>CM069240.1:16022131-16559631 GCA_035582765.1 Acer negundo
TTAATTTCCAAAAGTTTAAAAAAAAAACATCAAAAATCATTAACAATCAAGAAATTTTCATTTCGTTCGTTAAAATTTGTAATTAGTACATAAATACACCCTTAATAGAATCTAGGGTGATTACCAAATAGGTCCCGAACTTTTTTTTTCGAATTCCAAATTACTTACGACTTTTAAATAAGTGATCAAATTGGTCCTCATGTTTTTTTTAAATGACAAATTAGTCCTTCCATTAACTTTCCATTGGTCAAACTTAACGGTTAAAGAGAATTTTAGTCTTTTTATAAATAAAATAAAAGGCTAAAATCATTTTTTATAATAAAAAAGCAATTATAAAATTGCTGATATGGACACAAACGAAGAAAACAGATTCTCCCAGGTCCAGCATGACGAAAACCCAACTAAGACTACGATGGAGATTTCCATGATATATATTAACATTACTAATTAACCAAATTAAAAGACAAATGGCACACAAAAAAAAAAAAAAAACCACTAATTTCTCAGATCTGGGAACCTAAGAAAAAAAAGAAGCAAACATATTAACATTAAAAATTAAAAAAAAATAAAAAAAAATAAAAAACCCTAGATCTACGGAGCTCTACCGGATGCCACAATTTACATTTTTTTACTTAATATTTTATACTTAATTTAATTATCAATATTAAATAGGGATATCAAAGTAATTTCACAATTTTAGGTAAAGTCAAACGTCTAAATTAACGGTCAATAGGGACCAATTTGGTTTTTCTGAAATATCGGGGACTAATTTGTTTCTTGAAAAAAATATAAGGATCAATTTGGTCATTTACGTAAAGGTCACAAATTACTTGGAATTTTAAAAGAAGTCCGGGACTTGTAATCGCCTTAGAATCTAATTATAATTGGCCCAAATCCCGGCCCAAACTAATATATACTTCTAAATATTTGGACCTGTCAAACTTGAGCCTAGGGATGGCAACGGGTTGGGTTTTAACAAATCCAAACCCGCACCAACCTGTAAAAATAAATGGGTTTAGGTTTGAGTTTTATGCGGATTCGAATGTCACACCCACTAACCCGTAAAATATATAAATATAAATAAATATTTAATATTTATTTATATTTATATATATATATCAAAGAGAATTATAAATCAATAATGCTAAACATCTCACCTAAAATCTCACCTCTTTCATCCAACTACATTTGGCATGTGAGGTGTCAAATTGTGAGTAGATATACATTAATGATGATTTATATCACCTACCCTTGTATCTACTTACCATTTGACACCTTACATGCCACATGTAATGGGATGAAAAAATGTGGGATTTAAGGTGGGATGTGTAGCATTACTGATTACAAATACAATAATATAAACACATCACCCATAATACTGCCAAATCGGGCTATTGTTTATGTTTTAATGGAAAGGCGTAGAAAATGGTGTGAGGCCATTGTTTTTAGGTGTTTTGAAGATGAAGAAGCTGGAGTAATTATTGGCATTCCTATCGGTTGTAATCCTGGGAGGGATTTATGAACTTGACATTATAATAAAAATGGTTGCTTTTCTATGAAGAGTGCTTATAAAGTGGCTTTGAATATGATAAATGCAGAGGAGACTTCAAGCTCTTTGGGTTCTCACCCTTGGTGGAAGAAGTTGTGGCAGTTAAACCTTCCTAGCAAGATTAAATTTTTTTGTTGGAAGGCTTGTAAAGGTATCCTCTCGACAAAACTGATGTTATTCAAAAGAATGATTGATGATTCAATGTTTTGTAATTTTTGTGATGAGCATGCTGAATCGATTGATCATGCTCTGTGGGGATATGTTCGTGTGAATGATTTATGCGGTTCATGTCCCTTTTTTGACAGGCTTGAAAAACTACACAACATTGGTTTATTTTGATAGGTTATTGTGGATGGATGATGTTGGGAATAAAGAAGATATTACTAATTTCATTGTGGCTGCTTGGTTTTTATGGTTTGATCGAAATCAGTTTCTTTTTGGTAACAAAATGGTGGCTAAGGATAATATTTGGGAAAGGTTGTGGCTTTTTTACAAAAGTACAACTTTGTTGATGTTGTTTCTAGTGTGTTCTCTAAGACCCTTGTTGCTGATCGTTCTGTGTACTGGAAAGCTCGCCCTTCTAGTGTTTTTAAATTGAATGTGGACGTAGCTGTCACCCATGGTTCTGGGAAGTGTGGTATTGGGATAATTTTCAGAGATGTGAGAGGTATGATAGTGGATTCAGTTGCGTTAATCTTAAGGGGTGTGTTTTCAGTTGAGATTGCTGAAGCAAGAGCTATATTTAAGGGTCTTACTATGGATGTTTCGAATTAGACTCTTTGGAGGTGGTTAATCTCTGTAATGAGAAGACATTTTCAAATGGTGGTGTGGCCAACATTATTGCAGATATTCTAGAATTTGTTTTCTGTTATCCTGTTATCTCTATTGCCTACGTCCCTAGAAGTTGTAATAAGGTCGCCCATGCTACTGCAAGCTGGTCTTTTGGTTATGATATATCTATTTTTTGTAGGGCATGTTCTTCTTCTTGGCTTTCTCATTTAGCCTTATGTGACTTTGTTTCTGCTTCTTCTTTGGAGTTTTAATATTAATTGTTTATTTATTTATTTAAAAAAAAAAAGTTAAACTCCTAATGAATCTCTAAAGACAACAAATAAGCAAGAACGATGTTTTATAAGAGTAAAATCAGTAAATGTAACCTATCATTAGTTATATATAAACAAGAGTTCATAATTGTAATTTTGAAACTTAGAATGAGTGAAAGTTTTATATTTTATTCTCTATATGGTTAAAAAAAGTTTAATTGGAGTTTAAATTTATAATATTTTAAATAATAAATATTATATAATTTTTATTTATACAATTCACCCACAAGTTCTTTTTCTCCACCCGCACCCGCACCTGCACCCGCACCCACACCCAAAACCGTTGTGTTTTTATTTATATAGGTTCACATGTCATAAATTCATCACCCAAACCCGACCCTAGGGTCGGGCTCCGGTGGGTAAGGGCCAAATTGCCATCCCATGAGCCACTGTGTTACTAAATACACTAAAACATATTTCTATTTGTACCCACATTTTAAAAAATCACTAAAATTCCATTTCTCTGGATTTTCTTGTGTTGTCTCTCCAAAATCCGTCTAAAGTCTTCTCCCGCCACCTCTGCTAAACCCTAACTAAACCCTAAAACCGAAATAACTGTTAAACTATCACAAAAGCCGACGAAGAACAATGGACGCTGCTACTACTACTACAACCGCAATAGCGGATTCGATGGACTACAAGGTCAAAGAGCTCTTAAAGGAGGTTCATATAGACCAAACACCTGCAGTCACCAAGCTCGTGAACGATACTGTTTCCGCCATCAAAAAATCCATCAAAAAAATCTCAGACGATGACTTGCAGGTTAGCTCTTTTCGTTTTGCTTGCTTTTCGTTTTATATCTGATGAGTGAATTCACCGGCAATTTGTTGTTATAAATTTGTAACTGTGCAGGTCACGTCGGAATTAGCTCCCGGTTTTGTGAAAGACATCGGCGCTGACAAAGTGGAGTTCAAGTTTAAGAAGCCGGATTCTATTAAAATCGGTGGTAGTTATTCGATAAATTGTGCAGTGAAGCCTGATGTGAATGTGGATCTCTTCGTAAGGTTGCCCAAGGTATTTCACTGCAAACTGATCTATACGCTAAGCTTTAATATATTTATAATGTTTGATTTACTTTATTGATATATTATTGAATACATAGTGTATGAAAATGTAATTAGATTCTTATTAACATATGTACATTATTATTACTACGACAGGAGTGTTTCCATGAGAAAGACTATTTAAATCACCGGTATCATGCCAAAAGGTTCCTTTACCTCTGTGTAATTAAGAAGCATTTGGAGTCCTCCCAAAAATTTGATAAAGTGGAATGGTCCATTTTACAAAACGAGGCACGGAAACCTCTATTGATCGTCTATCCAGGTTTGTCTCCCCTAGGGCCTTGGCATATTAGTTTGGGAATGGGATTTGTTTTTGTACCGCCCATTAACTGTTATCATGCTGCTTGGTAATGGAATGATATTGTAGCTGTGAAGCTTGTTGAGGCTCCAGGACTTTTTGTAAGGATAATTCCTACAGCAACATCCCTGTTTAACATTTCAAAGTTGAACTTGAAGCGGAACAATGTTCGTGCCTTTAATCAAGGTAGAATATCATCTTGGTGCTGTTTGTTATCGTTTTGGAGCTACATGCAGGCGTTAATCCAATGTTACTTACCAGTTTCTGAATTATCTTGCAGGGGGTGTTCCTCAGGCTACGCCTAAGTATAATACTAGTATATTGGAAGACATGCTTTTAGAGGATAATGCGGAATTTGTCAAGAAAACTCTATGTAGATGGAAGGAATTGGGAGAGGCTTTAATGTTGCTTAAGGTATAAGTGAGATTTTTCAACAGTTTTATTATTGCTGCAAATTTTATGTACAGTGTCCTAAAATTATATAATTTTGCGTTGCAGATCTGGGCTCAGCAGCGAAGTTCGATATATGTCCATGATTGCTTAAATGGCTATCTAGTGTCTATCTTATTATCATACCTTGTGAGTCTGGATAAGATTAACAATTCCATGAAGGCTGTACAGATACTTCGTATTGCATTGGACTTCATTGGTATGTTAAGATTTTAAGTATCCTTTTTATGTTTTCATACTATCAATGTTAATCTCATTGATCAAGCAAACAATATTAAGTAAGGAAATGGCATAGTGGACCTCAATGAAGCATGCCTGTTTTCTGAGTCAATGTGCCATTTAGTAGCTGATGTATTAGCAACACTTCTAGTATTCCTGTTATCTAGTGAAATTTGGAAATTGATTTTTAGATATCGATTTAATATTCCACTAGGATTGGATTTGACTTCTGGTTCGTTTTTGGAATCTGATCACCAGTTAATTACTTATACAGATATTCTTAAAATGTCAGCCTTTTCATCGCCAAACAGTACAATTTGTTTTGGGGTGGCCGATATTCTTTTCCTTGCAATTGGGAAAGATAACAAGTCTTATAACAGTTATTTGAATTAGTCAATATAACGAAGTATTTTCAATTACAATAACCCTTACTTTTATTATTATATTTTACAGCCACATCAAAATTGTGGAACCGTGGGCTTTACTTTCCGCCACAAGGCCAGAGAAAAGTTTCAAAGGAGGTCTGTTGCTTCCTAGTTCCTTAATATGTGGTTTTAGCTGGCTTTCAATGTTTATGTTATATGCTCAGAATACCATCCTTCTGCATGTTCTACATCATTCCCCTTTTTATTGAATCCAAAATTTTGATGAAAAATCTTTTTTTTTTTTTTTTCTCTTTCAAATTGAGATATTGCTATATTTATTGTGACCCTTGGGATTGCAGGAAATGACACAATATAAAGAATCATTTCCAGTGGTTATATGTGATCCATCCACTCAAGTCAATTTAGCTTTTCGGATGACAAGTGCTGGCTTCCTCGAGGTACTGTTAGCCAGCATGTTAACAGTTTGATTAATCTCTTGTTAGATTTCTTATCTTTCTGGACCACATTACAAGTGCATGATTATTTATTTATTTATTTCCTTTCCAACATGTAGCTCCAAGACGAGGCTGCTTCAACACTTAAATGCTTGGAGAAATGCACAGATAGTGGATTTGAGGAAATATTTTTGACCAAGATTGACTATCCTGCTAAATATGACTACTGTGCTAGGTATTTTGATTTAATTTGATACTTGTTTGTAGGTTGGATGATACATTTCCAAATCCAGAAGTTCTCAGTCTGATTTTTCTATAGCCAAAGTATTATATTTTTAAAATAATTGTTATACCTATATCTGATTTACCATCATTTACAGTGTTGTGAGTCTAGTTATCCCAGGCGTAGTTAAAACATGTAATCAATAAGTCTTTAGAGAAAACATTCAAACAGTTTCTGCTTTTGAATTTGCTTGCAGTTGTTTATTGCAGTCAATAGTCTTAGTATGAAACTGCTCACATGCCTTGAACAAGCATTGCTAGTTAGTGAAACGAAACAATTTCTGGTACTAGTTTTGTTTAATGCATTCTTGGTGTTTGTTACTGTATTGCATTATTGTTTACATGATCTTATTTAATTTATGCTGTGACATAACTGTGTTACATTATTATTATTTTATGTTTGCTCTTTTAGATTGAATTTGAAGGGCCATACAGAGGTCCATTCATCGGGGTTTTGCTTGGATGATGAATGCTGGAGATCGTATGAGCAGAAGGTGCATAGTCTGCTGTGTCAAGGTCTGGGCGATAGAGTGAAGTTTATTCGCATTGCTTGGAGAAATACTCCAGCAGAGTGTAATATAGAAAATGTATGGAATCACAAATACACTTTAATAAACCAAATGTTGTTGATATATCGTGTCCAGTTTAATTTTGTTCTTTTTGTTTTCTTATTCCAGGGATTATCAATACTTGATAGAGAGCCATTGCTTGTTGGAATTTCAGTTAGCTCCCTAGAGAAAGTTTTTAGGGTGGTTGATATTGGTCCGAATGCTGAAAATAAAGAGGAGGTATGAATTTAATCTTTGAAATTTGTTCAAATTTCTTCTGATTCTTGAATTAATTTTACTCCCCTGTTGCACTAGTCTCACCGTTTCAGAAAGTTTTGGGGGGATAAGGCAGAGCTTCGGAGATTTAAAGATGGAACAATTGCAGAAAGCACTGGTTAGGCATTTAAATCATGATTTAATTGAGTTTATCTGGGTAAAGGTGATTGATAAGAAAACTTTGTTTTTCCAATTTAACAGTATGGGAAAGTGAGCAGTGGGAAAGACATCTGATTCTAAAAAGAATCATTGAGTATGTACTTTTGCGGCATCTTTCTTTATCGAAAGAAAATATTGTGCAAATAGTTGATCAACTTGACTTCTCTCTGCTTCATGGCACTAAAGGTAATTCTAATGACTATTGACTACTATTAATTTTTGAAATTTTGCTCTTTCTACTCTTGAACTGTGTAATCTTTTGACAAAACAATGTTACTATTTTCTCAGATCCTGTATCATTCTCTGGAAACTTGCTTGAGGCATTTGAAGGTTTGTCAAAGCGTTTGCGTCTTATTGAAGATATTCCCTTGAAGATATCTAGTGTGCAGGCTTTAAACTCGGGTATTTCTTCTTAGCATTAAAAACATTATAATTATTTACTTATATTCTAGTGGTTTGCTACAGTAGATTTTTCTTGTCACAGTTCTATCACTTTGCTATGCCATCATTGCATCTTGATCATTGTTGTGATGTAAATTTAAACACCATTATTAGAGCAGATATGTCTTTATGAAGTCCTTGTTTATTAACTTAATCAAGTTCTTATCATGTGTACTGTACAAGACTATATAATGTTTTAGAAATTTTAGGATGGAGGAAAACATACATGTTAATTCTCAATCTGTTTCATTTATTTCTGCAATTTTGTTCCATATGAATGTAATGATCTTCCTAGCTTCTCCACATGCGCACATTTTGAACCAAAGAAAAAATTGATGTATGCTTTATCACCATTTACATATAGATAGCGTAACTTTTATTTCATTTTAGGAAATTGAAATTTTTATTACTTACATAGTTACATCGAGAAGTTTCATTTAAGTTGTGTAATTTTTTTTCATCATATGATTTTATATTTATTAAATTAATCAAATCCTTATCATGTTTTTTTTATCACTACTTACAGCTTTCAGGTTTACGTCTGTCTTCCCTCCCGAACCTCATCCACTGGCTTTTGAAAAACTGAATGTTTCAAGACTACAAAAGCTCACTCCATCTTGCATTCAGCCGCTGGAAGTTATGATTCAGGTATGGTATTTTGTCGATTAGTCATTTCTTGTTACTTTAATTTATATTTTCTGATTGAATCTGAATATCCTAATTTTCTCCAATCTAGTTGGAAGGTTCTGGGAATTGGCCTATGGACCATGTGGCAATCGAAAAAACCAAGTCAGCCTTTCTCATCAAAATTGGAGAGAGGTAAGCCAGGCTAGCTTTCTTTGTTCATTTGCTACTCCTATAAATACTGCAACATACGCACACATGTCACATTTATACACATTTGTGTATACTGATGATAGTTCTGTGACAGCCTCCAGAATAATTGGGGAATGACGTGTACTGCTAGTGAAGATGATGTTGATGTTTTCATGTCTGGATATGCATTTCGTCTTAAAATTTTGCACGAGAGAGGGCTGGGTTTGTTGAAAAGAGAAAGTAAGAACTGTGATATATGATTTCCTAGTTGTGGTAGTTAGACTCTCTTGAAGTTTTGACTTCCTGAACGCATTTTGATTTGCAGTTGGAAATCAAGCGAAGCGAATTTATTCTACAGACAAGGATCTTTTTCTGCGTGGTCAGCATGCAAGCATGATTAATGGATTACAGGGTCGTTACCCAGTTTATGGTCCAATTGTTAGGTGAGATTGTTTGATTTTGTAGTAATTTGATGTTTCAGTTTCCTGTGAGCAAAATTTTTATTCCACCCAAAAAGAATAATTTGTGTTAACTTCATTATCCTTTTGATTTTCTTAAGGCTTGCAAAACGATGGGTTGCTTCACATCTGTTTTCACCATGCTTGGTAGATGAGGCTGTTGAACTACTGGTTGCAAATCTATTTTTGAAGCCTTTACCATATAATGTTCCATGCTCACGGATCACTGGATTTCTGAGGTGAAGTACCCCAATGCTATTTAAGGTCATGATTGATTGAAATTATATTTTATTTCAGCCAAAAAGGGTTGTTAATAATGGTTAAAATTTTCTTTATGTAATTGTTTATAAATTCTTGGACACCTTCCTTCAGTACCTTCTTTAGATGAACTTCTTTGAGTTATTGGTTATTAAGATAAGACTTGACCTACAGACACACATACACAGGCAGTCTTCAATGTATTCTGCAACATAGGGTGCATTCAGTTTAGAGGAAGCAAATTGCTATGTTGATCTAGAAATTTCCCTAATTTGATTGCATTGAAATGAAAATCCTGCTGTTGAGACATTGTACTGATTTATGGGTGTCTGTGAGGATAGTTTTTGGGATAGAACATCAAATTACTACAAAATCAAACAATCTCACCTAACAATTGGACCATAAACTGGGTAACGACCCTGTAATCCATTAATCATGCTTGCATGCTGACCACACAGAAAAAGATCCTTGTCTGTGAGGATAGTTTTTGGTTATAGTAGGTATGGTAAGGTGGAGTTCACTCTGCTGCATGAGTAGAGTTATTACTCATATAGAGGTTGTGGGTTTTCATTTTCCCCATTATTGATTCTAGATACCACATGGTGTAAGAAGAGATGGCTATTTTCTGGGTTAGGGTAGCAGCATTCCCAAAGTCAGATGGGTGATTGTGACATTGGTGGTGGTGATTTGAGTAATGATCTTGGAGCTGGAGGTAAGGGGCTGTGGAAAATGGGTGGTGCCGTGGTGGTAGTTGAGGCAGCGGTTGTTTTGACTGAGTTACAATACTAAAATAGTGGTGGTACTTTAGAGTATGGGGATACTGGAGTATGGTTAATGGCTACTCCCTTGAGTAAAAGTTGTTTGCATCGGTGGTGTGGCAGTGACTTGGTGTTGGTGTTTCAGTGTGGATGGTAGCATGGCAACACTGAGCTGGTGATTTTGTAGACCATGATCATCATCATGGTGGTGATAGTGGTGAGGCTTCCATCTAGGTACATTGTGTCAGGCTGAAGGCTGAACCATCCTGACTCGTCCCAAGTCCCAACATTACCCAGAGCCCTGTAGAACTTGTGTTTGTCATGTTTGTGGTTTAATAACTTCTGTATGTGTAATGTTTAAACTTCAATTAGTAAGAATTTGGATAGGATAGGAAACAAGGGATGGTTGAATTAGAGATAACCATTCTCTAGATAGAACTGAGAAGACTTTTGGTTTCATAATAACACACTCCTTTTGCTTCCCTTCATTTTTATTTTATTTTATTGGAATCGAAAATTTATTGCATAAATAGGAATGTATCAAAAGAGCCCTATACACTACAAAGAACATAGGTTGTAGCAACACACAGCCCTATACAAGAGTGAACAAGAAGTCCACTTAGGGAAACAAAGAGGGAAACAAATGGGAGCTCAAAGTGGAACAAATTAACCGACAACACCTTTGACCTTCCCAATTAAAGTGAATTAAGAAAAAAGTAGAGTCCCAAAATTCATTAGACATTGAAGCCCATAAGGATGCAAAGTAGTGAACCCGATCTTGCAAGCCATCAAGTATCAACTATCAATAACAGAACTTGGAAAATGACTAAAAACCTAACATCACGGAGACAACTAAAGTAACACGTGATTATTTTTGTAAAATACTAACCAAGAGATAAAATTAATATTATGCATGCGACAGTATGTTACCTTTTTGCTCCAACGTGTTTTGATGTTGACATTTTTCAATTTCAATCGAAGGAACATGTAACTACTTGAATGGAAAGAAATATTTAGTGTTTTTGATTTTGATGAACTTAATACCTTTAGTAAGAAACTGTAGACCTTTTTTCATATAACCAACCGTGTTGATTAATTCTGTAGCATATCAATTTGCTTTCTTAGCCACTTTTTGTTATGAAAGTAAAGGTTTGCTTCTTGTTCATGGCACAACCAGAAAGTGGCCTTCAGTGCTATCATTCTTGTGCATCATAAACTTTTATCTGGTCCATATTAATCTTCACATGAGGTGTAAAATGTGTCTCATAATTTCTGATGTATATGCACATGAGAGATCGATAATGGACTCTCAAGAACCATCTCTTATTTTGGACTTGTATTATAGAATTCTCATACCAGATTTGACGGTGGCAAATATGACGGCATTGGTGTGAAGAGAAGCTTTAATTTTTCTTTATTGTCGATTCATTCATTAATGAAGTAATTATTGCTGTTTAGTGTAATATCTCGTTTCTTGTATTATTGAGTTCTGTTGGCCTCATGTGTTGGTCTGTTGAATGGAGAAAGTATATCATCAAACGATCTGCTAACAATATTATAATCTATACAAATTCGATCATTTCAACAGGTTTTTGCGACTTATAGCAGATCATGATTGGACCTTTTCTGCTCTTGTTGTCGACATAAATAACGATTTTGGCCCGGATGACAATAAAGAAATTAATGTAAGTTATACACGGTTCAGAAGATACGATAATTTTATAAGATCTGTTAAAATTATTAGGTGTTTTATTTTGTAACAGCTGTCATTGATTGCATGCATGATATTTGTTTAGGATAACTTCATGTCAAGTAGAAAAGTGGATGAAGAAAATACAAAAAATGTAAGCCCAGCAATGTTCTTGGCTACAGCTTATGACAAGGAATCTGAAGCGTGGACCAGATTCTCGCCAACCTCAATGGTTTGTTAACCCTTCTATTGAATTTTGTTATATCTTGGATGCTTGCTGATTGATCTTTATGATCCTGTATTTGTTTCCCCCTTTCCTTATGTCAGATGCTGTTACTGCATTGGATAATTTACTTCTCTTTTTTACTCTCACGAACAAAATATAATCCAGTCAAGACTTGGAGTTTTTTTGAAATATTGTTTAAAGTCATCGAACTTTCTTGTTTAAGCTTGTTTTAATTTGAATTGACAATCTACCAAGAGTGAACACCTTGATTACGTTTTCTCAATTGAAAGTTGAAACAGTTGGTTTCATTGACAAACCACTGCCCTATCCAATTCAATAAATCTTTAATATATGCTAAATAAATGTCTGACTTATTACTAAGAGTTTTTCCCGCCTATTCCTTCTTGGCACATGGCATGTGGGTTTAAAGGAGCTTAAGAGGTTGGCGGCTTATGCCCGAAGCAGTGCAAACCTGTTGACCAAACTTGTATTGGAGGATCAGACTGATTCTTACAGATGGGAGGTGAGTGTGACGGACATGTTGATTTTACATTAATCTATTTTCTGATGATATATGTGAACTATTTCTATGAAGTGTTACAACACAATTTTTTTTTGCTTTCAGTGCCTTTTCCGTACGCCATTGAACAACTATGATGCTGTAGTTCTTCTCCATAGGGACAAGCTACCTTATCCTCAGCGTCTTCTCTTCCCATCCGAACTAAACCAAGGTACACCTCAGGGAGTTTGGCACCATGTTTGTGTGCTTTTCTGTTTCTAATAATTGGCAACATCGTTTTGTCCACCCTTTTTCATTTTTACTCATTCTTGGTTATCCAAGTCCCACATTCTGCATTTTTTTTTTTGGCAGGGAGGCATGTGGCTCGTGGAAATGCTAGCAAGGCTTTCCGCTCTTTCATGTTGCCTGCAGATATGAAGAGAGGCACGGAGGAACTAAAAAACAAGCTGATGGTAGACTTTGATCCACTGAGGTGCTTTGTTGGGGACATAGAGGCAAGTAAAATGGAATGCCCTTATTTGATATTTGACAGTTCACTGTTCTATACTGACATTCTCTTATAATATATTTAGAAGGATTTGTCAAAGAAATTCAATTTGTGGTATGATTCTCTGGGAGGTGATGCTGTTGGTCTAACGTGGGAAAGAAAATGTTCAAAGGTACAAATGAACATATAACCTAAATATCTTGCAAGAATTTGTAATAGTTTACAAATCTTAGTTGATATAATCTCTTGATCCCTTTGATATTCCTAGAAACGCATACGAGAGGAAGCAGCTGAAGTCGAAGAAGTAGATCCTGTTGATGTGTTAAAAGCTGCTGGTGAACTTGGGAAAGGGTTCGTGAGGAATATCTATCTTCTCAAGGCCCCAAGGTTGACGAATTAAATCCTCATTTTCTTGAGCATTCTTGAATCCGTGTTGTAAATTTATTTTCATTATAAATATAATAGGCAAATCCTCCCAGTTCTACATGGTGACTCCACCTATATTTCTTTTCTTCCTTTAGCCGTAATTTTTATGGCAAGAGAGTGTAGATGAGGTTAGCGGGATGTTGTGGCGGCTTTTTTGTATTGTATCAGGTTTACGGGTGAATTCTTTGCAAAAGAAGGAAACAAAAAATTTTGTCGACTGTTTATCAATTTGTAAAACATGTTGAACACTGTTTAGGTGCCGACCAGTCAGCATCCAGCCACAGCACTCAGCCATTACTGACCAATCAATGGTTGGTTGTTACGTAACCCAAAGCAAGGAGAAAAGGGTAAAAAGTGAAAAAGTTTTGACCACACGGCAATATCCCATTGGATGGTTAGTATGGTTGGGTGTTGACCGGTCAGCACCTTATTTTTTTCCGAACATGTTGATTAAAGTGTTAAAAGAGTTCTTAATCCAAATTCTTTTAACTGATACTTGAATGATAAGCAAATCAAAAGTGCAGTTAGACAAGTATTAATCTTTTACTCACAGTTCCTCTAAATTTGAAGTGTTTTATCTGTTATAAATTCAGATGCCTCCACGGCTCCACTTAAATTCAATAAGGCATTAAAAATGTCAAAGAAAGATACAATGCCTGAGCCACAGAATCCGCGGGAGATTCATTGTAAAGAGAACTCTCCAGTGGGCGTTCATTGTAAAACTCTCCTTGTTTTTGACTGATGTGTGATTGGTGTCGTGGTGGAAATCCATTTGTTTAAAGAGCAGAAATAAGCGAGTTTGTGGAAGAATTTCTGCAGGTCTTGACATTGAAAAACGTAATCTTGGGTGGCTTCTTTGGCACCTCCAGCAGTAATCGTAAAATTCAAGAGCTTTGCAATTCCATACCACTTCCGGTATTCAAGGTATAAAACGTTGACACTTCAACAGTCTGCATAGAGGATATCAACAGATCTCTTCTGCAAATATGATATCAAAGATGTTTTGCACTGCACAAACGAAGCAGCAATCTAAAAAGTTATAATGATTCAAAGTTTATACTTTAATGATGCCAAAATGTAGACAATCAAACTTCAAACATAAGTAAAAACAATATAGATGTCAATTAATAAGGCAATTTCCACTAAAGACAAGGAAAGATAGATAGTTCCCTAATTATATAACCATAGTGTATATTTTCATTCCCTAAAATTATTAAATACAATCTTCCCATATATTGAATAATTAGAGATATCAAAAAGATGAAGAAGAAATAATTAGAATTATAATCGTGCAATTTATCAAATAATATATGAACACTTCAAATATTATCAGAATGCAAAACCAAACCGACTAGATTCATCCTGGACAGAAAAATAACTTAAAAATTGGATATGTTATAATATTATCATATCGTTACCCATCAATTCTGACCTACCACAACCTGAATTTTCTCATTTAGGTTGCACAGATGGTTCAACATTTTTATTCTATTTCCAAGTACTTATATTTCGATTTAATTTATCATAACTATCAGACCAAATAAAATTATCATACAAATGCAACATGCATGCTCTGAAAAAAAAATAAAAAATACTCATATCCTACCTTCCTCTCTGGGAATGTTAGGCTGATCAACCAAGAGTTGCTGGAGTGAACCTAGATCGCTAGTACTGCAATGTAGAGAGTTCAAGTTACAATCACTAGCCTTGGAATCATAAATGTATAGATCATGAAAGTCACAAAAACTCAATATGCATTATCAAAATCAATTGCATTTGACATGATTGCATCCTATGCGCGAAAGAGACTTTGCGTCTTTTATCAATGTGTTCAAGTTTAAAGATAAGGAACTCAACATACCTGGGTTTCAAGGCAAGTGTTGAAAGTGCTGAAACCAACGATAATTTAAGGAGGTACCTGGAAAATGTAAACGGCAAGCATCATTGAGAGTCCAACTAGTTCAATTTTGACAGAAGCATTTTTCAATACAGGGTCAAAACTCAACTAGTAGCAAGTATGCACATAAAAGAATCTAATGAAATTATATACTCTACCATTAAGGTAGATAAGTGAGAAAATTAAAATTGTCTCGAAGAGGAAACTAAAAGAGAGCACCGATTGCCAGGTAGCTGATAATTGTTATGACTACAAGGTAAATAGCTTCCCATGCTATGGTTGATCCATGAATACAATTCCGAGAATATAGGAGTGAAAAAGATTTTCCGCAAAAAAAAAGAAGCGAAATTTATATGCTATTTACCACCATCATTAAGAAACCTAAGTCCATTCCCAAAAGTGATCAGTTTAACCAAATTCCCATAAACATTCAAACTTTACTTCACCATAACTAATTGTAATCTTACTCTACTGATAAATGGAAAATAAAAATAAAAAAAATTCGACAGATTTTCCAGTTATAGAATATACTCATACTCTGAATTGTGCATATCACAAAGAAGCATAAGCCCGTCAATGCAATCTGCAAGACGCGGTTTTACACCAATTCTTTGATGCAGTTGTTTCACCGTTAGCTGATTTGAACCCCCTTTAACTAACTGTCTACCGTCACGATGAATCTTCTCTAGATACAAAACTATTCCATGAAAGTCCTCCCTGACAACATGTTTCAAAACCTTTAACATGTAAAACACAATAGCACAAAACAAAAACATTTCTTACAATACAATATAAAAAATAAAAATAAAAATAAAAAACTCAAAAAATACAACCACTTCATTGTTCCCTTACTTTTCTCAGTAACCAAACAGATAGCTTACTAAGAAAAAAACTTACAGTGTCTTGTTCATGGAGAGCAAAATAGTCTGCAAGGACTCCATTTGTTTTCTCAGCACAGCAACTTCAATACCGCCAACAGATTTCAAATTACCAAAGTTTTTAGAGTCTTGAATAACCTAATCAAATAACAGAGATTAAAAAAATAATTTTATAAGTAAATAAACCAATTGAAATATCACCACCAATTAGGGTTTATATTACTGACCGGTAACCTCTCAATAACTGAGCAAGCGTTTCGAAATTGTGAGACTAAGCGAATTTGAAGCTCGTCCCATCGATTCATTTCTTCTTTAATCTTTCTAAATTTTTGCTGATACTTCTTCACTATTGCCTCCATCAGAGATTTTGGTAAAAAAAAAAAAAAAAAAAAAAAAAAACCTAATTTCCAGAAATCACAGAGACAATTCAAGGTGGTCTTATGTTTTCTTCAACGCAATTAGTTGGCTGCCACGTAATACAAATCGTCACGTGATCAATAAAAGTCACGTGATCTAACAGAAACAACCGAACTAAACGTAATACAAATCGTCACGTGATCAATAAAAGTCACGTGATCTAACAGAAACAACCGAACTAACCGAAACCGGGTTCGATTTTTTAAATACTCTGTTTTGTCTAAAACCTAACACCATCTCCACTACAAAATTATACACTGAATCTATCAAAAGATCTTTTTTATTATTATTATTATTTTTTTATAATTTTTATAATTTCATTCATTAAACCCAACATTTATACACCGAAATTGTGTTTTGTGTGAGTAATTATTTGGGTGCCAATGGGACTTCTCAGTATCATACGAAAAATCAAGAAAAAAGAGAAGGAAATGCGTATACTCATGGTGTATGTAAATTCAAATCACCTACCAATCTCTCTCTCTCTCTCTCTCTCTCTCTCTCTCTCTCTCTCATTTGTTCATGTATTCAATTGTTGTGTTTTTGTGCAGGGGTCTTGATAATTCTGGGAAGACTACTATTGTTTTGAAGATCAATGGAGAGGACACTAGCGTTATCAGTCCCACTCTCGGCTTCAACATCAAAACCATTACTTACCAAAAGTTAGTCAGATTTCTATTTATTAGACCCAGATCAAGTTAATATCCTTTATTAAAAATAAATAAAAATTGTTAGTATGGATTTATGGTAATGCTGTATTGCTTAATTTGGTACTTGTACCAATGTAATTGTTTAGTATCGGTTCATAGATAGTAATTGATCATATTATATTAACTTATCAATATTTTCAAGTTCAATTTTCCTTCTGTTTCTGATGATATGCGAGATATAGGATCATTTTCAGGAGTATTTGAATATTTTCAACAATATTTACTGCAATGAAGAACATTGGAATTTTAATATTTAAATGAATTTGAGTGACAGGTATACTCTAAATATATGGGATGTAGGGGGCCAAAGAACCATAAGATCGTATTGGAGGAACTACTTTGAGCAAACTGATGGTTTGGTGTGGGTGGTTGATAGTTCGGATCTTAGAAGACTAGATGATTGCAAAATGGAACTGGATAATCTTTTGAAGGAAGAGGTATTTTCCATTTTAAGATCGTGTTCCTCGAATATTTAGAATATGTTTTGTGGCATGTTTAATTGAATGCCCTGTTGCAGAATTTTCTGGGAACGCCTTTTGATCTGTTTTTGGAAAACTAGACATACATTTGAGTTATACATTTACTATTGACAAACCTTGTGATATTGGTTTAGAATGCTGAAATGAGCATTTACAGCATTTGAAATAGAAAAGCTACAAAATAATCAAATAACTACGGGTCCTTTTAAGAATGCTCACAAATTAGTAGACTTTCGTTTCTACATAAACTATGTCTGTGCGGAACTAAAATACCCTTGTCTTCTTAACTTTAGTTACACCAACTTAAAAGCACTAAGATCTCTTTTTGTTTGCAAGATCTTTGGTAGTTTGAGAGTTTTTGTTAAATTGGAAAAAAAATTGTGACGACTCATAAATTGTGAGTTTTTAATTTTTGCCAATTTAGTAAAATCTTTTCACATTCAAAGTGTACATTATGAATATATTTACAATGTGGTTGAAATTTTTATTTTAAGTGATAATCTTAATTAATGGAGTAGAAGGAACACAATGTAGTTTGATTTTTCATAGTTGTTGAAGTTTTGAAGTGCCTTGAAGTGACTTGAAGTGTTTACTTTGTGTCAAACTATTTGTGGTTATTAAGGTTAAGATGGTGGTTTTGGTTAAAAAGAAAGTCTGCTATTTGCTGGTTATTTTTAGAAGGCCTCATAATTATTGACTCGCCGTTTTCATTTAGAATTTTTCTTTCTGTTTCAGCTTGTAGCTGAGTTAGGTGACTGAACTTTTATTGGGAAATCTGACTAACTTGTTTTGATGGCAGAGACTGTCTGGGGCATCTTTACTGATATTTGCAAATAAGCAGGACATCAAAGGTGCTCTTACCCCAGCAGAAATCGCTAAAGTATGTCTGCTTTCTTTATATATATGAGTTCATTATTGTTAAATACAGTCTTTATTAGAACGCAAACTGAGTATTGAAGGCATCATATCATGTTGAACATGTGCTGGTTAACTTGAAGGGCTCAATGCAATTATCATTTTGTTTCTGAGTTGTGGAATAGATATCTGTGTATTGTAGAGCCTAAAATGCAATGTCTAGACACTATGATTTTGATCAATCGATGCTTCTTTTTCATTTTACGTCAGTGGTTCAGCAGTTTGAGCTAACATGCATTATGGTCATGCTATGCATTTTATATGGTTTGTTGTATGTTAGGTAAAGAGGCTACGAAAAATAAGTTGCATTTAACATTTGTGAAATTTTTTAATGATCTGTGGGATGTTTGAAATTTCTGTTAATGTAGTGTTTTTACTGTTTCCATTTTAAAAATATTTTAAAAGAAGGTTCTGAATTGTTATATGTTACACTTCCTTAGGTGCTGAACTTGGAAGCTATGGATAAAACCCGACACTGGAAAATTGCGGGCTGCAGTGCATACACGGGTGAGGGATTGCTTGAGGGATTTGATTGGTTGGTTCAGGATATTGCATCACGGATATACATGCTCGATTGACTTGTGTACGAGTCTTTTCCATTGCACAAGGCTTAATTTTTTTTCAGTGCATCTGTGGTAGCTAAACTGATAATTTCTGGAATTCTAAGCAGATGTTTTGTTTATGTGATTCACTGGCTGATGATCCAATTTTGTATTGTACAAAGATATGTTGATCAAAGTTACCCTGTTTTACTGGGTGGTTTGTTGTACTTCTAATGAAATAGTAATAAAATTGAGGCTGTGAAGACGATTGTTTTTCATTTGGAAACCTCTCGCGGTTGGGAATTTTTCCTCTATCAGCATAACTGAGTATGGTTTGCATGCAATTTTTTTATATACTGGAAAGTGTAAACACGTTATCTCTGGGACCACACTACCATATTGACAATACATGATAAGATTTTATTGAACGAACATACAAATGTTACACACCAATCCATTATAGCCTCTCTCTTCGAGTATGTTTTGAGACAGTCCAGGCAAATATCTAGTTCATACTGAGTAAACCTGTTTCGGTTATGGAGTGGAATGAAAGTAATATATAAGTTTAGAATCGACTAAAACCTGCTTCGAATTCGTCTAAGAAATTTCAAGTACAGATGTTACAGCAAGCAATAGTGACGATAATGTCTATCTAAACAGAACAGCTCCAGCTGATTTATAGATATTGCAAAGCACTTAAAATGTTATCAAAATCCTTAAAACAACCAAAATTCTCTCATTTGAGAAGAAATTCAATTTAGTTTTACAAGGTAAGGCATTGCTAGCACAACCACATAGAGATGCAAAAGCATTTTTGCAAACCAGTACCGGCACCATCCACCATCATTTCGATTTCTTTCCTACTTTCTTCTTAATAACTTCATCGATATACATTATACCCTTGCCTTTGTAAACTTCGGGAGGCTTGCAACTACGAACCGAAGCAGCAAACTGGTGCACCCTTTGCTTGTCAATTCCAGTGCAGCAAACTACATTGTTTTTGAAGCAGAAAACACGGACAGCTGGAGGAACGGTAAGTTCAACTTCGTGACTGTATCCCAATTTCAGAAATAAGAGACGGCCCTCTGCTTCAGCTCGGGCTTTGTAACCAACACCTACAATCTTTAGAAAGCGGAAAAATTTGGCTTCCATTGCAGTTTAAGCCAATTGAACACCTAAATTGTACTGTCATAAAACGTGGAGAAGTTGTTAAAATATTTCCGATAAGCAACGAAAAACCAGAGATACAGGACTGGTTTCTTGTTGATTGATAAATTCGTGTGCAAAGAAATATGAAAATAAACATATAGAAACAAAAAGATATATGTTAATGTGATAATAAACAACACAGGAATATATGCATTGACGGCTCCATTTCCATTATCAAATTCCAGCACCCTTCCATCATTAAACCAATAAGATCAGTGCATGAAGTTCATATTCGCAATAGTAGAAATCGATACGAAATCCCATTACTAGATCAAAATTGTACGAAAAGAAATCAACACACAATCAAAAATTGAAATCAATACACCAACCTGCATTAAACAAGACGGACAATTGGTGGAATATTTTGTTTGTATATTCAATAAGCAAATTTATACAGAAAATGAAGCAAAAAAATCTGAGTTGGACTGTAATTTATAGTGAAGAATTTCAATCCAACAAAACTCTGAAATTGCTATTAAAAATTGCATCTTTTAATTCTCAAATAGACACAAAGATCAACCCAACAATGAACTTAAAAGACAATATATATAGCTATCTTCTTCTTCCTTTTTTACAAAAATACTAAAGCCGCTACAGATCTTTATAGAATTCAAAATATACAAAAAAGACACGAACAAACATTTCATCGAACAGTTGGAGAGCCGGAAGGTTGTGAATTTCGTGATGCTAAATGTATGTGGAGATAACAAGCGCGATCGAAGAGAAACAAGAGAAAAAGAGAAAAGTGAGGGTTTAGGGTAATACCTAAATAGTCGTCGTTGATGGTTATCGGAACTCTGAATACGCCGTCGTTAATGGTGACTGAAGCAGCGAGCTACTGGAGAGCAATTGCAAAATGATTTCTTCTTCTTTTACCGAGGAGTTGGATGTCTGGTATTAGTTACCGACTTGTTTGGCTGCAGGGACTTTTGTGTTCTCGATACGGGATAAGACTTTCCTAGGTAGGTTCTGTTTTTTTTTAAGCATTTATATCATATCAAACATCAAATAAACATTAATTATATTTTTAATTTGATAAAATTCTTAAATCTTAATGTGGTCAACTATACTGAAGCTGGCTGTTTCTGACTTTAATTGGATAAAAGAAAATTAATTTTATTTTGAAAGATGAATGTTGTTTACGACATCCACTCTTAGCTAAGTAGTTGTGTATTTTCTTTTCCGTTTAGGGTTAAAGGGTTCAAGATCCACCTTTGCTTGTTAAATCGCAAGGTACAAGGATAACCTTTCCCTCGTATTGCGAGTTACATTCCGAACCGTACTTGACTAGTCTCGGTAGATCATTGACACCGATTGGCATCATATATATATATATATATTTAAAATAAATGGAAAACAACATACCATACTATGATTCTTTTACTCTTGAGATGAAATAATCTAACAGCATAATCAAATTTTATAACAAGCTTTAAATTTCCACTACTTCAAAGTTTAACAAGAGTAATCAACAATCATCTTCATGATCTAGTATTTCATCAAGAAATTACAGTCCTTAGCACATAAAAAACATTAAATAGTAGCATTGAAAAATCATAAAGCTTTGAGCAGGCAAAAAATAAGCAATCTGCAGTAAACGAGTATCTTAATGGGTTCTTCAATCCCATAGCATTTGAAATGCTGAAGATTCATGTGTTGATGGATAAATCATCCACTATAGTAGTGCTTCTGTTATGAGTTTTTCTGTGAGAGCTTTAGAAAGTCCCATCACTGTATCAGCTTCACCGACCTGCCAAAAACCAATAGATATTGTGAATTTGTGAATAGAGAAGTAAAATTCTCTTGCATCCAAGTAAACCATTCCCCGGAGTTCTATGACCATTTGCTCATCTTTTGGGACCAGAAACAAACATTTTCCATTACCCCATATCTGTGATACAATGTCTTTTTTCTTTCTTTATTTTTCTCATTTTGATAAGTAAAATAGATATTCCTTTGGTAGCTGACTTATCAAGAGAAAGGATATGAATTGTTTTTGAGAATTTACTTCCAAAAAGAAAGAGGTTATAAAACACCCACCGGCACACACACACACACATATATATATATATAGGGAGAGAGGGGAGAGAGAGCAGACCACTGCTTCAACAAAGGGCAATGTCAATGGATGTTCCAACGTTAGACCCCCAGCAACGTTTTGTGTAATTCCCTCCTCAATCTGAACACAGATAGCCACCAACAATGTGAATGGGACAAAGTAACTTTCGGTCAATTCATAGCTTATGAAAAGTAGGAGGTTGATATACGAATATTACCATGTTATCAATGACTTCATCAGGTATGTCATGAAAATAAACCTGTAAAAGACCAACAGACTAATTGAGAAAAGGAATCATCGACTAACATTATAGGCGCGGCTAAGTGAAAACTGGTTGAGAAGTTGGGGATTGTTTCTTTTTTGAGTCCAAACCAATTATGGCTTATCGGTGAAACTCCCCTCAGCAGCTCAGCCACAATTATACAAGGGAAAACATTGAAATTTTTTACTTCGATAAATTGAACAAATAATAGAAACCCCACCTCTTCCCACCAAAACAAAAATCATTATAAAAAGTATAACAGTTTCTTTAAGCCCTCAATATCATGTGCGATTGAAAAACATTTGATCAGACTGGCTAAATAAATGTACAAGCAAGTAGTACCTCCGCTCTGTCCCATCCCCCTTTTTTTGTTCCTGTCTTAAGGTTGCATACAAATATCGATCCTACAACCGCTGCATGACTGCCAGAATAGCCTGCAAATCATAGGAATGTGAGTTACAACCGCTAAACCAGTTACCAGCTATGTCCAGTGAAGGAAGAAGGTAACTATGAAATCAGTTAAGCAAACCTTTGATGAATTCTCGTGCTTCTTCCTGGTCGGATGGTTTCTCTCTGATCTTCCCTTCATATACCACCACCTCAATATCCATTGGAATAAGCAATAAGAAATAACCCCAAATCAGCCCTATTTCCAACAGACAGAAAATCACCAAATTGAAAAGCTGTTTCTAATGTTAAGGTTTATTGATACTAAGCCACATATACTTTAAATAAACACAAAGTAAAATCTATAATGCATGCCAAATATCTGTCAATCCAGCACCTGGGTTTAATGTACGAGAAAACAAATTTAAATTACATGATGGAGACATGTCACATACCCTTGGGTTGGTAACTAATAACTATGACATAATGTACTACAAGCAGATTGTCAAATAGAAAGAGTTGACAATATGCCGGAAAAGAACCAGCATAGTTAGATTAGTATAATCTATTAGGATGTATGACTGAGTATAATCTTTTAGCTACTGCATTTTATTACAAATTCTAGAAATGTAGTGCCCTTTAGTTAACAATAAAAGCTGTCGGTGTCAGGAATTAGTAATCTATCTTTTGGTGATCACCTAAGAAGAGTATTTAACTTCTATGCCGCGACAAGGATATGCTCTTAACAGTCTACTGGATTGATTTTCTATGCATAAGGCAACAATCGATGCCAAATTAAGTTAATTTTGAAGGAAAAAAAAAATAACAAGAAGTAGTTGAAGCATATACTGTGTCTGCAGTAATCAATAGTGTTGCATGATCTTCCTCCTCAAATTGACCTGTACTTTGGATCCTTGATATGATGGCATCTGCCTAGGATAAAAAAAATCAAGCTAGGAAAATATTAAAACAATAAAACAACCATAACCCAGAACCTTGACTGATAAGAACAAATTCCACCTATAAAAACAACAAAACAATCATAAGCCATTAGAGAGACCCTTGACAAATATAAAGAAATTCAAAATTTCAACAGTGAAAAATGAAAATGCATGAGCTCTGCACTGGACTGCATGTTCGCGTGACCTTCATAATAATCAATCAAACAGTTGAAGAAGAAGCCATACCTTTGCTTCAGCAAGAGCCATCACCAATTCTTCTGGCTTCTCTTTCCTTATAGATTTCTCATCAATATCTGCAGTCTAAATCACGAGCCAATTAGTTTAACGTTTTTTCAATTTCCCATTCACATCTTAACAGGAAAATATTTCTACAGATCTTCATGTTTCGTTCGATAAACTAACCACAATAGTAAATTCATATCCCATCTCGGCTAGAATTTCTCTCCGAGCCATTGATGAGGAACCAAGAATTATCTGCCATGAAAATATATCATATCTAAGTATCTAACAATGAAGAAGAAACAATGTCTCGTCTTATCACGTATATAAAATTCGTTTAAATGCAGCTAAATTTAATGAGAATGAAAACAAAACCTTGAACGACGAATCGCTTCTTGCCATATCTCTCTGTCTGTAAAACTCTGCTTTCCCAGAGATGCTGCGAAAATGCTGATGAGAAGATGTGCTGCGCGGATGCGTTTTGCGTATGCAAATATCCTTTACACGTCTACGGTTTTCAACCGAACGATTCGTTCAATTCGAAATTATTAAAATAATACAATGTGAAATTACGTCAATATCCATATTCCAGTGATAAGTAGGCCCGGCAAAATTTTACACGACCCATTAACACGACCCATTAACACAACCCAAATCCATTCGAAGATAGTGGTTGATGGGTTAAGTTTATCGGATTGAGTTGTTAATGAGTCAACTCATTAAGATACGAAATATAATGGGTCGGTTTTGGATCAACCTTTGAAAAAACTGTTAATTCGATAACCCATTAATATAATTTTTTTTAATGTGTTTATGAAAGTTATTAAAAAAAATCTTCTTATAGTCACATTATGGAATTTATATAAAAAAAATCTCTATAATTATGGTTAAAATATATTTTACTAATTAATTTTTTAAAAATTTCTAATTTTTTTCTACTTTTGAAAGAGGAAAATTTTATAAATTAAAAATTCTAAAACTATAAATCAATTATTTCAAAATATTATAACCCTAACCCTAACCCTAAAACTCTAAAAGTAGCTAGTAGCTGTCAACTTTCTTGAAATCAATTACCGTCAATTCGATCCTAGTAAATTCAATTGGGTATGTTTTCTTTCTTGTATTTTGATTTTTGTATTACTATTGTCTATGGTAGTTTGGTGCCACAATTTCATGCAACGTAATTTTTTGGACTTTAATTTTGTTTGACAATTGATATTTGATATTCTAAAAGACTAAAACCAACTTGTTTCTTGACAAAATTTTCTAAATGTTTATATTTTTTGTTTTTTTACAAAATATATTCTCTTCAATAAATATATATTTTTTGTTATATAAAAAATATATCATCCTAATTACTAAGTACATTTCTTTATATAAAACAAAATATTTATGTCTATGGTGAACTTGATTGCATGAGTTTGATCGTGCTTCAGTACTATTTATTTTCAATTATTTAATAAATCTAAAATATAATATTTTGTAACGGGTCGGGTCGGGTTACCCATTAATTTAACAAATGGTTTTGGGTTTATATATTTCAACCCATTAAGCTAACGTGTCGGGTTCGGTTGGAGTAATTTTAACACGACCCAAACACGAAATGACACGAATACGCAATAACACGACCCATTGCCAGATCTAGTGATGAGGTTGCCTTTTGGTTAGAATTGCACATTTTTACTCAGGGCTCCAATTCCCCACGTGCCAATCCCTATTTGGGGAATTTTTTTTGGGAAAAATGGGGGGATAAAATCATCCCTAAATTGAAATAGGGTTGGGGGACCGCTCCCCATCCCCATTTTTCCATTTTCCCCACAATTATATTGAAATCGGGATGGGGGTGGGGGTGGGGGTGGGGGTGGAGGTCCCCCATTTCTCCATTTCCCTCAAACATATATAAATATAATTATAACATATATTTAATTTTTTTTTTATTCTTTGAAAACTCTAACTCCCTAAGTATATATACACATTTTATATAAAATGCACTAATAAATTTTATTTTGTATTTGTAATGGAATGTTTTTTTTATAATTATTATTATTATTTTTTTTATACAGTTTAATTTGTTAATTTTAATCAAATGGGAAAATGGGGGAACGGAAAAAACGGGAAAAACAGAGAAATGGGGAAAAATGGGGAAAAATGGGGATGGGGAGGGATGGGGATGGGTCTAGGAAGTGGGGATGGGGATAGGGGTAGGGGGACCTATATCCATCCTTATTCCCCAAATGTGCATCTCTACTTCCGGTAAGTCAAAAGTGACAGGAACAAAAACGTACCGTCAGTTTCTTTAAAGGACATCTTTTCTTTTCTCAATAATGCTATTTTGTTCGGATTTGGTGTCCAAATGATATGACAACACTATAATCCATTCATTTAAATCATATTAGATTTGCATGATTTAAATGGATGGTTTAAAATGTTGTCACATTATTTTGACTATTAGATTTACATAATTTAAATGAATGGTTCAGAGTGTTGTCACATTATTTAGACACCAAATTTAGACATCAAATTTAAACATCAAATTTAGACAAAAGAACGTTACTCCTTTTTTATTTTTTTTCTGGTATATTTTTGTTTTATCTCAAATTCTCAGGTCTCAGCAGATTTTAGTAGAATTAAAAAAAGAGAATAAGTTTAAACAAATATGAAATCAAATTGGATATCACACTATCTAACATGGACTAAAAATGTGTGATTGGGTTGGACATACTATATGCCATGGCGATCTAATTGAGATACGTGCACTAAACTTGTCCCGTGGAAGTTCTTAAAATGTCGGTTATATTTCATTCAAATTATCGATATTTATTTTATATGAATAGTATACATCTATCTATTTAGTGATGACAAAATTCACTGTGGGGACGGGACCCCGTGGGGATCCATACTTTTGGGATAGAGATAGGTTTCAATTTGATGGGGATGGCGCGGGAATGAGGTAGGGATGGGGATAGATAGTCTAACCCGTAATGGATATGGGGTAGGGATGGGTTTTATACTCCCCACCCCGCCGCACTCCACCCCGACCCGCTTAAAATAATACTTAGTTAAAATATGTAGTTTCATAGAAAATAAATATCTAAATAATATATATATATATATATATATACATTAACCATAACTTTACATTTTTCCACCATTATTTAACATAAAGTGACAAAACAAAATACTATTAAAAAAACCCTAGCCGCTAACTTCAACTCTAAATCTCTAATCCTCAAACAACTCAAAGTTCACCGTTTAAGTTTAAACCTTAAACACAAAAGGACATACATTAAATTTCTTTCTCAAATAACTTTTTTAATTAAAAGTTTAATAACAACATGTTTTTATTACTTTAATAATTCTCAACTCTTGAATTAAATTTAATTCGTTTATCAATACTTCAAGTAGGCACAAATATGTCTACAGATGCACTAGAAAGTGAAACCCAATACTGGTGCTATCAAGAGAAAATTGTGTAAACATAGATGAACAACATGGGGTGGAAACAAACCCAATTGAATGTGATGACGATGACATCAAAAGAAAAAGAAAGTGCATATCAATTATGTGGGAGCACTTAATTGATAAAAAAAAAAAAAAAAATTGAATATAACTATTTGAATATAACTACCATATTCAATAGTTATATGTTTGATATTTAAATATATATATATATATATATATATATAAATGGGGTAAATGGGTGGGGATGGGGAAAGCACTCCCCGTTGTACCCCGCCCTGCCCCAACCTGCTCTATCTATGGTGGGGTTTTACGAGAGGATGGGTTTTCAAAAAATAAATGGAGTGGGGTGCGAGGAAAGCCATCCCACCCCGAATCCGCCACATTGCCATCCCTAAATCTATTTCTACAAATATCATAATTAATTTATTGTTATAGATTCTAATAATTTGATATCATCTTCTTAAGATAGTTAATTTACCTTTTAAGGATATTTGTTATATCCACCGAATAAACATTAATTATATTTTTAATTTGATAAAATTCTTAAATCTTAATGTGGTAAACTATACTGAAGCTGGCTGTTTCAGACTTTAATTAGATAAAAGAAAATTAATTTTATTTTGAAAGATGAATGTTATTTATACACATTCACTCTTAACAAAGTAGTTGTGTGTTTTTCTTTCCGTTTCGTGTTAGGGGTTCAAAGACCACCTTTGCCTACTAAATCGCAAGGTGTAGGGATAACCCTTCCCTCGTATTGCTAGTTACGTTTTGAACCGTAACCCTTCCCTCGTATTGCTAGTTACGTTTTGAACCGTATTTGACTAGTCTTGGTAGACTATTGACACTGAATTGTATCATATGTTTTTATAAATAAATAAATAGAAAACAGCATACCATACTGTGATACTAGTACTCTTGAGATGAAATAATCTCACAGCATAATCAAATTTTATAACAACCTTTAAATTTCCACTGCTTCAAAGTTTAACAAGAGTAATCAACAATCATCATGATGATGTAGTATTTCATCAAGAAATTACAGTCCTCTAGAACATAAAAAAACATTAAATGGTAGCATTGAAAAATCATAAAGCCGAAGCCATTGCCTTTTGAGCAGGCAAAAAATAAACAATCTGCAGTAAAAGAGTATCTTAATGGATTCTTCAATCCCATAGCTTTTGAAATGCTAAAGATTCATGTGTTGATGTATAAATCATCCGCTATAGTAGTGCTTCTGTTATGAGATTTTCTGTGAGAGCTTTAGAAAGTCCCTTCACGGTACCAGCTTCACCAACCTGCCAAAAACCAATCGATATTGTGAATTTGTGACACACACACACACACATAGGGAGAGAGGGAGAGAGAGCAGACCACTGCTTCAACAAAAGGCAATGCCAATGGATGTTCCAACTTCAGACCCCCAGCAATGTTTTGTGAAATTCCCTCCACAATCTGAACACAGATCGCCACCAACAATGTGAATAGGACTAGTAACTTTCGGTCAATTCATAGCTTATGAAAAGCAACAGGTTGATATACGAATTTTACCATGTTATCAAT
Source organism: Acer negundo (assembly GCA_035582765.1). NCBI lineage: Eukaryota > Viridiplantae > Streptophyta > Magnoliopsida > Sapindales > Sapindaceae > Acer > Acer negundo. The sequence continues at coordinate 16,050,941 of CM069240.1, forward strand.
GACTTCATCAGGTATGTCATGGAAGTAAACCTATAAAAGACCAACAGACTAATTGAGAAAAGGAATCATCGACTAACATTATAGGCGCAGCTAAGTGAAAACTGGTTGAGAAGTTGGGGATTGTGTTTCTTTTTTTAAGTCCAAACCAATTATGGCTTATTGGTGAAACTCACCTCAGCTCAGCCACAATTATACAAGGAAAAACATGGAAATTTTTTACTTCAATAAATTTAACAAATACTAGGAACCCCCACCTCTTCCCACCAAAACAAAAATCATTATAAAAAGTATAACGGTTTCTTTAAGCTCCCAATATCATGTGCGATTGAAAAACATTTGATCACACCGGCTAAATAAATGTACAAGCAAGTAGTACCTCCGCTTTGTCCCATCCCCCTTTTTTTGTTCCTGTCTTAAGGTTGCATACAAATACCGATCCTACAACTGCTGCATGACTGCCAGAATAGCCTTCAAATCATAGGAATGTGAGTTACAACTGCTAAACCAGTTACCAGCTATGTCCAGTGAAGGAAGGAGGTAACTATGAAATCAGTTATGCAAACCTTTGATGAATTCTCGTGCTTCTTCCTGGTCAGATGGTTTTTCTCTGATCTTCCCTTCAGACACCACCACCTGAATATCCATTTGAATAAGCAATAAGAAACAACCCCAAATCAGCCCTATTTCCAACAGACAGAAAATCACCAAATCGAAATGTTGTTTTCTAATGTTAAGTTTAATTAATATTAAGCCACATTATACTTTCAAATTTTTTATATAAAAAAAAAAGGTAAAATCTATGATACATGCCAAATATCCGACAATCCCGCACCTGGGTTTAATGTATGAGAAAACAAATTAAAATTACATGACGGGGACATGTCGCATTAGCATATCCTAGGTTTGGTAACTATGACATAACAAACTACAAGCAGATTGTCAAATAGGAAAAGTTGAAAATATGCTCAACAAACCAGCATAGTAAGATTAGTTTATGTAGAAATTTAGTTAGCCCGTTAAAGAGATATCAGGATGTATGATTGTGTATAATCTATTAGCTACTGCATTTTATTACAAATTCTAGAAATGCCGTGCCCTTTAGTTAACAATCAAAATGGTGGATGCCAATAATTAGTAAATTGGCTTTCAGTGATCACCTAAGAAGAATATTTAACTTCTATGCCGACACAGATAAGCTCTTAAAAGTCTACTGGATATAGATTTTTCTATGCATAAGGCAACAATTGATGCCAAATTAAGTTAATTTTGAAGTTAAAAAAAATAATAATAACAAGAAGAAATTGAAGCATATACTGTGTCTGCAGTAATCAATAGTGTTGCATGATCATCCTCTTCAAATTGACCTGTACTTTGGATCCTTGATATGATGGCATCTGCCTATGAAGAAAAAAAGACGAGCTAAGAAAATATTAAAACGCTTAAAAAACCATAACCCATTAAAGAACCTTGACTGATAAAGAACAAATTCCAACTATAAAAACAATAAAACAATCATAAGCAATTAGAGAGACCCTTGACAAATATGAAGAAATTCAAGATTTCAACAGTGAAAAAAAAAAAAAAAAAAAGGCATGAGCTCTGCACTGGACTGCATGTTCGCGTGACCTTCATAATAATCAATCAAACAGTTGAAAACGAAGCCATACCTTTGCCTCAGCAAGAGCCATCACCAATTCTTCTGGCTTCTCTTTCCTTATAGATTTCTCATCAATATCTGCAGTCTAAATCACGAGCCCAATTAGTTTAACTTTTTTTCAATTTAATATCTTAAACAAGAAAATATTTCTACAGATGTTTCATGTTTCGTTCGATAAACTAACCACAATAGTAAATTCATATCCCATCTCGGCTAGAATTTTTCTCCGAGCCATTGATGAAGAACCAAGAATTATCTGCCATGAAAATGTATCATATCTAAGTAGCTAACAATGAAGAAGAAACAATGTCACGTATATAATATTCATTTAAATGCAGCTAAATTTAATGAGAATGAAAACAAAACCTTGAACGACGAATCGCTTCTTGCCATATCTCTCTCCCTCTGTGACTCTCTATGTCTGTAAAACTCTGCTTTCTCAGACATGCTGCGAAAATGCTGATGAGAAGATGTGCTGCGCGGATGCGTTTTTGGCGTTTTGCATATGCATGATGAGGTTGCCTTCCTGTAAATCACAAGTAACGGACAAAAACGTACCGCTAGTTACTTAGAGTAATAAACGACATCGTTTAGTAGTTTATGTTAATGCTGCCTTGTCCAAATTTGGTGTCCAAATCTGGTGTCCAAATGATGTGGTATCAGTCTGATCCATTTATTTAGACTGTATTAGATTTATTTGATTTAAATAAATAGATTAGAGTGATCCACATCATTTGGACACCAAATCTGGGAAATTTGGTGTCCAAATGATGTGGTATCACTCAAATCCATTCATTTAAATTGTATTAGATTTGCATGATTTAAATGAATGAATTAGAGTGTTATCATATCATTTAGGCACCAGACTTATACACCAAATTTGGACACCAAATTTAGATAAAGTAACATTACTTCTTTTTTTTGCCAATGTATTATTGTTTTATCTCAGATTCTCGGGTCTCAATTGGTGCAAATTTTAATATAATTAAAAGAAGAGAATAAGTTTAAATAAATATGAAATCAAATTGGATATCACACCATCTGATGTAAAGAGTTTTTCTCTCATGGACACACATTGTAGACATATTAATGCATATCACTACAATTTTACCATATAAACAACATAATTTAAATCATAATAACTAACACATGGCAAAAATGTAGTGATTTGAATTAGAGCATCTCCAATGCAAATATGCATTTTTGAGTTTCTAAATAGTGACACATCAGCATTTCTATTTATTAAAGGTCTACTTTTGAAAAAAAAAATTAGAGAAATGCATATTCACATCTCCAATGCAATTATTTAAAGTCAAATATGCATCCATTTTATGTCCAATCATAATAAAACAATTATTACACTCTCTCTCATCTTTTATTTTACAATTAAATGAGGTTTAATGTTATTGGTGGAAAGAGTTTAAAACTTTAATCTTAGAACATCTCCAATGCAAATATGCATTTTTGAGTTTCTAAATAGTGACACATCGGCGTTTCTATTTATTAAGGGTCCACTTTTGAAAAAAATTAGAGAAATGCATATTCACATCTCCAATACAATTATCTAAAATCAAATATACATTCATTTTATATCCAATTATAATAAAACAATTATTACACTCTCTCTCATCTTTTATTTTACAATTAAATGAGGCTTAATCTTATTTGTGGAAAGAGTTGAAAGTTTTAATCTTATTGGTAGAAAGAGTTAGAAATCCTAGTCAGCATTTCTAGGAGAGTTTCTAGAATTAGAAACCCAACTCCATATTCTCTAACTTTTTTTTGTCAACATCATCTCCATATTCAACTTAGATAATAACATTGGAGAGAGTTTTCTCTAACTTTTTTAATATCTATTCTATGTGGCACTCCATTTTTTCCAAATGTATAATAGCATTGGAGATGCTCTTAGTATGTTATAAATATACCAAAACATCTCACCATTTCCATTCCAACACATGTAGCAGCTGATGTGTCACTTAATGAGTGGATACACATTAATTACATGGGTAAGTGAGATAAATTACAATTAATGTGAATCCACTGATCAAATGACACATCAGCTAACACATGTGTTGGGATGTAAATAATAAGATTGTAGGTGGGATGTGTAGCATTACTCAAAAAAAAATATTAAGAGACAATCAATTAATCACAAAATGAACATATAATTAAGAGAAAATATCGTAATTAATGCGATAATGCATAAATTTTATTAACTAATTCCATAATTGATTTTTAAACAATTAATATTTATAGTAATCAAGGTGTCAATTTACCTGTTTTGTTGATATATATAGAAATAAATACGTTTAGATTATTCTATATATATTAATTTGTTTTGAAAAACATTTAGTTATTACCATTTGTATATAATAATAATAATAATAAAGGCATTTTTGAGTAAATTGAGGTGTATTTAGAGGTTTTATAATTATTATTTTTTATATAAAAATATTTATTCTATACATACTTGTAGAAGTATTCAATTTAAAAAAAAAAAAAAAAAAAAACTTAATGAAGGTAATTGTCAAACCTAGTGATAAATTAATTTATTTTTCCACTTGTTTTCTAAGGATATTCCATTTTTCGTATTTAAGAAAATAATTAATTTAAAAAGTATACAAATTTACTATTTTTTCCTTAAAGAATTGCAATAAATTTTAATATAGAGATTAATCAAATTTCAATTAATGTAATAAATAATTTTCAATTCACTTATATAATAAATTAAACAATCCTCCAATTCTATATCGGTATAATATACAAATAAAAAGACATTCAAGAGTCTTTAAAAAATCAAAAGGCGACCAGTTAATCACAAATCAATAGGTAATTAAGAGAAAATATTGTAATTAATGCCATAAATTTTGTTAACCAAATCAATAATTGATTTTTAAACAATTAATATTCATAATTGCAATCAAAGTGTCAATTCACATGCTTTTTTAATATATATAGAAATAAATACTTATAGATTATTCTTTATATATATATATATATATTAATTTTGTTTTGAAAAATATTTAGTTATTACCATTTATATAAAAAGGGTATTTTCGAGTAAAATGGGGGTGTATTTAGAGGTTTTATAATTATTATTTTTTTATATAAAAATATTTATTCTATAAATACTTGTAGAAGTACTCAAATTTTTTTATTTTTTATTTTTTAACTTCATGGAGGTTATTGTCAAGGCTAAAGATAAATTAATTTATTTTTTCACTTATTTTCTAAGGATATTCAATTTTTTTTATAATAAATTCGCATATATATATATATATATATATATTCACATGTCCTATTATGGAGATGTAAATAGTAGTAATTTTTTTTTTTTTATTATTGTACAAATTTTTTATTTAAAAATTATTATTTTAATTTTTTGTTATATTATCATTAATATATTACTATTTATATTTTTAAAAAAATTTACCTCTAATTCCATATAAAACCAATTACCTTGAATTTGGTATGGATCAAGATCCTCTTCTTGTCTTGTTTTTCCTTGACTTTTCATAATCTAATGACAACTAAACAAAATAAAAAATGCATGGTTAAGATTTGATCACTTTTTTCTCTCTCATGCAACTTAATGTTTTAATTACACTTAAAAAATGCCAAAGAAAAACAAGGACCAAAGAGAGGATCATGATCTATTTGGTATTTACAATTGATAATTTAATTTGTTTTGGAAAATATGTATTGATTATCATTTAATGTATGAGAATAAATAAAATTCAAAAACTTTTATTTTTGGAAATAATCACAATGTATTTAATGCATATTTAATACATTCAAAAAAAAAATAATAAATAAAACAAAAAGGTTAAAAATAGAAAGAAAAAATAAAACTATAAAAAAAATGTGTAATTTTTTTTTAAGAGGTATACATTGTTAGATTTAGGATCAAAGACTATAACCCTAATATTTATATGTAATAGTCTGTCTATCGAATCCATCATCCATAAGTTCCATTGATTTTCTGCATTGGTGGTGATAAGCAGGATGTAGACCTGGCAAGGTTCCGGTTTCAACCGTGGAACCGGACAGGAACTGGAATTGGAACCAGTTTTTCGGTTCAAGAACCGTAACCGAAACAGGGGGAGACCGGTTTCGGTTTCGGTTCCAATTTTTTCAGAACCGGGCGGTTCCGGTTCGGTTCAAACCGCATGGTTCCATATATATATATATTTTACTTTACAAAATATTACATTTTATTTATAAAAAAATAAAATGTTAGAGTGGACATTGTAAAGTATTGAGTCATGACCCATAACTCTTGTCAAAGCAATTATGTATTCAATTCCCTTCTCCTCCTTTTTATATAGGTTAAACATCTCATTCATTTCTCTATTTTTCTAATGTGGGATTTGAGATGAAAGATAAGAAGTCATATTATGCATTTTTAACAAATATTTCGATTATTTCTTTTTGTGTTAGATTCGAATTATACCACAATATGGAATATTGTAATAGTTCAAAAAAAAGTTAATGATTCCAATAGGTCTTTAGATTTCAATAGCTTATTAATACATGAAATTAGTTAATGATATATCAAAAAAAAAAAAAAATTCAATTAATGACACTTTACTCTTTATCCCATATCCCACATTGGAAAAATAGAGAACTGAATGAGATGTCTAACCTATAAAAAAAGGAGGAGAAGGGAATTGAAAACATAATTATTTGGACAAGGGTTATGGGTCATGGCTCAATACTCTACAATGTTATTTCTAACATTTTATATTTTTTTATAAATAAAATGTAATATTTTGTAAAAAAATAAAATAAAAATAAAATAAAATAAAATAAAATATTTTGGGCCGGTTCTGGTTCCACCCAAAAGGAACCGGAACCGTCGGTTCGAAACCGGAACCGTCGGTTCGGAACCGGAACCTTGCCACCTCTAGCGGGATGCTAGCCTTACTGGAGGATTGCATAGCGAACAACATCTAATTGAAAATCCAAGGCCGTCGAAATTAAAATTCCTTGTTTCAAGTTTTGTTAACCAAAACAAACATGATAAAAATACCAAAATATGTTACAATAATAATCAATCCAAAATTACCTTTTTAACTACTAAAATGTTTTCTCCAAAAAAAAAAAAAAAAAAAAAAACAATAAACAAAAAGAGAAGAAAATGATACATGATGAGAATGATGTGTGGCATTCTACAAAAAGCATTTGCCAATCATCGTAACAAAAATAAAATAATAAAATTAAAGATTAAAATTATTCAACCAAATATTAAAAAAAAAAAAATCTATAGAAATTACTCTCACCTCTAAATGTCATCCAATATCCCACTTTTCGGGTGTTTTTGAGTTTATCTGTGAGGAAGAGTCATTGGAATGAGATGAGAAAAATGTAAGATTTGGGTGGTTTTCATAGAGAAAATTGAGGAAAATGAGAGGGCTTTTGGTTATTATAAATATGTGGTTTAATTCAATAAATTTAAAGTCTGATTTAAAAGAGAATATGATAGAGTTTTGATGTTTTACGATCATAATAATAACCGTTAAGAAAATATATATTTAAAAATTTTAAATAATTGAATTATTATTTTTATTGATAACTATTTGTGTATCATTTAAATCTTAAACTCTTTTACGGTGATATACTGCGCTGTGAAAGTCTATTATCATATGTGTCGATGAAAAAAAATAATTGCTGATGTTGACTAAAAATGTGATTGGTTGGACATTATATGTCATGACGTGATTGAACTATGTGCACTAAAGTTTTCCCATTGAAGTTCTTAAAATATTGATGATATTTCAATCAAATTATTGATATTTATTTTAAATGAATAGTATACATCTATCCATTTATACACATATCATAATTAATTTATTGATATAAATTCTAATATTTGATTTTATCTTCTTAAGACAATTGATTTACCTTTTAATGAGATTTATTATACCCGCGGTTCTACAATAATTAACTCTTGAAAGTGAGTCATACCCGCAGGTGGTATATATATATATATAATCACTGCTGGAAAGTGGGAATTTTATTAAATGTAATTTTTATTATAAAATCTCTATATTTAATAAAAACAAAGCTTACAATAATATTGAGTTTATTTATTTGTGTTTATTTTTAATCTGGTTTTTGGGTTAATTGGACTTGTGGGTTCATAGGTTTCAAACCCATATTAGATTAGATATTATGTGCTCCCAAGTCACTTGGAAGGCCAATTGGCCAACTGGCCTACTTAAAAAACTACAATTTTTATTTTTATTTTTTAATTTACAATATCTATTAAAAGTAATGCTACTTTGGTGACCAACTAGATTTTGATACTAAATTTGGGTAAGTAGTAGCATTACTCAGGCTATTAATCCATAATTAAGTCTTTCGTCATTGGTAGGATTCGAGCCGATGACTTGAGAGTCATTTGTCCAAACTCTAAACTCGTGTCTACCAGTTAAGCTACCCCTCTCAAAAACTACACTTTAATCGACAAAACTTGAATAGATATAGATTCTAAGGATTTGAATTTAATTTTGCTCTCGGATTTTTTATATCTTTAATATGAAAAGAAAAAAAAATGAAACAATGGAAAATATATGGTTCTCCAGGAAAATTTGTTACATAAAAAAAAAAAAAATGCAAAAGAAAATGAAGACGATATTGACCTCCAGTTCTCCACAAATGCTAATTAACTTTTTTAATTAATAAATATGATTGTGGTCTCTAAATGTTTCTCATTCTCCCTCACAGCTTTAGATCCTCCAGCCTGCACAAGGAAAATCAATAGTAAATAGTAAATCAATGTATTTTACATACCATTTGTCTTGACTATCTTATCGCAATTTTCGACTCTATTGCAGAAGAAGAGTTTAATTTTTTATTCACTTTGATTTAAATCATAAATTAAATTCATGCCAGAAAAAGGGATTCACTTCACTTTCTATATCAGAAAAAGTGTTTGGAGATTTTTTTTGGAACTAAAACTAAAAATAATTACGATTTAGATCGACCGAAAACACTATGATAATTGCTTTATACATGTTAATGTTACCTTTGCACTTCATCGCTAATATCGATATCCTCATTGATGTTGCTAATTTCATGTGTCAAATAATTAGGAATGAGCGATTCATCTGATTCAATAACCCTAATATCATCCATCAGGATCTCAAACCGCCTCTTCACTTCCTCCACGCTGGTACCGGAGCCGACAGCCTCCGCTATACTCTGCCACCGATCAGGCGTATCCTTATCGTGTATCGCTAGAGCATTTTCGAACAACTTGTTCTTCTTTGCCGTCCAACTTGAAGAAGAATGCTGCCCGGATTCTTCCATTTTCTCTGGCCGCTGAGATTTTAACCAGATAAAAAAGAAATTAAAAAAAAAAAAAGAAGCCAAAAGTCACAGAAAACCTGTTAAAACAAATTTGAAATTTCAGAATTAATAATGTTAAAACTTAAAAGAGTGAAGAAAGACTGTAACCAGAAACATGAGGCAACTTGTATTATATTAACCAAAGTGTGAAGCCAGTTGCTTGTTTTTCTTTTTCTTCTGCTAAATCAATTGCTTCGTTTCCAAGTTAGTTTTATATAAACATATATATATATATATATATATATATATATATATATAATATCAGCAGCAAGTACGATGTTGATATAATTAAAATATATACATGTGGGATTTTCAATGTTCTTGAAACAAATGAATACCAACCCCCACTAGCTATCAATTTATAACTATCGGTGATGATTTGATTTTGTTGAATTTAATTGAATTAATCCATAGTAAAAGATAAAAAAATTAACATGATTTAAACTCAAATATAAAGGATAAAACAAAAAGAAACAAATCTTAAGAGTAGATTACAATATATTTGTTTTGAACTCAAATCCAAAGTGATAAAGATAATTGAAACAAATCTTGAGAAATAACACAATTTTTTTTTATAAAAAAAATAAAAAAACATTAGCAGATTTCTTTCTTAATATGCAAAATAAATATGTATATATAAAAGAGTTTTTTTTTTTAACAAAATAATAATAATAAAAATAATAATAATAATAAAAATAATAATAATAAAAATAATAATAATAAAAATAATAATAATAAAAATAATAATAATAATAAAAATAATAATAAAAATAAAAATAATAATAATAATAAAAATAATAATAATAAAAAAAGAAAGGTATTTTAGAATACCTCATTTTTTTTTTCTATCTTCTTCTTCTTCCTCTCTACCAGGACTCGAGCCTTTGCGGCACGATAAGTTTAGAAGCTTTTCTACCACGAAAGCTACCATGAGACCCGGTGGTTGGAAAGTATCTTTAAATATTTTATAGCTTTATTTTATATCATTTTTAGGTTAATTGTACAAACACCCCTAAGCTTTGGTGAAATTGTATAAATATTCAAAATTTTCTTTTATTACACAAATCTCCCCTGAAAACGTTGACTTAACCGTGAAGCCATATTTCAAGGGTAAAATCGAATTGTTATTTGGATGTGTACAGTAAATTAAATCGTTTAAAAGTATAATGACAAGTTAATTGAGAAATAGCCACTAGGGAAGTAGCTCAGTTAGCAGATGAATAAACTTGGGACTTAGGTAAATAACTCACAAGTCAATGACTTGAATCCTACCAATAGCATGAGCTTCAAAAAAATATCTGGCCTAGATAGGTGGATAAATAGATACCGTAAAAAAAAAAATTAATAGAGAAATAATAAATAATTTAATGAGTATCATTCAATGTCTTTACAAAAGTCATGTAGATATTGAATGAAAAGCAAATGACCCATCATTAATAGAAAAGTGAACGGGTGTAGAAAGAAGTAGGGCTATTTTTAGAGTTTTGTCTTATTTTTAACTCATATATATAATATTTATTTATCTACTTATCTAGATCATGTATTTTTTTCAAGTGTTTTTTTTTTTAAAGCTTTTTTATCATTGATAGGATTCGAGCCGTTGATTTGAGAGTCATTTATCTAAACCTCAAGCTCGTCATTCTACTAGTAGAGCTACGCCCTTTTTACTGTTATTTATGAATAATTTTTTTTAAAAAAATTATAATAATTCGAGATTTGGGGAAGGGAAAAAACTCAAATCTGTAACCTTATAGTGTAGTTGTGAATGGTATACCACATAACCAACCTTTTTATTATTTAATTTTTTATTTGAAGGAATCGCACAAGAAGGGAAACCTTCTCGTTTATTTTTTATTTTTTATTTTTTATTTTTTTATTTGAAAGCAACAAGGAAACAAACAGAAACAAATGGGAAAAACAAAGCCCAACAGTTAAATGACCATATCAGCTTCAACGGTGATCCTAACACAAGAAGGAAACTCCTCCATCGAAATCGCATCTTCCTCCAAAGACAAAGCAGAGAGGAGAATAGACTTGGATTTTTCAATATTTTATCGATATTCACATGAAATAATGAAGCTGGCTATATCTAGAAAATATTGTTGTCGGGCAATAAGTGCGTTGACACGGAAGAAGATGTATTTCAAGTTTCAACTTGATGATTATTTAGTAGTAATAACGTCAGATTACTTCAATAAGAGTTCACTAATTAATTATCTAATATTAATTAGTCTCGGAACTTGTGATCAATTGTTGTAGATAATCAAGATTTCATTAGATAATGACAAACGTAATTCTAAATTATTTATAAGCCTATAGTGAAGTGGGAATTAAACTTTAGCAAGAAACCTTATCACATGCACAAGTCATTCTCAACACAAATGGTGTACATCGGGTTCAATTCCCATTATAGTCATTTTACAAATATGATGAGTTTTCTCATTTGTTTTAAAAGTAAATATGTCGGCTCATGTACACATATAGTATTTGAATAGTTTTTTTTTTATTTTTATGTAAGTTCGTTCTGATATAAAATATATCAGGACAAAAAATTTGGACCATTAAATTTACATACTTTGATTTAAAGTATATACACTTGTCAAAACTTCTCAATAATCTATAGTCCACATTATTTGTCATGATATATTTTATATCAGCACGAACTGACGGTCTGAGTATTTGATATAGACAAATCTTAATAAATCTTTTGTTTGTATTCTTAATTTTAAATAGTTTATCTTTTTATATTTTGATGATATATATAATTTTCAAATTGAATATATGTTATGTACTTAGTTTGTAGATTTTCCATATTAATCACCAATCAACATTAAAGAAGGAATACAATCATCATAATACTAAAATAACAAGCATTTGAGACAGAAGTTGAATCAAATTTATAATCATATATATTTTTTTAAAAAGCAATCACTAATTTGAATCAATTAGAATTTTCCACTGACAGGTGGTGTATCACATGCAAAAATCATATAAAATTGTTGCATTGTTGTCCAAAAACAAGAGAATAATAAATTAATAATTATGATTTATGAACCATAATTAGTCCTAAAAAAACAAAAAAGAAATTTAAGGTCCCACCGAGATTTGAACTCGGGTTACCAGATTCAGAGTCTGATGTCCTGACCACTAGACCATGGGACCGTTGGTGATAAGTCCTGCAACGAATATATAATTATATATATAAAAAAGGACAACTTTGATCTGATGCTTGACTATGGAATATGGAAGTCAAGGACCCGTGGGAACCTGTTTCGTTAAGGGCGGGTTTAGTGTCTACCATTTATGTTGTGGTATGAGTTTTGTAATTTTTTCGATTCTCAATTTAATTTTGGGATGGTTTTGAGATTTTCAATTCTATCCTTGTACCCGTTATATATATTTATATATATGTTGAACAACGTCATCCGATATTATAAAAAAATATATAAAACTACAACTTCAGTGTTATTTTCTTGTGGCGTTTGTTTTTTGGTCTGAAAACTTAAAGTGTTGCATTGGGTCTGAAGCCTGAGCAATATGTTTGTTTTTTATTTTTTGAAGTCTAGATTAAGTGTTAAGCTGTTTGTTTTTTAAAAATAAAAACATCTGAAAACCTATAATTTGACATTTATACCCTTGCATCATTGATTGTTATATATCATTATATTTATTTATTATGTACTTATATCTTGTTAATCCAAAAATAATATATCACTATTTAAATAAAATTATAGTTCCTTTTAATTTATATTCTAAAAAAATATATTTTTATGTTAAATAAAATTATATATATTATTATGGGATATTATTATTTTTTTCACTCCTCTCACATTTGAGGTATTGATCATTTTACACCACTTATGTTGGTATTGGCCATAAATATTTAATAGTTATTAAAAGATATTAAAAAATAATATTAAAGAATATTATCTTCTTCTCTTCTTTCTCAGCCAACCACTCTCTCCCCATCACTCTTTCCGTAAGAGCATCTCCAATGCTATTATGCATTTGGAGAAAATGGAGTGCCACATAGTATAGATATTAAAAAAGTTAGAAAAACTCTCTCCAATACTATTATCTAAGTTGAATATAGGGATGATGTGGCCAAAAAAAAGTTAGAGAATATGAAGTTGAGTTTCTAATTCTAGAAACTCTCCTAGAAATGCTAACTAGGATTTCTAACTCTTTCCACCAATAAGATTAAAGCTTTCAACTTTTTCCACCAATGAGATTAAATCTCATTTAATTGTAAAATAAAAGAGGAGAGAGAGAGTATAATAATTGTTTTATTATGATTGGACATAAAATTGATGCATATTTGACTTTAGATCCGGTGACTTCGTTCATTTCAACCCATCGAAGATCCGTTACTAATGAGAGTGAATCGGTGGAGAAGAAGATAATCGGCGGAAAAGAAGATAATCGGTGATGAAAGAGAGCAAGCGAGAGAGAGAGAGAGAGAGAGAGAGAGAGAGAGAGAGAGAGAGAGAATCGTTACTGGTGAGAGTGAGAGAGAGGAAGAGAAGAAGATAATCGGTGGAGGAGAAAGAAGATTAATTAGAGCATCTCCAATGCAAATATGCATTTGAGATGTGAATATGTATTTCTTTAATTTTTTTTTCAAAAGTGGGCCCATAATAAATAGAAATGTTGATGTGACACTACTTAAAAACTCAAAAATGTATATTTGCATTGGAGATGCTCTAATTAATCTTCTTTCTCCTCCACCGATTATTTTCTTCTCTTCCTCTCTCTTACTCTCACCGGTAACGATTCTCTCTCTCTCTCTCGCTTGCTCTCTTTCATCACCGATTATCTTCTTCTCCACCAATTCACTCTCACTAGTAACGGATCTTCGATGGGTTGGAATGAACGAAGTCATCGGATCTTCAATGGGTTGGAATGAACGAAGTCACCAGATCTGTTGAGGGCAGTTTGGGAAAAAAAAAAGAGCAAATGATTTGAAGTCTGTAAGACTCCAGATAAAAGTCTAAAATTTCAAAAAAAAATTCTCAGACAAATTTAGGCCATTCTCAAACTTCATATGTCCAAAAAAACAAATAAAAATGTCTTAAGAGATGACTTTAAATTTTCAGAGGTAAAAACAAACGGACCCTAGAATTTGTTAATGAACCGTGTTTTAATTGATTTAAAGTTGGTTAATTGTTACCGATTTTGTGTTATAATTTGTACATTATTCAATAATTTTGATATAATTTCTATTAAAAAATCATTAAAAAAAATACATTAGTGAGATGATATGATATTCGTAAGGAACCGATCAATCGGGATGGTATTTCTCATAAAAATAAAGATCGGTGATGGTAATGGAAAACTCGTTTCCGACCCATACCGTTGACATCCCTACTGTGGAACAGTGGAAGTAGGTCCCGCTGCCACTCACGTCAGAACTCAAAATCGCCGAGACAGTAAGAAGTAAGGACTGTGGAATCTTCTAAAATCAATCAAGTAGCAGTCATATGGAGAAGGAACTTTAGCAGCAGCAGCAGCAGCAGCAGCGCAAGCGCCACGCGCACATTGAAGGAGAAGAAATGGGACGCGCTGGTGATTGGCGGAGGCCACAATGGTCTGACGGCTGCAGCTTATCTGGATTGTGGAGGACTTTCAGTGGCCGTGCTCGAGCGGCGACACGTCATCGGCGGTGCAGCTGTCACTGAAGAACTCATCCCTGGTTTCAAGTTCTCTCGTTGCAGCTACCTCCAAAGTCTCCTCCGTCCCTCCATCATCAGGTGAGCCCCCACACACAGTAGTTATTGTGAGCTCAAGTACTCTGTTTATGATTCCTTTTTAGTTTGTATTTTTCCTTCTAAATATTTGGATATTAAGGAAAAAAAATCTGAAAAGAACAAATGATGATCATGTTTTTATAGTTATTATAATTTTCTAATATGTTAACAATGTTATTGAGGAATTGAAGGGAATTAGAGTTGAAGAAACATGGCTTGAAGTTGTTAAAGCCAACAGCGATGTCGTTTACACCATGTCTTGATGGACGTTACATGCTTTTTGGATTTGACGAGGAACATAATTATCCAGAGATTGCAAAATTCTCAAAACGTTATGCAGATGCTTATCCAAGGTTATATATATATATATATATTTGTCACTCTTCCCACTTAGATTGCATTTTGCATATTCTTGTTTAGTGGTTATATGGGGTTTTGATTTCTTTTAGTTCAATTTCCTTTAAATTTTTTCCTCTCATGGCTCACAGATATGAAAGTCAGCTACATAAATTTTGTAAATTAATGGATTTTCTTTTGAATTCACATCCACCTGAAACTTTGCATGGGGATTCATCTTTTAAAGATCAGATGAAGGATAGGCTACAAAAATCGGTTTTTTGGGTTCGTTGTATGCGGCTTATTGTGTCCCTAGGGCAGAAGGATATGGTGTAAGTATCTTTTTTTTCAGTTCCTAACACATGATATGAACGTGTGTTTGTCTCCGCTTAATATTCAATAGGCGTGTAATGTTAGCATGTTCACTTTATTGATACATTTTATAACATTTTTACAGAGACTTTGTGGAACTCCTACTGTCCCCAACTTCGAAGGTTTTGAACAAGTGGTTTGAGGTAGTCATAACTTGGTTACTTGATAATTTGGAAGTCATGTTCTTCAATTTGTCATTATCTTATGTCTGCAATGTTGGATGCAAATCTTCTGTAGTGATTCCAAGTTGATTGAGAATCATGAAACTATGATATTGAGTATTACTCTCCAACCATGGAGATTTATTATGTGAATTTCGAATATGACATGTGAATCTTGAATCAACAGCTGCTCAGTGTCGAATGGTATATAATAAATTCAAGTCTGCTGTTGGGTGCAGAAAAAGTTTTCCTACCAAAGTTTGATGGTAAGAGCATTGAGTTTTCTATGTACTCCATGTCCACACTCAGAACTAATTGTTTCAAGTATCCCAGTGTCACTGTCTGAAGAAGTATAGTAAATGATCAGCCTGTGACTTTAGCTATAATTGTAAAAGGGGTGGGATTAGCGTAATTTTTACATATAAATCTTATGAATAAATATAAACGATTGTTAATCTCATGAATATGGTCTTAAGGTTAGTTCAGTTTAAAATAATGATATCCAAGCTGCAAAATCTACATGACTTAGGCTGCAGCTCTGATTTGTCATTTCATGTGATATACGTGCTTGTTCTTTATTTTGCCAAATATTTATTATGCAACAATGTGTTTCACTATAGTTGGTAGATAATTACCACCAGTACTATGCAATATAAGCAGTTTTAGATGATCTGATTGTTTATGGCAATCATCACTGAACAAGATTGAGGTTTTTTGCTATCATTGTCAAATAGGAGTTCTGTGCTGAAGGCATTTCTTCAAAAATATGGGACTTCTTATTTCAAGTTTGTGTTTAGGTTATGAGTTTGTATGAGTGTTACTTGAATGTGGTTTATTTTATTTAGTAGTATATTATATATCACTTGGGCAAATACTTTAGTTTCATAGAAGTAATTGACTCTGTGATGTTATTTTGCTAATTGTTATAAACAGACAGATGTACTGAAGGTGATAATCGCAGGAGATGCTATTATTGGGAGTATGGTAAGACTTTTATTCTTATAAGGAGGTGGAAAAAAAAAATTGTAATCACTTGCAATTTGATTCATGAAGATGGGAATTAAAATTGAATTTGAAGTTTGAAGGGAAGATCATATGTTCCCCATCTTTCTTTCTATCCAATTTCCACTACTGTCTGGAACTTTTAAATTCCTCATCCGCATGTTGAAACTAGATACCACATAATGTTTGAAAGCAGCAGCCTTTCTTGCATTACTTTATGGTCATCAAATGAACTTCCTATGCATACATCTAACTCACTGATCATAGATGAATGAAACTGGAGTGCTACTTGTGTTTGCTTGTTGGAAGTAGGTAGATTCACTGTTGTGGTTCAATTACAATTTTTTTTTGAACCTGTTTCCCTTACTGTAATTTACCTTTATATTTCACATTCCTGTTAACAATATATAGGTGTGATGATGATTCATGTTTTCATTTCCCCACTTTCTTTTACAGTTTAAATTTTATTGAATATCACATTACATTAGGGTTTGTCCATTTTAACTCACTAAATGCCAGATACTAGTTCAACGTCTACTTCAGGATCTAGACTTAGCTGGTTTGGTGGGCTACTAAATTCATGAGATGCATTATTAAATCGGCGTTCTCAATTTCTTATAGGCAAGTATCCATGCACCTGGGAGTGGATATGTTCTGCTACATCACGTGATGGGTGAAACTGATGGTGATCGTAATGTTTGGTCGTAAGTATTTCATTAGTTAAGTTAATGTGAATAATAATCAATTTGATTACTGTTAGAGACTGGTTGTAAGCAATAAAATATGGATTAACATTGTAAGATTTAACAAGGCTACTTATTGATTGGCTTGGACTTATCTATTTGATATTAGAGTATAAGAGTCTTACATGTCTCCACAAAAACATTACAAAACACTTGACCAGTTGGCCTACAACACATGGAAAAAAATATCATACATAACTTACCAAATGTGCAGTACATTTACTGATTCACATGAGGGGCCACGCATGTGAAGGAGTCTGCTGACTTTTTGTTGAAAGAAAAAGGATTCTATAAGCCACTGATTTTTTTTTTTTAACCAAAGTCTTTGAATTTGATGACCCCAAAGTTAACAAGTTATTTTACTTGAGTGCATGCACATATTATAAAATTCTTGTATGAATAAAATGCATTTTTTCTTGATGTCAACGTTTAATTTCAACAAACATATTGTTAAAATATGTCAATTAGTTTTTGTTTATTTGTTGGATTTGCTAATTATACTAGACTATTGTGTTTTATAGGCACGTTGAAGGTGGGATGGGTTCGGTATCCTTGGCTATAAGTAAAGCTGCTTGTGAAGCTGGGGCTCAGATTCTAACAAATGCAGAGGTATATTCATTATGTTGCTCTCCTTTCCATATTGTGTCAACCAGTCATAGAAAATTTTGTTTCTTCTAGTTTAATCTTTGTGTTATGGAAATTGCTTTGGGTTACTATGAAGTTTATGTCCCTGAGTTTTAGAAATTTTTTTATGCAGGTTTCACAATTAATGATTAAAGGCTCTGGTGAAGTGAACAAGGTTAGTTCATATAATGGGTTGTTTCAATTGATCAGATCTTATGACTATCAGATAATATTAAACATATTGACAATCTAGATCTTGATGGCCGATGAGACTCAAGTGCATTCTTCAATTGTTCTGTCAAATGCAACCCCTTATAAGACTTTCATGGTCAGAAGTTAATGCTTGTATTTGTTGTACAAAAGGTTGTGCTCATGAATCAGAAGGTAGATTCATGGCAGCTTACAAACTTGTTTTGCTATCAGATCTTTAGTCAAAGTTGAACCTTGTGATTTTCTGAGGCAGGAATTTGTGCCTCAAAATGTTCTTCCCGATGATTTCATTCATGCTATCAAATGCACTGACTACAATTCTGTAAGATCACTTTATTGTTGATATCAGGCAATCAGGCATAATGTTTTAATTTATATTCCTTTTATATTTAGAGGTTACTCAAGATATACTGATTGTTTGGTTTCCACTGACTAAAACAGGGAGTAACAAAATTAACGTTGGCATTGATAAATTGCCCGAATTCCATTGTTGCAAGTCAAGTCATCTTGAGGTGGGTCCTCAACATACAGCTACTATCCGCATCGGTTCTGAAAGGTATATTTAAATGTAGTGGCTTGGGGCTTGGTATATTTCTTTAAATGATGTTGTGGGAATTCCAGATTCCCTGAACTTTCTTCTATTAGTAGTACCAATTCGTCATTTGACTGCATCAAGATAATGTCAAAAATTAGAATTTCAATCATTTCCGGTTTTGGTTTAACTTTATTATTTCTTTCGTCAACTATGGAGGAAATAGACTCAGCTTGTCGAGATGCTTGGAATGGTTTACCGTCACAAAGACCTGTCATGGAGATGACAATTCCTTCTTCATTGGACAAAACTATATCCCCCCCCGGTATAATAAACCTAATTTTCTATTTCTGTTTATTGCTTTATTTTTTCTTTTCACTTTTACTAATTTTTAAAAAGCTCATATGATTTAAAGGTATCATTGATCAATTATCCAATTTCTATTTCTCTTTTTCAAAGGGAAAGTCATAAATGGTTTCCTTAGAGAGAGAGACGAAGTACAATCAGTTGGAAGTCTCATTACAGACCAGAAGGAATATGAAAGGAAGGAGTTGTGTAGTTAGCAACCAATTTGTTAACCTAAAAACCTCAAATATAGGAATGTTAGTTATTGTTAGGAGAAGAAAGAAACCCACAAACATGCTTTCAGTTTCAGGCGTGACTCATGTGAGCTTGTTCTATGCATATGGAATGCAATAGGGCAAGAACAATGACCGTTTATTTCTAAACTTTAGCTGTTGTTTGACCAGCAGAAATGTGAGGAACATGATTCAACCATAAAAGAGGAGATGGGTTGGCTAACGTCTGTACGTGACCTACCATCATCAGTTGGCATAAATACTTAAAATGTTATCTTGGATTAGTGTCCTCGGAACCCATAACGTTATACTTTATTAATTTATTAAGCTTTACTTGAATGCTGACGTGTGCATTTTCTTATAGGTAAGCACGTAGTCAGCTTATTCACTCAATACACACCTTATAAACCTTCAGATGGTAGCTGGGAAGATCCTAAATACAGAATAAGTTGCAATTCTATCTAACACGACTGTGTGTCTGTTCACATGCCAATGACTGTCTGTTCACATGCCCATTTGCGTGTTTAGTATCAAGGCTGCTTATGCTTAGTCTTTTTTGTATAAATTGGTGTTGTGATATATAGTATCCCACATTTGATACATTGATTAAATGTGCGACCTTTAAAATCGGATTTTTTATATTAAAAAAAAAAAAGTATATTTTTGCAATGGTCTTGTCTAACTAGCTTGCGGTATACTTATTTATTGAGAGCTAATGATCACTATTCCTGTAGGTATCATACGCACGAAAGTGTTTTAACTTGATTGATGAATATTCCCCTGGCTTTAGTTCATTGGTAAATTGGTTATGACATGCTGACACCCCCAGATCTTGAAAGAGAGTTTGGTCTAACAGGTACTTCAACTCTTTACTCATATACCTCTTTTGATTAATCTATAATTCTCATGAATATTTATATTTCGTTTACCTAGACACCCAGATTTTTTGGCCTGAGTGAAGATTGAATAGAAGAACAAGACCCCCCATAGAACAAAAGGAACATGCTAATTTCTTGTTAGATTCTTGATTACGATATATAGAAAGTAAATTATACAACAAATGCTGAATTTACTAAATCTTCGACGTATATGACAGGAGGAAATATTTTCCATGGTGCTATGGGTTTGGATTCACTTTTGTTGATGCGACCCATCAAAGGATGGTAATGCTCAACAATCCTGGGAATTTTCAATTCAAGCTATATATATATCCATGTCCTTTAAACTTTTTCATACGAAAATCATTCGGTTTTCTGAAAAGTGAAAACAAATGACAAGTCAAATTATAGGACTCCAGTCAGAGGGCTGTACATGTGTGGAAGTGGCTCACATCCTAGAGGTGGCGTGACGGGTGCCCCCAGTCGAAATGCTGCTCATGTTGTTCTGCAGGATGTTAAGAAACTATTTCGTTAGGATTCTGTTTTCTTATTTGCTGCAGTTGTTGTAACTGCTGGTGTTATTATCAAAGTGAACCTCAATTATATGGAAGTCGCCTACTATTTTCAAAATCCGTAAATTATCAACAATAATTCTATTGCAACTCTATCTTTCTGCTTGTGAGTGAGTAATTAATAATTTTGCCGGTTTGTCCCATCGGTGTCTGTAGAAGCATACAGTAAATTAATATTCACGTAGAACAAGATTCTTAAAAGCTAAATATAATTTAAATTTAAATGAAAATAATATATAAATTAAAAAATAATAAGTTATTTTATTTTATTTTATTTTATATTTTGTGTTAGACAGGTTAGAGCCCAAAGGGCTATTGAGACTTATCGAGATCAAATATAGCGATGGTCAAGTGTTTACTTACATAATTGGAAGTAGTCATTCATAACAAGGTTTAAACTTATGAATGAATATCCGTAGAAGCAAGATGAATAATATAGACATGAAACAATATTCTTAAAAGCTAAATAAAATTTAAATGAAAAAAGAATATATAAGATCAAAAATAATAAGAATTTTTTTTTGAAATTTGGTATGATATTCAATATCTATTTTCATAATCAGAAGAAGAAGTTAACAAAACAAGGTTCGAACTTTTGAACCTTGGTTGATAAACAATTTGTAAATAAATTTCTTAAATTTTTTTTTTAAAAAAGGAACAATTACACAATTTTAAGAAATGTAAAACTATACTTCAAAAAAATAAAAATGGAAAACCACTTACCTTTTTTTTTTTTTTTTTGTAAAAAATGTATATCATTTATTACAAACTCAATTTACGACGGATATAAAGCCGCACATGCGGAAGGAAACGACATCGTTTCAGTTAGTGATCCCTGGAGTCGAACGTTAAACGACGCCGTTTCATCTTGTTACCCGCCCAAATGAAATGAAATGATTTGGTATTATATACTATATGACGCAGAAACTGCTATGAAAAAGTAAAAACCCAGAAGAAAACATGAGAGAAGATTGAAAGCGAAACAATCAATAATGGTACACAGTGCTTACGATTCCTTTGAGCTTCTCAGAGGTTGCTCGCCGAAAATCGATGCAATCGCATCGTACGGTTCCAGGCTCCTCCTCGGCTGCTCCGATGGCTCTCTCAAGATATACGGTCCTGATTTGCACGAATCCGACCGATCTCCTCCGTCCGATCACCACACTCTGCGCAAGGAACCTTACGCATTGGAGAGAACAGTTTTGGGATTCTCGAAGAAGCCAATTCTATCGATGGAGGTATTGGTTTCTAAAGAGCTCCTTTTGTCGCTGTCCGAATCGATCGCGTTTCATAGACTCCCTAACTTGGAGACAGTTGCCGTGTTAACGAAAGCTAAAGGAGCTAATGTGTATTCGTGGGACGACCGGAGAGGCCTTTTGTGTTTCGCTAGGCAAAAGAGGGTCTGCATTTTCAGACACGATGGTAATTACTTGAATTCATCTTTTGCTTTGTAATTTTGTTTTTTTAATGAGAAATCTTGTGCAAAAAACCTAACAAATATGTGAATAATTAGAATCGAAAATTGAATGTTCTCATGAAAATACAATTTTTTTTTTTTTTTTTTTTGCTATTGGAGCACTATGTTGATATTAGACTCTTTATTTTTTGGTGGAGTTCCAGTATGAGGAACTACCGAACTAGTGAGTATTATTACTATTAGGTTTATAAAAGCGGACACATTGAGTTTCAAAGGAATATATTTTGCAGTAAGGAAGAGAACTCTTTGGATGCTAGTCAAAATATTGATTTGAAACTTTAATTTGCTAGGAAATTTATAGGTGCATATGTGTTCGCAAATTTCCTAAATAACTTAGAATTAGAGAATGTATTTGCAATTTCTTTGTTCATGGTGTATAGGTGGGCGAGGATTTGTGGAGGTAAAAGATTTTGGAGTACCAGATACGGTGAAGTCAATGTCTTGGTGTGGTGAAAATATTTGTATAGCAATTAGAAAAGAGTATATGATACTGAATGCAACAAATGGTGCTTTGTCTGAGGTGTTTCCTTCCGGGAGACTCACACCTCCATTAGTTATCTCACTTCCATCTGGCGAACTACTTCTTGGGAAGGTACTTCCCTTTGCTGATCATTAAACTTATGTACTGTATTATGTTAAATATTTAGATGGTTATTGTAGACAATGTGAGCACATCTATATTCTACATAAATTTATATATTTTTTCTTATTCAAGCTATTATGAAATCTTGTCCTCTTTTGGGATAGTCACTCATATTACGTCCCTGGTATTTACTATTTAGTCCAATTTGGTCGAGAAACAATCTCTCTATGTTGTATTGTGCAGACCAAACTAAATTATTGTAGACAATGTGATTATGTCTGTATGCATCCATATATAAATTTCGGTTTTGGCTATTCCAAATGCTCTTGTAATGTAACATTTTTAGTTAAAGTCGTCAATTTACAGGTCTTAAAACTTTATTCTTGCCGGTGTATTGTACTCGGATGATGGAATAAATTTTTTTGTCATTTGATATAACATCTTACTTTCCTTGTTTGAGAGTTATAAGATTTATGTGCTTTTTGCTTCTTTCAGGAGAACATTGGTGTCTTTGTTGACCAAAATGGTAAGCTTCTTCAAGCAGATAGGATTTGTTGGTCAGAGGCACCTACAACTGTTATCATTCAGAAGCCATATGCAATAGCTTTGTTACGACGTGTTGAGGTAACCTATGTTAATCATGCATAATTCTGGTTATTTTTATATTTTTGCTGGAAGCCTTACTGTTGAGATTTGGTCTTTTCTGTCATGATTTTGTGTGATTGCTGCCTTATTCCTGTGAAAATTTCAAAGGAGCTCCTGGGTCTGGGCCAACAAAACCTAGGATATTTTTTACGAAGTTTTTTATTACTCCTTATTCTTTCCTGATTGTATTTACTGTAAATATGGTAGCAGTATATTTCCTAGAATTAGTTTCCTAATTTAATTTTTCAGTCTCTCTCTCTATATATTAATACTTGTAATTCAGAATTAATATATGAGAAAACAAGAGAATTTCTTCTCTCAATTTTACGTTCACTTGCATTTATGTATTTTCTGCTAATTGTATTTTTGTAGATTCGGTCTCTTCGAGTTCCATATCCTTTGATACAGACGGTTGTTCTCCAAAATGTCCAGCATCTTCTACCAAGCAGCAATGCTGTTATTGTTGCTACAGACAATTCTGTTTTTGGTCTCTTCCCCGTTCCTCTTGGTGCACAGGTATCTTAGTATTATTGGTAAGGTTAATGCCAATAGTTACAGATTGTAACCTTAACCTTATTGTGGATTCACAACTTTCTTGGGCTAATGGATAAATAACACGCATAAATACTTATTCTTTTTGAAACTCATATATACTTGATATGTGCATGACACTGGTCAGACTATTAATTAAGTTGTTAGGATTAAATAAATTAGGTTTGCAGTTAGGATTGAATAAGTTAGATTTGATTTAATCATGGCTTAGTGGCCTTTGTTAGTATTGCACGTTAGGGAGTGGTTACATCTGTTAAGCACCACTTACATTGTTGCTTATTTTTCTGCTCTGTGCCTATTTTGTTGGCATCACTTACTGTATGACTTGTTGTAATGTGGCTTATAGATAGCCAGGGAATTAATGAGATAATAACAAGAAATACACGGAAAAAAATCCTCTCTGTCTCTCTAATATTCTGTTATCTATCTCTATCTCTATCTCCTCCACTTCTCTAAGAAATCTCTCTTGATACATAACAATACTATTCTAATTATCTGAAATTTCAAATAAATATGGATACAGTTTTTTTCATGATTTATACTTTCCATTTATCATGCCTTTCTTGCAAGTTTATTATTCTTTTGGCCATGACATGGTAGTGTAATGTACAATGAACAAAGTGATAGCACACGTACTATTGCATTAAGGGTTTTGTTTGTAACTGCATTTCAGATTGTTCAATTGACAGCATCTGGAAATTTCGAGGAAGCGTTGGCTTTGTGTAAGCAGCTTCCACCTGAAGATTCAAGCCTTCGAGCTGCTAAGGAGGGTTCAATTCACATAAGGTGGATATTACCTATTAAACCATTGTTACTTTTTCACCTTTAGGAAAGTATTGATAAGTTTATTATCTATCGAATCAAAATTAAAATTTATTATTTATCTTTTTTTATATTGAATCTGAGTATGCAAATAGAACAAAATAAATTTTATGTTTATGACTATACTATATTATGAACTGATAATGCTCTATATCCTCCATACCTGGAATCTTGCTTAATTTGAAATCCTTGCACTTGAATATAAGTGGTCTGGGTTTTTGAGTTGTATATAGTTGTACATGTCTGTCGACCAGAGGACATGGCCCAAACTTCCTGACTTTACATCTGATATTAATGGATGTGTGGTAGTGGACCTCTTGAGCTGTGGTTTGAAGTCTTGATCAAATTAGTTAAGTTTTTGAATTTTGAGCCTAGACAGATTACTTGAGTTTTCTGATACTGTACATTTATATTCAAATCCAAAGCATTTGATCTTTCCAACTCTTGACAGTCCATGTTGGATGTCATTATAGATACTTGTGAAAGTGACAGAATATGCTTGGCAAAGAAAAAAGGTGATGTGCATGGCTTAACG
Organism: Acer negundo; assembly: GCA_035582765.1. Lineage (NCBI taxonomy): Eukaryota > Viridiplantae > Streptophyta > Magnoliopsida > Sapindales > Sapindaceae > Acer > Acer negundo. The sequence goes on from CM069240.1 coordinate 16,076,323, forward strand.
CCTTGTTATATGAGTGTCACTCAAAGATGGTAGCACGTGGAGTTTGTTGCACATCATTTATACACGTGCATAATTTGATGAATAGTCCTTTACGGTATGCATAATTTTATTTAGTTAATTGAAATCAATGTTCGAAAACACACTAGGCGCTAGTCAGGCAGTTGCCCTGCGCCTAGTGCCTAGGGTGCCGTGGCCGCCCTTAAGTGGAGAAGAAGAAGAGAAGAGAAAAGAAAAGAAGGGTTGGCGGCTAGGGTTTTTTATTTTATTTTTTATTTTATATTTTTTATGGAAAAGAAAAGAAAAGAAGAAGCCCAAAACGTTGTCATTTTGGGCTTTTTTTTCCCCAAAAAAAAAAAAAAAAAACCCTAGCCACCGCCTAGCGATTTTTAGTCACCTAGGCTGACCGATTAGGCCAAAATCACGGCAACCAGGGCCGCCTAACACCTAGGTGGCCGCCTAGAGTGATTTTTGAACACTAATTGAAATGACAGTGAACATTAAGAGTTAAATCAATCAAATTCATCACGATTGTTCTACATTTTTTAAGCAGACATTGATCTCAGATGAGTTTGTTTTGCCTACTGCAGATATGCTCACTATCTTTTTGACAATGGGAGCTATGAGGAGGCAATGGAACATTTTTTGGCATCTCAAGTAGATATCACTTATGTGCTTTCTTTGTATCCATCCATTGTTCTCCCCAATACAACCATGGTTCCTGAACCAGAGAAGCTGGTGGACATTTCTTCAGATGCTTCAAATCTCTCAAGAGCTTCATCTGGGTTGTCTGATGATATGGATTCCTTACCTCCAGCACATCTATTAGAATCTGACGAGCATACTGCACTTGAATCCAAAAAATTGAGCCATAATACTCTCATGGCTCTCATTAAGTTCCTGCAGAAGAAGAGAAATAGTATTATTGATAAGGCCACAGCTGAGGGAACAGAAGAGGTTGTTTTAGATGCTGTTGGAGATAACTTTGCCTCATATGATTCCTCCAGGTTTAAGAAATCAAACAAGGTGAATTACTAATTTCTTTTGTGTTTTCAAGAATTTAGAGAGAAGAATGTAGAAGTGAGTATTCAGGGTTGAGCATGTTGTTTCAACATTTAAATAAGCTAAATACTGTACTATGAAACGTGCACTTTTTAAGGATTGAGAAGTTCGGTCTTGTGAGTGCATAAATGGAATTTATTCATGTAAGATCATTACTTTTTCCTTACTGTTTTAACTTTATGAAATAACATCATGTTAGGTTACAAAAAAGATGAATGCTGACTATAAAGCCAACCATATTAATTAGTTTATTTGTAACCATGGCATAGTAACTAGCTTTTGCTCCTATTAAACCAATCAAGATTGTTCATTAGAACAAAACTATGATATATTGTAGGTATTTGTATTGACAAGTTATCTTTGTACATTAAATCAATCAAGATTGTTTAGTTGCTGTTTCGTGCAATTAAAGAAGCCTATATACTTTGAAATAATTTTTAATTTCATGTATTCATTTGTGCATACCAACTGTAACAGAGTGTAATCTTTTGTTAGTTGTTTTTGGACATATAATAGGTTTTAATTACCATATCGTCTTAATGTTTTGGTGAAATATGAAAAGCATACTTTATGTTGGCCGAATATTGCAAGGATTTGGTAGGTATATTGCAAATGATATATTATAATTTCAATTTTGTGAAAGCATGTCTTTATCTCGTTCTCATTTTGTACAATTGATATGCCAATGGATTGAACCACAATTTTGAGTTATGATCTAATGTTACCTTTGGTCCTTTAGGGGCGTAGTACCATCCCCATTAATTCCGGTGCTAGGGAGATGGCAGCAATACTGGATACAGTGCTACTCCAAGCTCTGCTCCTTACTGGACAGTCTTCAGCAGCTTTAGAATTGCTGAAAGTTCTTAACTATTGTGATGTAAAAATATGTGAGGAAATTATTCAAAAAGGGAATCATTATGTTGCTTTATTGGAACTTTACAAGTCCAATTCAATGCACCGTGAAGCTCTTAAGCTTCTGCATCAGTTGGTAGAAGAGTCAAAGTCGAACCAATCCCAAGCTGAATTTACCCAGAAGTTCAATCCTGAGTCAATCATCGAGTATCTGAAGGTAAGTATTCTCATATAATACAGTCTTTTGTTGGATAATACATATGGTGTTTGTTCCTGTCACATCCAGTAAAGAGATTGCTTTTATTTTGATAATTATTGTTTTAGACACTCGAGAATCTGAATAATGAGTTAGCCTAGACACAATATTCACTAAAACCTGATGAGTTTCGTTGGATTTTCTTATACAGCCTCTCTGTGGGAATGACCCTATTCTTGTCCTGGAGTTCGCAATGCTTGTTCTTGAAAGCTGTCCAACACAAACAATTGAGCTCTTTTTATCTGGGAATATTCCAGCAGACTTGGTCAATTCTTATTTGAAGCAGCATGCTCCAAGCATGCAGGGGAGATATTTAGAGCTTATGCTTGGAATGAATGAAAATGGTATCTCTGGAAACCTGCAAAACGAAATGGTAGAGTTCTCGACTCTGTAATTCTAATTCTAGAGAACTGTTCATTTTTTTTTTGTTGAAAACTGCTGCTTTTGGCTGTGAGCATAGTTGATGTAGGTGGTAGGGATTGGGTTGTTGATTTTGTTATTAATAGTTGAATTTCACTTGTTAATATAATGCTACGTAGGTACAAATCTATATCTCGGAAGTACTTGATTGGTATGCAGACCTTAGTGCTCAACAGAGATGGGATGAGAAGGATTATTCACCGACTCGGAAGAAATTATTGTCTACTCTGGAGAGTATCTCGGGATATAATCCTGAGCCTTTGTTGAAACGTCTTCCAGCAGATGCTTTATATGAAGAGCGTGCGATTTTGTTGGGTAAAATGAACCAACATGAGCTTGCCTTATCTCTATATGTTCATAAGGTACTTTGTTTGTAATATAAATCAACTATTTTTCCTCTTCATAACAAAGATGGTTAATGCCTTTAAAAAAAAAAAAAAAAAAAAAAAAGTGAACATCTTAAAAAAATAAAATAAAAAAAAGATGGTTGATGTCTTTCAAAAAAAAAAAAAAGATGGTTAATGATTATAAACCACTCTCAAGGGAACACAGAAAAAAGTTAAAATGTGTTTTGCTTATAAATTGCGGATACCCCTAGCCACCATAGTACATCTCTTATTTTCCCCTTCTGTGCTGCTAAGTGCTAATTAATAAAGTAGCTATACACACAGTAGGTCTTTGTAACAACCCTTATAAGGAAAAATGGCAACAAAAAAAAAAAATTCTGTTGAACCTTCCACTTCTTGCCTTTTACATTAATTTTATATCTTTATCATGATTATTTGTTGGTTTTCTTATGAACACTTCCTAATTTAAGTTCTCTTAAATTTTGTAGCTTCATGTACCTGAATTGGCTCTAGCTTATTGTGATCGGGTATACGAGTCTGTAGTTCATCAACTGTCTGCAAAATCATCTGGCAATATTTATCTCACTCTTCTGCAAATATATCTAAATCCAAGGAGGACAACCAAGAATTTTGAAAAGCGAATTACAAATCTGGTATCATCTCCGAATACAAGCACACCGAAGGTTGGGTCAAATACTGCAGGTAAGGCTAAAGGAGGGCGTGGATCAAAAAAAATTGCTGCAATAGAGGGTGCAGAGGAAATGCGAATGAGTCCCAGCGGCACTGACAGTAACAAGAGTGACGGTGATGCTGAAGAATTTAGTGAGGAGGGAGGTTCTACCATTATGCTTGATGAGGTCCTTGATCTGTTAAGCCGAAGGTGGGATAGAATCAATGGAGCTCAGGCCCTCAAGCTCTTACCGAGAGAAACTAAACTACAGGTACTTGTTTCATTGCCAGAGGACTTAAAGGGGCAAACATTAATTTTAGGTACTTGATAATCATTGATTTCTTTATTGAGACTAGACCACATGTTTATCTCAATATATATATATATATATTTTTTGAAAGAATGTTTATCTCAATATTTTATTATGTGGGGACTAGGCATTGTTAGCCACTGTATGTGAGAGTTTGCCTATACTAAGAAAGCAGTCTCGTGTTCTTCATGAGTGTTAATGTCATTATGATTCATTGATGTCTAAGTTTATTAATCCTTCATGAATGTTAATGAGATTATGATTCATTGATGTCTAAGTTTAATAATCCTTATATCATGATGCTGGGGATAGGAATATCATTTCTAAGCTCCTTTCTGAAGGACTTTGTGGTTATGTTTCATGTGCAGAACCTGATTCCATTTCTTGGACCTCTATTAAGAAAATCCAGTGAAGCCTACAGAAACTTTTCAGTGATTAAGAGTCTGAGGCAGAGTGAAAATCTGCAGGTAAGCTAATATTCCATGATGAATTTTAATTGGATAATGTGTTAATTGTATTTTTCCTTATCCATCACATAATTGATAGAAGATTTTTCCATTGGCATGATCATAATACACGCATGAAAATGGAGTTACACCACATGCTTGCTCCATCTATGCCATCTCTATTATATTGGCCAATTATAGCTGCCATTCAGGTGGATGCTTGAAAGTGTATTTACGAACAAGTTTCTGGAACTAGCAGTCTGGATCGAACTTCTATCCACACTGTTTCATCGTAGCTCTTTCTTCAATGGTGTGTTACGTGTGTATCTACATGTCGCATGCCTAGCGTACTGCTCTGTCATTTTTAAACATTTCTTTTACATTTTTCTTTCAAATAATTTTTACAATATGTCTCAATTAAGTGGAAGCCCAACTAATTTAACATTGAAGTTAGTTACTAGCCATTGTAGTTGTATCTTGGATAGCTTAGCTCTGTATTGTGCATGCAAGTTCTTAATTCAATGCTCTTGCTTTCTTGCAATTTATTTATATTTCGCATCAGGGTACTTTTCTTCAGGCTTTACATCTTATGTTTTAAATCTTAAATTTTTTATCTATTTCTCCAAATGAATAATTGTTTTTAAAAAAACAAAATTGATTAAAACAGGTGAAAGACGAACTATACAACCAGAGGAAAACTGCGGTGAAGATCACCGGTGATAGTATGTGCTCCCTTTGCCGCAAGAAAATAGGAACAAGCGTATTTGCCGTGTATCCCAATGCGACAGCACTAGTGCACTTTGTTTGCTTTAGAGATTCACAGAGTATGAAAGCCGTGTCTAAAGGCTCGCCACTTAGGAAGCGATAAAGATAGATGAATACCTACCATGCCAGTTAAAAGACATGTTTTACCCCCTTTGAGTTGTAAAAAAAGTTCCCGATGAGGACAATCCGATCCAGTTTCAGATACTATGCTTACAGTGGTGCTGCTATGAAGTGGAAAACATCAACACTGCCAAGCAGGTATTGGTTTATAGATTGTGTGAATGTCAAATTTCTTTAGTTTGAAGTCCTCTTCGTTTTAAGAATTTGTGCCTTGTTGAGGCTCTTTAAATTGATAGAAGTTGCTTATTGTAAAAAAAAAAAATAATAATGTATTCTCTGCTGTATCTGTATTTTGTGGAACTTTTTCACATGTTGATTGCGCAATGGTCAAATATTTGAAAGCGAAACCCAGTTATATTGGAAATGAAATCCTCAACTTTGATTTTGATATATATCGATCTGCGTCTTAAGATCTTTTTGCCTTCCCAGTCATACAGTAAACAACCACACCAATTCTGGCCCCATCGCACGGACGATCCACGTGTATAGTTTCGACCTGAAACAACTTCTTCGCTTTCTTGAAAAAAGCGGCCTCCTTTTTCCACCTCCTCAAATGACCCATAACAAACTTGCAGCTCTTCTTCTTCTTTTTCTCACCAGAATTCGAATTCAAAAGCAAACGCAGCGTTTCGAGGAGAGGCTCAAAGAGGTGATCATGATACACAACATCAGATCCTATTATAAGATCAAACTCACCCCCAATAGCCTCCACGTCACCAGCCTCTCCCCACCTAAGTGGAGCCACGTCGACGGTCCCACCTTGGAGGGACAACATACTCGCATTTGCGTCAACGTTGAATTGGAGGTTCGAGATGACGTGTGGGAGGTCGGTGACCGTCACGTTAGCTTTTAGAACAGCGGACGCGGCCATTCCAACAAGGCCAGTGCCGGATCCTAGCTCGAGGATTTTGAGCTGCTGGACGACGACGCCGTTTGATAAAACGGAAGTGAGAGGGCTGTTGGTAGGGTGACTGCGGTAGTGATCGAGAAGCGTGACAAGCGTTGTCGCAGCAGGCCAGGTCTTGAAGGAGAGACCTTCGGACGGGAGCTGGCGTATCACGACCGTTGAATCGATCGAAGGGATGTGATGGTTTTGGAGGTGTTCGTTCATGGATATTGAAGCGCCGTTTTGGTTGAGTACATCATCATGTAGAGAGATCATTTTGATGGGATTAATATTATCGTCGTCGTCGTCGTCTTCGTCTTCCTGAGTAGTGGGTATGTTCATCTAGTGGATTTGTTGTGATGCGCCGCCAATGTATGCAGCTTTGACTTTCCTTTATTGGTTCCACTTTGCTACCGTTGTTTTAGGGCTGTCTGCCTTTTATACTAGGGCAACGCTTACTATTTTACGTACATTATCTTTCACTAGTGTAGTAGTCTGTGTTGTCCAATGTCATCGTCATTAAAAGGCTTTTAAGAAAAATATAAGAACGAATTACACCCACCTCCCTTGAGGTTTGCTAAATTACAGATGAAACGATTTTATTATGAAATAACACTCACCTCCCCTCTAGTTAGTCAACGTCCGTTACATTTAACATTTGACTATCTTTGGAAGGTAATATCGTCTTTTAACATATACTGAACCGTACATGTCATTTCAATCAAGTTGCATTTAATGAATGTCAGTTTTGTATTTAATTTTAAATAGAAATTAGAATTTGAAAAGTCAAAAAAATATAAAAGCAACTGAAGAGGCGCGAATGCCTATAGTCGTGGAAGTGGAAAAGAAATATATCTCTCTCTCTGTAGAAAACCCAAATAATTTTCTCAGTAAAACCTTCATCTCGCGTCATACATTCCGTCATTTGTGTTCCCAAGCCTTACCATTCAACCTTAGTCGTTTTCATCTCTCCTTTGGTGTTCATTGAAGCCGTTGACCCACGAAGGGCTCCTGGGTTCGTCTTCATGATGGGTGAAAGGTGAAAGAATAAACCGTAACCATTATTTTGATTTTTTAGAGTTTATATGCTGAAAAATTGAAGCATAATTTTGTTTTGAAGCGTAAATCTTAACCATTATCTTTTAGACCGGTTAGGGTTTTTATTTTTTGGGAATAAAAATACTGTTTTGTGCATGTTTTGTTTTGATAAAAAATTGTGTTTAGGTTTTGAAAAAAAAAGAATGATTTCAGTTTGTGAAAAAAAAAAAAAAAAGGAATTTGTGTATGTATTGTTTCGGTTTTGATAGAAATTTCAGTTTTGACATCATGATCTATTTTTCGTTTTGTATTGTTTCATTGTGTTTATAGGGGTTTTCATGGGTGTGAATTTTTTTTTACATGTTTATTTTCAAAAAAGGAATGATATCTATTTTTGTTTTGTTTTTGACAGAAATTTTGGTCTAGATAGAAATTTGTTTGTGTTTTGGGTTGATGCTCTGTTTTTTCGTTTTGTATTGTTTTTTCTTGTTTTTGGTTTGATGGGTTTTCATGTATGTCACTGAGTTTGTATGTTACATGTTTGTATAGTTTGTTTGATGATTCATAATTTTTTTTAACAATATTAGTTTTGTTATTTACGTTGCCTTGTTGTAAATTTTCTTGTTGCAGGAATTTCATGTTTAATGGCATATCAAATTTTTTGGGAAAACATTTTGTATTGGGAAGTTTTGAGAAAGATTATATATGTTTGAAGGATTTGTGGGATTCTTCTATGCATGAAGTACTTGGATTGGAGGCTGCAGTTGGGGACAAGTTTAGACAAGAAGTTCAATTTCCGTGGAATGCTGAAGTGAGGGAAATTCAACATGATGCTGGGTTGATGGATGTGTTGAGTGAATTCGAGTAAAGGAAGGTGAACCAAATTCACTTTAACGTGGAATACCAGCAGCCCAACAACAACCAAAACCAGAAGCATAACTATTACCCAAATGAGCAGCCCAACATCAATTTGAACCATCAACCAAACCTTGACCTAATACAACAGTCCAACCCAGAAGAAGAGCCAATTTTACTTACCGATTCTTCCTCCAATTCAGATGGAAGTATAATGGATGATGGTGAAGATGAGGTTCCAAATGCAATGGATGACAGTGAAGATGAGGATCCAAATGCAATGGATGAAAGTGAAGATGAGGATCCAAATGAAAATAATGGAAGTGGAGATGAGGTTCCAATTGACAGTGGAGATGAAAATGATGGATTGTCTGATGTCGATGAGGAAAAAATTGTTGAAGAGAAGGTAATTGATAATCCTGTAATAGGTACTGCATTTAGACCGAGAGATGATGGTCGAATTACTATAGAGGTGGGACAATTGTTTAGAAATAGTACTCACTTTAGGGGATAGATGATGGTCGAATTACTATAGAGGTAGGACAATTGTTTAGAAATAGTACTCACTTTAGGAAAGTATTACTGGACTACTCTGTTCAAGAAGGATTCAAACTTAGAAGGATTAAAAATGAGAAAATGAGGATCACATATGGGTGTGAAGCAAATGTCTGCCATTGGCGAGCACATGGCAGCCCAACTTTTGATAGGGTCACTTACATGTTGAAGACTCTTAAGAATGCTCATAATTGCTTAACAGTTCCTAAAAATAAGGATGTCACCTCAGTTTGGTTAGGAAAAAGGTTTGAGCTCCTTATAAAAGAAAACCCTGATATTAACATTAGGGTGTTGGGTTCAGTTATATTAAGGCAATGTGGGGTTAATGTGCCCGACCACACACTTTACAGGGCCAAGAAATATGCACTTAACATAGGGTCGGAGGACCACAAGAATAGTTACAACAAATTGTATAGGTATGGGCACATCATTATGGAAATGAACCCGATGTCTAATGTGAAAATGAAGGTAATTAGTGACCCTAATCCTCAAATCCCCGCAACCTTCCCAAGGTTCTATCTTAGCTTCCAAGCCTAAAAGGTTGGCTATTTACAAGGGTGGAGACCCTTTATAGGATTAGATGAATGTCATTTGAAAGATTCGTTTGGAGGGGTTCTTCTTTGTACAATTGCAATTGATACAAATTGTGGTGTGTATCCAGTTGCCTTAGGTGTTGTTGAGATAGAGAGTCATGACAGTTAGAGACGGTTTCTTGACTTGTTGCATCGACATGTGGGGGTGCATGAGGAAAGGCAAGTCTGTTTTATGACTGACCGGCAGAAGGGAATTATTGCGGCACTTAATGAAGTTCTGGCATAACCATAACTCTAGATTTTGTTATAGGCATATATTGTTAAACATGTTAGGAAGGTACGTCATTTACAATTGTTGATTAATATGTTTCATCTTTTAATGTAATTTTTTAGGGTTTTATATATATATATATATATATATATATAATATCTAACAAATTGAAAGACCTCTTCTGTAGGTTCAAATTGGATTACTTGAGGTACATATTTTGGCCTGCTGCTACAAGCTCCAACAAAGTAGCATTCTTGAAAGACATGGATGAAATCAAGCAAACCTCTCCAGAGGCACATGCCTACCTTAGTAACATTTCAGTGGAGACATGTGCAGTTCATGCTTTGACAGTGTCTGCAAATCTGAGCATAATACCAACAATGTTGTTGAAGCTTTTAATGGTTGGATGAACAAGCACCGCACACTACCAATGTTGACCATGATGGAGAGGGTTAGAAGGAAGTTCATGAAACGGATTCAAGATAGATATGAAGCTACCATGCTTTGGGAGTCAAACATACCACATGTGATCAATCGAAAGTTACAAAAAGCACAACAATAAGTGATATATTTGGACCCATTACGGCGTGGAGAAGACGAGTTTGAAGTAGCTAATGGAAATAGAAGGTTTGTAGTCGAACTTGATAAACGCACCTGTTAGTGTGGTATATGGGTTATCTCAGGGATTCCATTTATGCATGTAATGGCGTGCATCACCAAAAAAAGGGACAATGTCGAAGATTATATAGATGATTACTTGAAGAAACCCGCATATTTGAGAACATACTGTAACAACTTCCCTGTAATTCCAGACGAGAACTTATGGCTGAATGGGAACTTCAAAACTGTTCTGCCACCAATAAGGAAGAGGGGAGTTGGAATGCCAAAATTGTCTAGAAAAAAGGGATCAAATGAACCCAATAAGGTGCAAAGGTCAGTTGGGTTTAGATGCGGGACATGTAAGGAGGTTGCTCACAACTACAGAACGTGCAAAAACAAATCACATCCTAAGGTAAGAATACAACTTACATACTATATAAATTGTTGATTAATATGTTTTGAGTACTAACAATGGTAATTGCAAGCTACAAGTACATCAACTGTACCTCCACGACCATAAAAAGCTACTAAAATAATGACAAATGAGGTAATTGCATGAACAAATCACATCCATTAACCCTTCAACACATGCTGAACCCGATTCATTGTGTTGTTTTGTTAACTTTCAGGTTGGCAGCAGCTCAACAACTGATGCTGCTGGAAATGCTACAGCAACCGGTGCTGCTAGAAATGATATAACAACTGGTGCTGCTGAAAATGGTACAACAACTACTGCAGCTTCCCCACGCATTCCAGGAACTGTAACAAGGGTAATGTACACCAATTGCTATCTCCTTAAATTATTATTTCAAACAATAAGTGTTGATATATATTTTTTTTTTCAGGTTCTTTGGTTTCCATCAAGACATGAGAGAACTTCAACTCAACCTCTAACACAGGGTGCACCTCAACCATCTCAGCATTCTCAACCATAGGCAGCAAGTATGTTAAGCATCTTATCGTAGTGCTAATATAGTTTATTTTTTTATTTTTTATTTTTTTTCAATGACAATATACAGTTTTATCTTAGTGTTTTTTGCACCCAACTGCTATTTGGTAAAGTTGGTATTAGTTGGTTAGTTAAATGTCTTCCTTTTGGTGGATATAGTTTTTGTTGCTGGTGGATAAATCAATGAATTGGAAATGATGGAAATGATGGAAATGAACTGCTACAGTGAATTGTTCTACTTCATTAAGGTTGTTGCAGTGAATTTATTTATATTTTGACAAATGTGAAGGTGATGTATGAATTAGTATTGCTGAATTTGAACATGTGCACTTGTTTATATCACAGGATTGAAGAAACTAGAATAGTAAACACAATAGAATAGTTCAATTAATTTTTCATGATCATAACAAACATTGTTATACCATTGATAACAATAATAATAATGCTTAGTAGCTTCAAGGTGTTTACTGCTGCTTCCAAATTGTTTAATTTCCTTTCAATAGCTCTCCGATCGTCTTCAAAATGCACATAATTTCTAACCTTGTTTGCGTCATGCGTATCGCGTATTGTGTCTACACTGTGTGATTGGCTTTGCTGGTATTCATCTTGATCAGGAGACCAGGACATATAAAAATTACATTTTTGACTCTCGCACGAGAAAAATAATTTGTTTGGATTTTTTTGAGATTTAGAAATCTTGATTGCTTCCTTCTTCCTACAAAAATATAATTTATTCTTAAACTTGATCATACCTCTGTTGATTGAAGTGCACGAACCTTCCATGTTTGAATAAAAATTTGCGTAACAATTGGAGAATACGAAGTATGTTTTCTCAGCAGAAAAACTGAGTAATGAATTGGAAAAAAAAAAAAAAAACAAATGGTCATAATCAATTGGAAAATAAAAAAATCAAATGGATGATGTTTCTTAGTAGAGAATTCTTGTAATGAATGTAATGGATGAGAAAAACATCTACCATTGCCATTTTATAGCTATCAGTTTGTGTTGGAGAGCATATGTTACCGTTGCTATCAACGTCCTTAAAGCAAACATCCAATAATTTTTTTTCTTTTTTTATTCATTATAAATTTGTAATTCTTTATTTGCTTAAGGTATTAACGTCCAAAGAAAAATTATACAATCTTTAGCCTTCATTAATGTTCCCGCCATTTATATATTATAATTTTTTTTTTGTTTGTATTTTACCTGGGTTATAATAGTAAAAAGGGTGTCTGATGTCATGTCAAGGGTATTTTGAACTTTCAACCTTCCAGAGATAGTCAAATGTTAAATGTAACGGGCGTTGACTAACGAGATGGGGGGTGAGTGTTATTTTATGATAAAATCGTTTTCATCTGTAATTTAGCAAACCTCAGGGGAGGTGGGTGTAATTCGTTCAAAATATAATCATAAATATTATTTAACATTATTAGGATTGAGTTAAGGCAATTTCACACGGGTGGCTTAATATAAATATATATATATATATATATATATATATTTATACATAAATGTTTAAGTCAATGCGCACTGATATAGTTATATTAGTGTATTGGATGTGGACCATTAGATTTATATACTTTGACTCAAAGTGTATGCATTTATTAAAACTTCTCCATAATGAGTGGTCCACATGTATTGGTACTGATATGAACGGGACCGTATATATATATATATATGTATATTCAAGTCAGTGTGTACTGATATAACTTCGTCAGTGTGCACTGATATAACTTTATTAGTGCGTTGGATGTGAACCATTAGATTTACATATCGACTCAAAGTGTTTGCACTTGTTAAAATTTCTCCATAATCAGTGGTCCACATGCATTAGTATCGATGTAGTTACATTGATGCACACTGATGTGAACAAGACCGTATATATATATATATATCAGTCTTTCTATTGTTAGTTCGAACTAATATAAAATATATCAGTTTCTTACATGTGGGTCATTGGATTTAAAAGATGTTATAACAAATGCATGCAATCAAATCAAAGCATTTAAATCCAATGACCAACATGCAAGAAAATAATATATCCTTTTAGTGTGAAATTTAGTACAGTAAATTGGAGATGGAATAATGAAATAGTGTAAAAATTACACTATTTTAATGCAAAAGTTACACCAAAAACACTATTTTAAATTGGAGATGGCCTAAAGAGTTTTTATTTAATCTAGTAGTCCTAGATTTCGAGACCCCGTAAAGTGAGTGTAATTAATGCAATAAATAAGTCATAGTTTTTAATTTACTTTTAATTAACATAACTCGTAATTATTCGATGTAGTATCCATCTATCTAGACAATATATATATATATATATAACTTTTTGTCATTTATAGGTAGGGATGACCATTTTATCTCTGGGGACCTAAATCCCTACTACCCCATCCCTTTTTTTTTTTTTTTTTTTTTTTTTTTTTTTGGGGGGCGGTTGGTGTCCCCAACAAATTTATGAAAATGGGAATCCGCATCCCCATCTTCCCATCTCCCTCGAACCTTATATATAATAAATTAATATATATATATATATTCTTAATATTTTTTTTTTCTATTTTACAAAGTATATATATATTTCTTAATATTTTTATTCTTTCTATTTTACTAAGTATGTAATTTTTACTTAAATAGGGGAAATGGGGAAATGGAGAAAAATGGAGAAAACGGGGAAATGGTGATGGGGGGACCTCCCCCCAAAACTACCCCATTCCCATTTTCGGGGGGCGGGGGTTGGTGAAGATTGTGTGGTTGATTTGGAAAATGGGGATGGGGATGAGGGGACCTATATCAATATAGGATTCGAGTTGCTGATTGGAAGTAATTTACACAAACCCTAAGCTCGTCCATCTAACAACTGAGCTACCTCATGAGGTATAATTGTTTTTTCTTACACCACAAGGTTGGGGTTTTAAAAAATTATGTAAGTGTAATCAGGGTCGACCCTGATATTTTCGGAGCCCAAGGTGAACTATAGAAAATGAATTTACGGGATCCTGAGATTTCAAGTTGAAAATTTGTATCTGAATTATGAATTTTCATAACAAGATTTAAGAAAATTTTGAAGAACCCTAATTTGATTTTTGATTGTGCTATGGAAAATCCACAACCAATTTGAACCAAAAAAAGTCGATCATCACCACCAGACTCACTTACAAAGTTACTGATATTTTCCTATTTGAATTCTAACAATCTAACAAAAAGAGGTTTATAAAAAAAATGATTTAATTATTAATTACCTTTGATTCTTTGAACAATGACTTCAAGAATGGGTGAACGACTTCAAGTTTAGATTACGGATCTGAAATCTAAAATTTCGTAGCAAATAACAAGATTTAAAAGAGTCATAATTTGATTTTTGTTCAATTTCGATTTCTGGTTGTCTTACTCTGATAAGAGTAGTATTATACTGTTGTTTTTCGTTTTTTAGAATAATAATTGGGTTGTGGGCCTTTCTTAAAAAAAAATAGTGGAAATTGTTAAAAATGACCACATATATTATGGGAAATTCGTTTTTAACCACAAATGAAATTTAATTGTTAATAACCATGTTTTTGAGAAATTACTGGAAAGCCCTTATATAAAAACCACCCTCAAAACACTCTCTCTCCTTTTTCTTTTTTTTCTTTCTCTCTCCTCTCCTCTTCTCTCTCTCTCTCTCTCTCTCAAAGTCACTGTCGGCGTGCCCGTGTCGCGTCACCGAGCGCCGACGTCCTTCTGGGCTGCACGACAGTGCCGTTGTTGTGCCCGTGCGCGCTGCTACTTCGCGAACGAAGGAGTGGCGCCGTTGTCGAGCTTCACTTCTCTGCTGCTGCTGTCGTTCGCCTGGGATTACGGCCGTCGGAGCCCCCCTCTGCTAGCGATGTGATATGCAAAAAAAAGAAAGAAAAAAAAAAACCTAATTTGGGAATTTTGGGAATTTTGGGAAGAAAGAAAATCAAGTTTCACATATTTTATTTTAGGCATGATTTCAAGTATCATATATTTCATTTTAGGCATGATTTTAAATTTCAAATTTCATTTTAGTTATAATTTCAAGTTTCAACATTGAAGTTTTTAGCAATGATTTCAAGTTTGAGATTTTTTTTTTTTTTTCAAAAAAAAAAACTAATTTATAGTGTACTCTTGTAATTTATGGATATACACTGAATTTTTTTTTTTAAAAAAGTGGTTATTAGCAATTAAAGTTTCAAAAGTGGTTACTAAAAAAAATTTAATGTTTCAAATGGTTAGATTTGGTTTTCTATGTTTGGTGGGCCTATTTTGAACTCACTTTATGGGTTTATTAGCTTTAAAAAATTAGAAATTTAGTGGGCCTATATTTTAAACTTATTTACGAGCTTGTTAGTTTAAATTTATATATGGGTTATATTTAAAATCAATTTTTTTTTAAAAAAAAAAAAACTTTGGGGGCCCTTACAGATCGGGGGCCCTAAGCGATCGCCTCACTGGACTCCCCCTAAGGCGGGGCCTAAATGTAATGCTAGATATCACACTTAAAATCATAATTCTTTTATCACAACACATGTGGCCGTTGAAGTGTCAACTGATGAGTGGATACATGAATAAATTAGATAAATGAGATAAATGAAATAAATCATTATTAATGTGTATCCACTCATCAATTGACACATCAGCTGCCACATGTGTTGTGATGGAAGAATTGTGATTTTAGGTGAGATAACTAGCGTTACTCTTTATGTAATAATACTTTAAAAAAAAAATAGTATTTTGTTTAGGGGGAATTGTACAAACATCCCTTGATGTTTGATAAAATTGCACGAATATAACAGTTTTAACCATATACGCACAAATTTCCCTTAACATTTGAAAATTGTTGAACAAACATCATCTACCGTTAGTCGATGGTTAAACGTGTAAAAAGTCTAAAATACCCAATATTTTTATTTTAAAAAAATTCCAAAATTCAAAAATAAGATAAAAAATATATTAAAAAAACTTTTAGAAAATATGGATGTATCTTAAATCAGAAAGTTAGAAAAAAACAATTCATATTCAAAAAAAAAAATTTAGCTTGTGCAATTCCCCCTTGATTTTAAATAAATTTAAAATTTAAAATTTATTTATTATTAAATTGTTTAAAAAACTATTATTTTTATTTGTAAAGATAAAAAAAAAATTCTAGATTTTAGATACATTCATGTTATCTAATATGTATATATATATATATATATATATATATCTTTTTTTTTTAATTTTTTAATTTTATTTAAAATAAAAATAAAGAGTATTTTATACTTTTTACACTTTTGATCAATGACTAACGGGTCTATCTAACGGCAATGGATGTTTGTGCAACAATTTTCAAATGTTGAGGGAAGTTTATGTATATATGGCCAAAACTATCATATCTGTGCAATTTTATCAAATCTTGAGGGTTGTTTGTGCAATTCCCCCTTTTGTTTAAAAAATGATATAAATCGTATTTATAAATGTACACAATATTTCAATTGGGATACAGTAGTCCAGGTTGCCTGACCCGCTTGATTGTCTTATTATACAGGCTTCACGTACCCATGACACATCTGAGGAATCAAATTAAAAAGAAAAATTAAGGAATGAAATCGGATCGGGACTCGTAAAAAGAAGTCGGTGATCTGTTTACATTACAGTACAATTGCTTTGAAGTTGAAGGAAGGGAAGCCAAACGGAGACAACAAAGATGATAAAATCGGTGATGGTGATTAACACTCAAGGCAAGCCTCGCCTTTCCAAATTTTACGATTATCAGGTCTCTCTCTCTCTCTCTCTCTCTCTCTCTCTCAATTTCATTGCTGCGTCGATTTAACTCGTAATATCAATTACCTTCTTTAATTTATCAATTTTTTGTTTGTGGCTCCAGCCAGTCGAGAAGCAGCAGGAGCTTATTCGCAGTGTCTTTGGAGGTTTTTCTATTTTCTTCTTATGAACTCAACACCACAATAATTGTGCCACCACCGATTGATTTTCCATTTATTTATTTTGATTTTGATTTTCATACAGTCTTGTGCAGTAGAGCTGAGAATGTAAGCAATTTCATGGAAGCTGATTCAATTTTCGGTCCGGTAAATTTCGCCTCCTGTGCTATTTTATTTTTTGATTTTTATTTCATTGCTCTGTAATATTTGATTTTGTAGTTATTCTAGCTAAAGCATTGATTCTTATCATAATTCAAATATGATTTTTGTTTTGGATCTTGAGAGCAGGATACTCGTCTAGTGTACAAGCATTATGCGACTCTATACTTTGTTTTCGTATTTGATAGTTCTGAAAATGAGCTAGCTATGCTTGACCTTATACAAGGTACATTCTCAAACTCTGAGGTTTCGTTAATCGTCTTTTATGTAATGCTGCCTCTATAGGTTTATTTGTGAGAATTGAAAATTTATGGTTAGAGTATAAATGGATGTTGCTTGTTACAAATTAAAATGTTAGTGATGTTAGTATATGAATATAAAATTGAAATGTAGAGTGGAAATTCTCTGCTGTTTTTGTAATATGTTAACAAGATAGTGAACTTTATGGGAATCTAATGAATGAATCCTTCAATTGAATTAACCTTTTGAAAGTGTCTTAGAATTTACTTTGGTACAAAACAAGGAAAAAAGCGTGATAGAATAAAGTAATGGAACAAACAGATTGTTGGTTTGGTACTTCGGTGTAATGGTCTAGGGTCATTGTGCATGTGCTTTACGAACAAAATGAGCTGAATATGATAGTATATAGCTGACTAACAATGAAAATACTAATACTTTTTTCTTCTGAATTTTTTACTTTGTTAGATGATTTGCTTTACTCAAACTGTGTTACCTGCAGTTTTTGTGGAGACATTGGACAAATGCTTCAAAAACGTATGTGAGCTCGACATAGTGTTCAGCTACAGTAAGGTTGTGTATCCTCTCATTTTCTTCTTGTAAAATTGTATAATTTATTGCTTGTGAGATGCGAAATTCTCTTTATTGGGAAAATTCTAGCTCTGTTGTCTTTTTGGGGATTTAGTTGAATGAAAGGCTCAGATTATGTTTATGTTACGAGCTAGTGAAACATTGTGTGCTGACAAGGGTCTTTTGAGGCATTCCATTGTCATTTGACTTGTTTTAGGTAATTAGATCTTCTTTTTGGAGGTCTCATTTGAGTATCCAATATAAAATACTCATTTTGTAGTTAAATAGGGTCAGTTGCTATTAGACCAGAGAAACATGGCTAGCTGAAAGTTGTCCTTAGAAGGGGATAAGACACACCCTTTCCATGGGGTTATTAGTATCTCATTTGCTGTAGGCAGTTTGTAAAGCCGAACTGAGTAAACTCAAGCTGAGTTCTTCCAACTTGTTTATTTCTTTGCAGTTGCATACTATTCTGGACGAGATCATTTTTGGAGGTCAAGTGCTGGAAACAAGTTCTACAGAAGTTATTAAGGCTGTTGAAGAAATATCAAAGTGCTCTCTCTCTCTCTCTCTCTCTCTCTCTCTCTCTATCTCTCTCTCTCTATCTCTCTCTCTCTCCTTATTGTGCGTGGGGGACAGGATTTTTCATGTCTGTGCATGTAATCAATAGATGACTTTTCTGCATGATGCAGGTTGGAAGCGGCCTCAAGTGCTATTGCACTTGTCTCCAAGTCAGTTTCTAGTTGGCGAAGTCGGTAGCATTAGATCAAATTGAGCTGTTAAAAGGTTAATGCAACTTATTTCAAATGCTGTCATGCTCAGGTGCCAAAATTTATTTTTGTTTAACAGGGTAAGATGTGGTTCTAATTAAGCTCTGCCAATGAGTGTTTTAAATCGGTGAAGATACAACTTGTTTGACCCTGAAAATTGATTTCAATGCTGGCTTCTATCAGCTAAAGACTTAAATATGTTGAGGATGAAGCTTTCACTGCATAGTTACCGACAAAATGGAGGAAAATGTCTTATGTTTGATATCATGAATATGAACAATATGAATGTTTAACCATCATTGGTTTTGTTCTTTGGATCTTGTAATATTTTAAATGTTCCGTTAAATGTATAAAATTGATACATAGGTACATGAACTTAAAAACCCTATTTCGTGGTTGATTATCTCATTGATAAGCTCTGATGCTATTTTATTTAGGTCGTTTATTTGTGTTTTATGGAGATGGATGGTATAATTTGCTTAATTTTACTTATAAATAGTTAATTACCTTGGAGGGATAGTTGAGTAGCTAGAGCTCAACTATTCTTTGAACTTTTACGCTCGATGGAAAGTAGTATGTGTTGATAAATGATTATAAACTTGTGTTCTTTTAGGAGCTAATTTTGATAAGTTTGTGAATGTGTATAAGATGGAGGTCCATTTAAGCAAAATATATATATATATATATATGGGGAGGTTCGTAAATGTTTTACTCTTCTTATTTGGTGTAGCTTTGTTATTTGGATCTCGTGAGTGGGAACTTAGCTCCTGTCTTGGTACATGAGTGAGAAATTAGCCAATATTTCCATCAATCGCTACAAAAAGTTTAACACTATGGATGGCTACGCTGTCTATGTGATTGTTCTTACATATGATTTATGCATCTGTGTGCAATTTCATATAAATTGATCAGAATTATTTAGGCATGTGTTTGATTTTCTGGTAAAACAAAAAAAAAACAAAAACAAAATTGTACTGAAGGAGAATTAACGATTATCAGAAACACAACAGTTGCATTTGATGCAACAAATGAGATGAATCTAAGATGCACTAAGAGCATGGAGCAGAGGAGCTACAACTGCAGGTGTGTAGAGCATCAATTTGATGATTTTTTGCGATCTTGAAGAACGACTTTCGCAGCATTACGTCCTGGTGCACCCATCACGCCACCTCCAGGATGTGTTCCACTCCCGCACAAGTATAGTCCTTGCACTGGAGTTTTATAATTTGACCTGTAAGAAAATACCATATAGAACTTGCATTATAAAATTGGCATAATGAACAAAAAGATGGTAAAAAAATAATAGGGATAGGGAAAGAAATATAGAAAACAAATGACTAGTGGCATAGGATGGGTCAGACATCATCATCTGACTTGAAGCCATTTGGGTCAGTCCATGCCGGTTTGGGCTTTGGTGTGACCCAATTCACAGCTCTATAAAGTATAAACATATAAGCATTCTTGCAAACATTTGTAGGAATTACCATCCTTTTACAGGTCGCATGAGAAAAAGAGAATCTAATCCCATGGCACCGTGAAATATATTTCCTCCTGTGAATGATCATAAAAAATTAGACTGATAAATCTCAATTTTAAATTCAAATTTATGAATTTCGTATCTTGGGATCTCAATCGTACCCGTTAGACCGATTTCTCTTTCAAGATCCGGTGGAGTCAGCATGTCGTAGCTTATAATTGATGAGCTGAAGCCAGGGGCATATTCATCGATCAAGCTGAAACATCTTTTTGCAAATGATTCCTACAACAGAAATGGATGGATAATTCTCAGAACAATATTATACAAGTACAATTTCTCGCATCAGAACGAAGAATGAAGATATTTAAAATATATAAAGCAAGTATAGATAAATAGATGAAAGAAAATTTCAATCAATTTCTCACTCTATACGCAGGATCACTCCAGCTTCCATCCGAAGGTTTGTAAGGTGTGTACTGAATGAACAAGTTTATAACATGCTTACCTACAAACAGACGGTAAAGACTTCATAAATCCACGATGTTATATTGCAAATATATCCAATGCAGATAATGTAAAAATACGAGTAAAAATACGAGTAAAAATGATGAACACTATAGGTTGTTTTGTCAGTTCTGTCATGATAAAAGTACCATAAAAGGTCATGGAAGAAGTATTGTCTAACAATATTCACTGAATTAAAGGTAAGTTTGAGTACCAGGAGGAGAAATGGTCTTGTCCACTACAGAGGGAATTGTCATTTCAATAATTGGCCTTCGTGATGGTAATCCATTGACAGCTTCTTGACAGGCTGTGTCAATCTCCTCCATGCTTCAAAAATTGACAAACCAGATATTAGATGGCACAGATAGTCTTAAAACGTAGAAGTTTTGATGAAGTAAAGGTACTGCAAAAAATTTAAAATTAGATATTGCCAAGATATTCGGTGTTTGGATAACCTGTCTACCAATCGCTGATTTATTAAACGGTTCCAATAAGATTTATTGGACATGGATAATGAACTGTAAGTGATCGTAAAAGTCTGCGTAGTGGAATGATATGTTAGATGTTGAGCAAATGAATCCATCAAACTATCATCACTGCCACTACAAACACAGAGATTCAATCGACATGATCCCAAATATGACTCCTAAAATCCTTGTGTCCATTGCATTTGTGCTGCTGTGGCTTTTCACCTAGCTTGTCCATTATACAAAATCCTTTCTTTTAGTAGAATTCCAAGATCTATGATACAAATTATGTAAGTTTAGGAAATGCAGTCAAGAGTAATATTATAATCTAATTAGAAATTTTCAAATGAGGACGTCCTGATATAACTTCATGAGGATATTGAATGTGAACCATTAGTTTTACATGCTTTGACTCAAGTGTTTATTCACTTGTCAAAACTAGTGGCTCACATTCAATATCCTCGTGAAGTTATATCAGAACGTCCGTATGAGAACGGGACTGATAATCTAATTATCTAAATAATTTTATTAACATTTTTGTTTTGCTAGGGAAATCTTTTAGGGTGATAACGGTTCTGACACACAGCCTTGTTTAGGGTCACCTACAAGGTTTGGACTACTACCTATATAGACCCCGCCAGATTTTGCCTCCTTCACACACCCAGAAGTCTACCTACTAACGACATGTACATACCGGGAAAGCACAAGGTCAAGAACAAAAGGATAAAAATTCTGAACTACTATCATACCTCTCAGAACCGATATGAATGGTACCCACATGCTGAGGACCTGAATCAGGATGACTCAACTTGCAACACTCAAACTGGGGCAATTTATCAACAGCTATGTTTATTTTTGTAGTTGCCTGTTCCAATGAAACCCACATGCAACAATAATTAGTTTAGCACTGAGAAAGAGGTCCCAAAAAGTCTGCAACTTTTGATCCATGTCCCCATATAGTGAGGCTGCTATGACATTCCTTCCAATAGAATTTATATACATAATAGTTAGAACACCGGCACAAATCAATTCCATCATTTCCTCACCTAAGTTTATTATGGAGAGGATAAAAAGACAAAACAAAGATTTGAGTAAATCTCTAGTACCCCAGTTCCATTTCAACAGAATATCGACATGGTCTGGCATAAATTACAAGAAGACTCATGTTTCTTTTTTTTAAACAATTTTTTTTACCAGCAATGAGTTCCTTCAATTGGAAAATAACTACTCAAAAACTACCTTTTATACCACCTTTCTAAGCTATTACACAGTTGCTTGTCATAAACTGTTTTAATTAATGCATATTAGGGTTTCAAGTATATGCATACCTACTTTAATATTCCAAATTGTTAATATTAAATCAGATAAAGCAACACACAAGAGTCGGTGTTATAACAAAATATGGACCGGTAAAAGAAAAATACAGGAGAGCTTACAGAGCTGTAGTCAGAGTACTTGATAGAAAGGACGAAATCTTCAGGAAGAACTTTATTAGGCACCAACTCCTGTTTTGTAAAGCATAACCTATTGTCAAAACTAAAATCGTTTGCAGCAGTAAGGTAACAAAACTTAAAACACGGTATCGTTCCTATTTTTGTTAAGAAGCCACTTATAGCTGAACTAAGAGCGATAAAATTATACCATGAAAGTTTTATAAGGGGTCGCGTTTGATAAAACAGTTGACGAATGCACCTCTGTACCATCAGCTAGCAGTACCTAAATAAAATTATCCATGTGTTCAATATCAAATTAGATCAATTCAAGCTTGAAAACCCGCATTATTAAGAGAATTTAGGTAGTGAAACTAACCCCATCCACTACACCAGAATCCTTGATCATCAATTGTGAAACCTAAAAAATAAAGAAAAAATGTAGCAAGGGACAAATGGCTGAACAATATAAAGGAATCAATAAAGGAAGAAAGTTTGAGAGCAAAGTCATAAACTAAACCTAGCTACATCCAAGAGTTAGAGATAATGTGGAAAATATTGCATGTTTATTTATTGTGGCAAACTGGCAATTAGAAGGGAAAGTAACAAGCAATTGAAAGATAAACCGGTGGACTTTCTCCGTATACAGAAATCCCTAAAAAGCTAAGAAACACTACACATAACCCAATACTAATCACACAATTTCACAAGTACAAGACTGTCCTTCTATTGCCCATTACCAGTTACGTTCTAGCAGTTCTCAGGATTACTCTTCCTTATCAGCAATGCAGCAAACTCTTTTTTTGAGTTTTCAAGTTTTAGCTGCAAAATCCTTCAATAACTCAGGATAAAACTTAAAATATGCATAATTGAATAACTTTGGAACAATTTGGTATTAGTACAAGACTACAAGTGTACAACTTATATAAAATTTGTTAACAGAATTCCACAACATTTCCTCTTCATTCCCCTTCTTTCGTGCATTGACATAGTCAAAATTCTGTGACCGAAAGGCTTAAAGAACTAAAATTTAGGCATCCTAACTTTTAATCTCCAAGATGATTTTATGGTTACCATTGTAGGAGTGAAAGCACCAAACGGAGCACTGGAGAATAACCTGAGTAATATCAAGTATGCAACTTGTGATAGATTAGATTCTCGACAGACTTTCCTAGAGGTGAGATATTCTCTCCATCCACTATATTAAACAGTCTCATTTTGTTATGGAGCTTCACACATACTTTTCAGTATATATCAAGGTGGTTCCAGAACTCCAGGTTTCATGCCTATTCTACTTGCTTTTGACACCAAACTAAATATTCCATGTAGTAAATAAGATACAACACACAAGTTATAGACAATCTTGTATTCATTTCAAAGGAAGGAGGTGAATTATGAAGGCTAGAGAAGTGATTACAGACTAACATACCTCTGCATTTGTCACAATATGAGCCCCAGCTTCCCTAGCAGCATTTCCAATGGCCATGGATATTGAACCCATCCCACCTTCAACATACCTAAGGAAGTGTTAGATCTAAGAACATAGCTAGTTTAAATATATATCATCAATAACAGAAAAGAACAAAGAACTAGCTTGGAAATTCTAATGTAGCAAAAGTGTAAAATTAACTTGAAAAAGATGGGTATAGACTATGATTTTGAGGAAATAGATGACTCCATACCCTATACTAGAAATCTCAAACAAAGTTTTAATTCATATAGAGGCTATCACAAGTTTTAAGTATACAGGGCATTACCCTAATAGGGTTTAGTTAGTTTAGAATCATCAAATTTCTTTGCTATATTTTCTTCCTATAGTTCCAAGAATACGAAGAAAAAAAAAAAAATATATATATATATATATATATGTGGCTACTAGTAAAGATACATTAAAAGTGTCTTCAGAATAAGGAAAGGATATTAGATAATTTATGGCTTGCTAGTTCTCTGATGTACAATATATACACATCAAGTGAGCAATAGAAATACATACGACCAAACTCCACGATCACCATCAGTTTCTCCCATCACATGATGTAGCAGAACATATCCACTCCCAGGCGTGTGGACACTACCCTACAAAATTAATTTGAGTAGGCAAATCATTTTCAAGATTTTAGTTAAGATGCAAAAATATGTGTAACATTTGATTAACTTCTTAACACTGATGAAATTATCCCTCATCACACTACAGTTTCAGCCTTGCCATGTTTTTGAACTGTTACTCAGAGAAAACTATGTAGCATAAGTGCAAAGTAGTTCTTAGGTACTGCATTTGATATATAAAGCAATTTAACTTTGATACTGATACATGACCACATTAATTAGCAAGGATCCTTACTGTAGCTCCTATCACAGCATCAATAGCAAGAGTTGCCTTCAAAACATCTGACTGTACATATGTAAGTCCAAGACAGAAAATTAGTGAGCAGATAAATGCAGAGCTTCTTCTTAGCAGGATGTCAATGACCACTTCTACTGTAGATATGTATTAATAAGAAATCTGATTTAAACAAACAAATCAACTCCCTGTGGCCTTAGATAAATAGAGCTAAGATGATAACCACGAGTTTATAGAAAATTATGGTTCCAAAAAAGTATATTCCGTGTAGTAAGGGAAAAGCTCTTACTTCGCTTTTCAATAAGAAATATCTTAAGAAATAAAGATCAAGTAATCTAAAGATAAGATATAAAGAATTACAGATCAAATGACAACCTCAAACCAGTTGTTCAAAACCTTCGAAGCTGGGGACAGTAAAAGGTCCATAAAGTCCCTGTTAAAATAAATAATACATATTATAAGAGGACAAGACTACAATTCACAATTATCAAGATAGTAATTTACATTAAGTCACTCGTGTCAACACTAATTAAGTGTTAACACTACAAAAAAATCAGCTTAAGATTACGAAAAAAGAACCCTTACACCATGTCCTTTCGCCCCAATGAGAGAGCCTGGTTGAAGCAGCTAGTCCAGAAGGCTGAGTTGTGAATTTTGTTCTTCAACCGATCAGTGAAAGATGGGGTGCCTTGCAAGGATTCAGGAGTTGGTGAATCCAAAAGCGGATCCATAAATTTGCAGAATCTCATTAGCTGACTCTCATATCTATGAATTACGATATGAAAAGGATATGATTTAAATATTAGAATAAATAGATGAACAAAATATATAATTAAAATATATCATTAACTTTTACAAGTTGCTTGTATGGTATCTTTATTTTATTTTAACATTCACTTTTTGTTTGACACTAATAACCCAGGTTCCTGGCCTAGTGGTATCTTTATTCCCTTTAACATTCAATGTGCTTGTTTGACAACAAAATCTCCGTAATGTAAATTCATTTGCTGAATTCCTACACCATCAACTTATGTTAAAAACTCTTTTTACCTAACAAGAGCACAAGACCACAGACAATTCCAGCTTCTAGCCTTCTACTACTACTTTGCAGCCAACATAAATGTATACAAAATGCACCTGATTTTAAGTTCATTATTCAAATTCCAATCCAAATTCATGAAGACAAATAATATTTGATGACAGTAACTGATTATGCTATGCACTTTAAAATCACGACTCACCTTCCAGAACCTATATCAACTTATTATCCCATATTGCACCAAACATGAGACATGCATAATAAACTTTTCCTGGAAATTATGTTATGGACGCGAAATGCAAGTGTTCAATTGAATTTAAGTAAAAATAAAAAAACAGAGAATATAGAGATAGATATAGTACATCGAATAAGCATCTGCGTCTCGTTTCGAAAACTTTGAAATCTCAGAATGATTAAGTTCCTTATCAGGCCCTAGTAGAAGGTACCGTCCATCCAAACAAGGAGTAAACGATGACGGACTTCTCTTCAACAACTTCAATCCATGTCTCGCCAACTCTAATTCGCTATTTAAACAAAAAAATTAAATTTTTTAAAAAAAAAGATTAAGAGATCATAGATAATTTGAAGTATAAGTGTATAAGTGTATAACGCACAACACAGCGAGCTCGTTTGTATTATACGAAATGCATGAACCACACACACCTGATGATGGAGGGACGTAGGAGGCTTTGGAGGTAGCTGCAGCGAGAGAACTTGAATCCCGGGACGAGTTCTTCGGTCACAGCTGCGCCACCAATGACGTGGCGGCGCTCGATCACCGCGACAGAGAGGCCTCCGCGAGCCAAATAAGCGGCCGCCGTCAAGCCGTTGTGGCCTCCGCCGATCACGAGCGCGTCCCATTTCGTCTCCTTCAACGTGCTTGCGGCACCAGTACAGAAGCTCCTCCGCCACATTCCGCTTCCTCAGTAATCAGCCCCGTTTTGAAAAGTTTACCGATGGATTTTTAAATGCAAATGATAATGCGGTTTTTTAATTCATAAATTATAAATTTATAAGCGGTAGGCACTGGAAGCAGTGGATTTTTACACGCAAAATTATATACATATGGAAAAGGACAAGAGAATCAGTGGAGTTGGAGCTTGTTTTGTTTTCTTCTACTACTCTATTTTGATTCGGAATCATCAGAATCAATGTAAGTGGGCCCTGATTTGGGTTTTTTCTAATTATTACTGGGCCCTAGTTTTCTTAAGGAACTGGGCTATCAGTATACATAAACTTTAGCTACAACAAAATCACAATCTATTTTTAATATACTTTTATTTTTTAATTTCTTTATTAATTCATTGAATTAAAATCTAATAATCATTAAAAAAATATATATAATTATCCATAATTTATAATAGCATGACCCACGGTTACATATTTCAAAATAGGATAGATAACTCTGAAATTCTCAAACCCGGTTACCGAATTCGAGTTTCAAACTAGTCTCACACACTACGATTTTTGGAGAAGAGTAAATTATGACATTTGACCATAAAGATATCTATGAGGGGATTTGAACTCAAACCTTCAAACCTTTTAAACTTAACGATCCATGATCCATATAATTATTAATGGGTAAAAATAGGTTCATCCAGCTATACAATACATGTATATTTACCAAATTAGTTACTAGTCATTGAAATCTAATCAAATGGTAAAAAAAAATAAATTAAATTAAAGGTTTGAAAACAGAATATAGAAAAATTGGAAATTAATTATAAATGAGTTAAACCCTTTAAAATAATACAATTTTAGTTTGAAATAAATGGAGTGAGTGAATAAAATCTCAAAGATAAAATTACTTATATATATATACAGATTTTCTGTTATCAGTTCGTCGTGACAATAAGTAGATTTACATACTTTGACTCAAAATGTATGCACTTGTCAAAACTCCTCTATAATCTATGGTCCACATTTTTAGTTCTGATATATTTATTGTCAGGACGAACTGACAATAAAAAGACTGTATATATATATTACTATACTGTATTACAACTAAACATATCCGCTTTATCTAGATTTTGTAATTTCAAATAATAAAATTATAAACTTTTGCTATCTCTCTTTTTTATGAATTTAATTTACTACATACCGTATTTTTTCTGAATTTTCTTTCGTAGGCATATGATATAGGTATATTTTTAGTATGTTAAGAACATCTCTAATGTAAGAGTAGCTAATGAAAAAAAAAAAAAAAAGATGACACATAGGATAAATAGATAGTTTATTAAAAAAAAAATGTATCTCCAATACAATTATGCATATTCAATTTCATGTTGACGTGACAAAAAAAAATTATTATTAAGCATTGTCAACATAACCATCTATTTTCAGACAGTTTGTTGCACATATATTTTCTGGTTGACTTAATAAGTATTTAAAATTAACATTAATTTTTCATTTATTTATGGTAAAAAAAAATTAAAAAAAAAATAAAGAAAAAAATTAGACACATCATTAAAAATAAACGTGTTTTAAACATAAACATTGGAGTCCAAAATTTAAGTTGATTGTCTATTAAATATATCCTTATGTCACATAGGAAACAAGTCTCTCTTGTTGTCATGTCCAGAGCCGGTCCTGAGGTTCTTGAGACCTGAGGCAAAAATGTAAAAAATAGGCCATATATGCATAACTAAAATAACAAACAAATAGCAAATTAACATTAGTCAATAAAACACCGATAACTAAAATAACAAACTAACTAACAATCACGGTGAAACACTAAAACAGAACAATAAATCCTATCAAGCATTCAAGCAACTGGATTTAGCAAGTCAACAAGTCTGGCAGTTCCATTATGTTTAATTGTCTATCTCGTAAGATTGATTTTTTTTTTTCCTTCTAGAAAATACAATATAAAACAATAGTTAACAAACAATTAAATTAACAGTGAATTTATCACCGGAAATATCATAAAATAAACAAATCACTACAAAATAAAATTATAAAACTTAGAATTAATTTCTCATATGACTGAGAATTAAATATCATCACAAATGCTATACTTAATAAATACTGATTTTGTTTTTAGATATGTGTATTCATTCTTCTTTATATTTTATTTCAAAATCAAAAATAGACATTAATGCTACTTTTGAGATTGGTTTGAAAATTTCCTAAAAACCAAACAACAAATATTTTTAATTAAAATATTAAATTAACCCAATAAATCAGGAACCTCGAAATAAAAATGAAAAAAATAAAAGGAAATAGAATGTGAAGATTAAAATGAATATTAAATTATAAATAGAACAATAAAACATTACAATAAAAATTATAAACAAAAACAAAATTAGAAATTACATATGCTTAGGGGGAGCGAGATTGAGAGTCTGATGAGCGAGATTGAGCGTCTGATAAAGTGATAATGAGAGTGAGAGATATGAGATATTGAGATAATGTAAAAAAGGGAGAAGGAACCAAGAGTTGAGACTTGACATTATCTCAGAGTGAGAGAGAGAGAGAGAGAGGGAGGTAGAGGTGCGACTTGTGAGATGAGAAAAAAAAAAAAAAAAGATTAAATATTTAAAAGAAGAAAAGTAATGATTAAAAAAATAATAAAATATAAAACTAATCGGTTTTTTTGTCTTAAAGTGTACGAGATGTTTTGTTTTGTCAAGTTGATTTTTTTTAACCTTTGGGTTTTATCCATGTATTTTCATATGTATTCATCAGCCATCACAGATCTCTTTTCGGGTAATTTTATCTTGATCATATGTACATATTAGTCATCACAGACCCCTTTTTGTGTAATTTTATCTTGGGTCCTGGGCAGGCGTTCTTGGTGTCTTGTATCAAAGCCGGCTCTAGCTATATCAATAATTTTTTATATACAAATTACTTTTCGATCGAAGATATTTTAATACATATCATTACACTTTTACCATTTAAATAACTTAAATTTAAACATAATAACAAACATGATATGAAAAAAAAAATGTAATAACGTGTATTAATGTTACTATAATTATTGTAACACGTTGTGTGCCTGCGTAGACAAAAATTGGTTTTTTTTTTTTTTTTTTTCCTTTTTCCAATCAAGCGGACGGAGGCGGCTCTCTAATCTCTAATTCTATGGTCTCTAATTCTATGGGCTATGATTATATATGTGGACAGTGGACCCCAGAAGGAAAGTTAAGTGACGTGGCATCTCAAGATTGGGATACAAACTATACAATTTAGTCACCTGTGACCTGACTTTACGGACAAAAGTCCGTGAACCAACATAGAAGAACACGAGAAATTCACACAAGAAAAAGAAAATTAAAAAGAGATACTCGAGTGAGTCACTGAGAGAGAGATCAGAATTCAGAGATGACGCTTGGTCTGATCAATGCGAACCCGGTGGTGCACGCTAAGAAGGAAAGGGTGGCTCGCACAGAAGATCCTCACTCGGACGTTGATCCTCTCGAAATATATGATATCCTTCTCTAATTTCATTTGTTTTAAAAAAAAAAATTTGTTTAATAGTAGAACTGGGCAATTGAGATCAAAATCGTGTTTTTATTTTGAGTTTTGAATTTGATGATTATGATGATGATGATGAGAAGAGAAATATGGTTGAAAATCTTTGACTCAGAATTGGTAAATTATGTTAGAGATATAAGAGATCCAGAGCATCCCTATTCACTTGAACAGCTCAGTGTTCTATCAGAGGAATCCATCACCGTTGACGAGAAGCTTGGGCGTATTTTGTAAGTCTTGCTCAGCTTCTATTTTTTAATATTTTTATATATACACACTCGTCAGTGGATCTTAATTTATAGTTTATAAAATAAGCATTTTTATTTGTAATCTTGATTTAGGATAACATTTACTCCGACAATTCAGCATTGTAGCATGGCAACAGTGATTGGTCTTTGCCTGAGAGTGAAACTAAAAGAGTTTTTTCCACCGCATTTTAAGGTCAGTTGTTGTTTTTATAATTTTAATTAGTTGATATTTGAGTACAAATTATATGGGGTGTATTAGATTATAGAATTTTTGGAACTGAAAATATTTATTTAATTTGAATTTACATTGAATCCAATTCATGGGAATTTACTTGAATATGAAAATGAAATGGTATGTGAAGATGGTGCTTGATATACAGGGTATCTTGATTTGTTTATTTTGTGAGCATTTGCTATCAATGCTATGCTTTTTTGCATCAATAGAAAATAGATACTCAAATGAAAAGGTGTTAATCAGCTTCTATTCAATGATGCTAAGTCGAAAAACTTGTTCATAACTTTATGTTGATTTTTCTTATTGCAAACTTTCTTCCCTTGATTGAACTTATAATTGTCGGTTCATTTTGTAATGGACCAATGTTTAACGCGGGTTAGGATTACGATCACATTTAACTGCTTCCATTATGCTCATAACCAGAGTCGTGGACCTCCTACTTTCGGCTTTTCAGCCATGGGAGGTTATCCAAATGTCTCCACACACTCCTGAAGTGATATTTCATTATTTGATATTGACATACAGCATACGTACTTGCCCCCTCTGCATTTTGAATTAAACTTGAGAAATTGATATTATTTATCTGGAATCTGGATCGTGCATTTGTTAACTTGGTACTCATCTAGTTTCTCATTTATATGTTTGTTGATGTATTTTTGCAGCTTGACATCAGAGTAGCTCCTGGATCTCATGCCAATGAAGAATCAGGTAAAGATTGCTCAATCCTTGTGGATTCCATTCAACATATATTAAAACAATATCATTTGTTTTCTTTTTAATATTGAGTTGAATCAAGGGAATACAATTGAATCTCCTCAAGAGTAGATACTTCTCATGAACATATCCTTCCTAGGGCTTGACTTCTCATCTCTAACTAATTTCTAGGCCAAATTTTCAATGGAATGACATGTTAAGATCTCTTATGCCTTCTTTAATTTCTAAAAATTCACTCGACCAATTCAATTGTTGACTTTAATTTCTAAAAATTCACTAGACCAATTTAGTTGTTGTCTTTAATTTCTAAAAATTCACTTGACCATACAATAACATTTCTCGGCCTTGAATATTGTGGGTTGGCTAACCTCTTATCATTTTCTTTATCGAGTTAGCTATTAGTAAGATTGGACGATATGAGGTTGGTCCAATGGTATACCCCTCTCACACCTACATCATTAAGGTTGTGGTTCGAGTCGTGTCTTTTTCCCTAAATCCCGAATTAATTTTAATAGCTTAAAAACTATTACTAAGATTGTTCAATATGTCTTTCTGCAGTCAATAAGCAGCTGAATGATAAAGAAAGAGTTGCAGCTGCCCTGGAGAATCCTAATCTTCGCCAACTTGTCGATGAGTGCCTCTACTCCAACGAACTTTGAACGGTTTACTAAGCTTCCCCAAATCCACTGTACAGAGTAAGCAGCAGTAGTGGCTGAATGAAATAAGAAAAGATTTTGCTCTAATATGAATTTGGTTTATCGAATGTACTCATCTCTTGTTGTATGTACTCAATTTTTGTTGGCCACATAAACGCGTTAATGCGATAGAGATATGTGTGATGCAGCAAATTGCTTGATTTTCATGTGTGAATCTGATCGGTAAGGAAGCTTTCATGTGTAAGATGCTGCAGCCCATATGTTGAACAGCTTATTTATATGAAATGACTATTTGTAACATGGTTCTAGACTTGTGAAATTAGAGATCGCTGTATATAAAGATAGCAAGAATCTGATTTTCTGCAGGTTCTCATTGTTTTTTTTTTATCCTCTCCTTTTAATTTATTTGATCATTTTTCTACAATAATTTGTCCCTATACAAGTTATATGATAGTATATTTGATGCGAAAATTACAAATAACGACTAGTGTCTCCGCACGTCCACTCTTAGCTATACTTATATACATGTCATTGGATTTATAATAATACCGGACATCTCACCTTTTGTATCTCACTTGCAAGAAAAATTAATTTGTACGACGCTCTTATCAAGTCAACGGTGAGACCATATTACACGAGTTTTTCTCGTGCATCGGAGTAGAGAAAGGGTTGTTTGAAAAAGCTGAAGAGGATTGGCAGATCTTCTAACAGCAACAGTTAGAAATAACATAACAGCACAATTAAAACGTTTTACTGGCCTTATCAAGGTACATCATTTTCCAGTTCTACAAGAAAATTTGATACTAAATTTTGCATCGATTGGTAACTAATCTTGGCTGCGTTTATTGATCTTAAATTTCTTACATATCATGATGGGCACAAGGCTTGTGAATTTAGCTAGCCGGAGGTGCAAGGTGTGCTGTAACCGGTGCCACCGCAGCCTCTAAATGACCATCAGCAACTTGATGGGAGGGCTTATCATCAAATCCCCAGAATTTGGCAGTTTTCACGTCATCTTCAGCCATCAATCGCGAGAACTCCTCGTGATCATAGTTTAGTGTAGCTTTCCCTCCAAACTCAGTCGGAAGGTTTTCGATATCAATTATAGACCTCATGTACTCACCACTATCTTTACTTTTTGTGTAAACAAACTTCACCTTCTCAAACGTTTTCGGGTCCATAAGATACTTGACTACCTATAGAAGGAAGAAATAGCAAGAAATTCAACAGAAAATTCCAACAGAGATTCAATTTATTGTCATAATCAGGCAGGAGGGGTTCAAACCTTCCAAATTGGTTGAAGAAACTTTGGCGGATTAAACAAAATGCTAACAGCGAGCCTCTCGGGGTAGTGGTTCTGTAAAACATAAACAATCTCGCGGATTGTCTTCATGCTAATGTTGGTGGTCATTGTCCACCCATTGAAGTCAATCAACCAGGTCGTTTGTTCTTGTCCCTCCGCGAGATTAAGGATAGAATTTTCGAGAAGATAGACCAGATGACGAACGTTACCTTCTCCTGATGGTGCTGTGTTCTGCCAAACATTAAAGAACAAAGTCAATTAACAGAATAACAGGACACAATTTATATATATAGAAAGGCCTTGTATCATAAGTACATGTCACATGTGCCTTGTAAAGCAAAATTCTAGTGTAAATTACCTGCTTCCCAGGCCTCATTATGAGCACAGTCCTTCCATTTAGATCGTGAAAATTCGCCCTCGATACTTTCCCAGTCTCACCTTCGTGTGCAACCTCGTGCTGGAAAATCACATTCGTATATCGCATAAGTACACATTTTAACGATACATATCACAAGAGAATGTCAAAAATGCAAGTTTACGATGGAAACATTGATAAAATCTCTACCAATTATCAATTTATCCAAATTCAATCTCAATTCAAACCCTTTAATGAATGACATTTGAATCATCATTGATCTACCTGACTAACAAAATGTCAAAAATTATAATCTAAGTTCATAATCATACCCAGCGAATCTCTTCAGGCTTATAAGTTGCTCTCCATTTGAGTGTCTCTTCCAACATTTTCTTTGCCTTATCAACATTCCAGTTCCTAGCTACCAAATATCTCCTCAGGCAAGCATCAGTACAGAACTTTAAACTGCGGCCGGAGAGCGGTCCGATAGCGTCTCTCAGTTCATTGACCTGCAAACAGAATCACCATCCAGGAAATCATTTTCATTGCATTTGTGAAAACATCTTCATTCAAGTCAAAATTACAACACTATTTTGATATGGAAATTTAATTGTTGACTAAATTGTTTTGACTTATTTCCCCAGATAACATTTCAAACATTCTTCTGAAAATTATTTTGATCAGAGAATTTTACAATTGCATATATCATGATCAGTGACTTTTGATCGTTGACTTGCTATAACCATGTTTGTTGATAAAATGATAAATGAAAATTTTTTCTTTAACAAAAAAAATTCTAGTGTGGATTTTATTATTACCTTAGCATCTCTCTGTTCAGAGTCAATCTCCTGAGGATTCTGAGAGTGTTTTCTTCGGAGAAACATGTTTACTGCTAGCAAATAAAAACAACCAAAATATGACAAAGTGAAAATATTAGATACAATCTCTCAATATATTTAAGAATTTGACTCGCATCAAATAAAATAATTATAACAATAACAATAACAATGAAAGATTCTAAGAAACTTTTAACAGAACTTCTATGATCCAACAAAGTCAGAGTTATATAGATCAAATTTTGACAACCCAATAACCAATACAGATACTTGTACCGATCCAAATTCAGAATTTCAAAAAGTTTTTTTTTTTTTTTTTTTTTTTTTTTGTCAGTTTCTTGGAGACTGAATGGAAAAATATACCTGAAGAAGGAGGTAGAGAGAGAGAGAAAGAGAGAGAGAGGTCTCAAACTCAAAAAGTTAAATGTGGAATTGTTCAAAGGACAGGAGGTGTTGTGTTAGCTGTTAGGTGCTTTGTCTGCACGACAGTTTCTCAATAAATTCTTGGAACCGAAATGGCGAAACAGACATGGAAGAGAATCAGGACCAGGAGCTAGAGTTTTTGTTTCAAGTGTTGTTTTCTTCATTTAGAGCGGAGAAACCGTTGGTACCGCAATGTTGGCTTTTATTGCTTCACTAATGGCTTTGAGGTCAACTTTTCAATGAAGTATGAATTGGGTTGGATCAAAATGTAAATCTTTTAGTCAATTTATATGATGTGGAATAATTTAACAGATTGACTAGAGGTGGTTTGGGTACCCTGCACTATACCGGAATTTAGATCCTCTACTGATCTGATATTTTTCCTAACCTCACATAATCTCATGATATATAAGTATTGCAATGAATGAGTGGTTAAGATATGATTGGTTTTCACAACCACTTTATCAACAACTAATCACATGTTTTAACACATAATTAATATCATGTGAAGATTTCGACTTTGTAATTTATTAGAACGATTTTGTAATGTTACATAGTATATTCTATAAGGGTCAGACTATATCAACTCAAATTTCCGACTCAATTATTTGACTTCAATATGTCAACCATTGGATTAAAAAGCACATGAGTAAATGAGTATTAAGATATTGAAGTCAAACAACTGACTCTGAAATTTGAGTTGATGTAGCATGACTCATTCTATAAGGTGAAAGTGAAAGTGAAAGTGAAATGTTTGATCCCACGGTTGACAATAATGTGACTTACTTTATTTCAATAATGCTAAACATCTCATCTAAAATCCCACTACATGTGGTATGTGAGGTGTCAAATTGTGGGTGGATACACATTAATGATGATTTATCTCACCTATCCCATGTATTCACTCACCATTTGACACATCACATATTACACGTAGTGGGATGAAAAAGGTAGGATGTGTAACATTACTAACTTTATTTTGATTTAAATGGAAATATTGTGCCACCAACCACCTAATTGCTACAGAGTACAGAGAGTATTGGCAAATTAAAGGTGAAATGAAATCAATTAATTTGGCTTTAATGGTGCAATTATGTTGTCACTAGACTTTAAAACCCGTTATGATCAATCTTATTTTAATTATGATGATTTCAATTGTTAGGGTTCACTGTAATTCATAATTACTACACGTATTAATTTACTTTCAACTAATTAGGTCGGTAATTTTAATAACTCAATATATATATATATATATATTTTTTTCTATAAAATATATCAAGACGAATAATATAAACTGTTAGATTTATATATTTTATGTATTTGTCAAAACTTTTCTATAATCTATGGTCACATTCTTCGTCGTGATATATTTTATATCATGACGAACTGACAATAGAAAGACTATATATATATATATATAATTTTTCAATTATCGGTATATCGTGACGAAAAATATAAACCATTAGATTTACATATTTTAACTTAAAGTGTATATACTTTTCAAAACTTCTCCATAATCCGTGGTCCACATTCTTCATCCTGATATATTTTATATCAGAACGAACTAACAATAGAAAGATTGTATATATATATATATATATATTCTACCATACAAGTGTTTTAAAAAATAATCCAACCAATTTGTTTTACAAGAATATTTTTGTTTTAAATATACCCTTATTACAAGAATATTTTTATTTTAAATCTACCCTTATGTTAGTCATGGTGGCCGGCTAAGTCAAAATAATTTATCAAGCTGTTGACTATCATGCATTACAAACGGAATAAAATAAAAATTAGATTTTTTTTATGGTATCTACCCATTTAGATATCTAGACAAGGTAATTTTTATTTTAAGTTTTTCTCATTTACCTAAAATTTTCTTTTATGATATCTATCTATTTAGATATCTAGATCAGATTTTTTTTATTGTTGAAGTTTTCTCATTTACCTAGTCCTTAAGCTCGTCCATTTGACAGCTGAGCTATATCTCTGGAGGTAAATAAAAATTAGATTGACATCCTTATAAATATAATTTGGCATATCATCTTCTTTTGCTACAACTTATGAGCATGAAACTTTGACTTGTAAATGATTAAGCAAGTGAGTAAGTGAGTAAGACATCATTTACTATATTATTTTATAATTTATGATAGTTATTATATTTATCATTTAGGTATAAATTTAAATAAAATAAAAACTGGACTATCTATTCTAATAATATTTTTAAAAATATATGAAACATTATTGTGTCAATAAGTAAATTTAGGTGGAAGAAAAAGATTTCAAGAGATCTTCTGCCAGCCAATTTCACTAAAGTATATATAGTGATGGCTAAGTAAATCTATACATTGGGATTGGATCTCAATTTATATAGTAATGCGTGAATCACATTTAAATTTGACCTGTTGTTATTGTAATATAATATTGAGTAATTGGCACCAATAACCCCTGAAGTATACGTGAATTCGTATGTTACCCTATAAACTTTTTTTTAGATATTAAACCCTCCGAACTATCATTTATTGGTAAAACACGATTATAGATACCCCTCTCAGAGAGGAATAAAACCGATTGTTTGTCAATAAACGATAATTTGAAGGGTTTAATGTCTAAAAAAAAAGTTTATGGAATAACATATGAATTTATATACATTCAAGAGGGCATTGGTGTCATTTTCTCTATAATATTTTACGTGAATTATATACGACCTCGCGCACGTCAGTTGAATATTAGAATATATATATACATATGGAGTTGTTGGAATTTGACTTCAATTTTGGGACTGGACCAAATTAGTTGTGAAAATAGAAGAACAAGACAGGAATATTGATAACGATTTCAAAATAAAAATAGAAGATCGGAATGGAGTCATCTTTTGTCAATTTGAGATACCATTCAAACCCTGCTGCCTCTCTCACTTAAGAAAACATCTATTGGATAAAGCATCCGACCATTGATATCATATAATGTGATATGGAAAACAAATCCGATTGATTATTCAATATTACAAGTGACATGATATTATTGATTAAGGTCCATTGCATGCATCAACTGTACGGAAGATTTTCTCCGGATTAAAACTTTTTAGAAATTTGTATCTTTTTTTTATTACATTAATATGGTTGACAGGAAAATTCATGCAAATCTGGAAACAAGTTTAAAGATTATAATTCTCTTAAATTCTTGAAATTCATTAACTTTTTGAATTAAAATAATAAATAAATAAATAAAATAAAATAAAATAAACTTAAGATATATTGAAAAGAACGTAGAACGTTAATCGATTTATCGTTATAGAAATAGTAGTTTTTCCAGTTATCTTCGTAGTTACTATTATTATTTTATGAAGTAATCTTTTTTTTTTTTTTTTTTTTTTTTTTGACATATTTTTAAGTAAACATTTTAGTTAGGACTTGTGAATAAGGATAGAAAAGAATAAAAGTCCACTATTTTCAATAACATGCATGGGATCAAATCACCAAATTTTAACAGATCAAATTGGACAAAAGTTGTTCTTTCACTTTCTTGTGTGTTAAATTAAGCATTTTTTCTTTTCTTTTCTTTTAACAGCTGTACCAAGAATTGTGGGGTATCGTTCAAAGCTGATGTGATTAAATAATATGCAAAATCTGACCCCAGGAGGGTTAGCATAAATGTAAGAACGTGGTTTGCTCACACAAGGTTTACGGTTTTAAATTTCCAATCACATTTTAATGGGCATATATATGGTTAAAGGCTATAATTTCCTCTTTCTCGAAGATTGTAAAATTCGGTGGGGTTTCAATTTCAAACTCAGATTCGCTAGGCAGGATTGAAAGATTTTCTGGTTTAAAAGATTGGAAAAATTTGACGAATAAGCATCTAATTTTAATTTATATTTTTAGGGAAATAAGCAGTTAATTAGCATTTAGCGCTAATGAAATATAAAATAAATTAAATTACACTGCTGAATTATTAATATTTCTCAGGTCTCTTTGCCTCGGGCCCGTGGCCCTGAAATATAGACCGATGGATATTCTTATAATTGAAACTTTGAAAGCCTAGATTTCTATTGGGCAATAGCTCAAGCCCAGAGAGAGCATGTTTTTTTTTTTTATATTTATTTTTTATTATTATTATTTTTATTTATAAATATATTTTAAATATTACATATAACTACTACAATAAAACTGCCAGAACAATCAAACAATACTTGTTCGGCATAGATATCTACTTTTATAATGAGAGATAACTGTTCTCACAAACCGAGAAGAAAAAAACTCTCAACACATGTTTGTAAAATGCGTATAGTGGGTTTTGAACCCCTCATCATTAATGTGGAATGAGGTGTACTGCCATATATGCTAAGAGGTAATATGCGAGAGAGCATGTATTTAGTTGTCTCCAATCTACTTGTCTTGTCGCATTTCCTACACTGTGGTACGAGTATCCTAGAGTTCTAAATGGATCAGTTAAAATGGATTCTTCAACTTAATAAGATTGTCATCATGAACCTAAATCCATTCATTTCTCAAGCACATTTTTGCTTATTAAAAAGGTGGCGAATTAAACTAAAATTGCTCTTGAAACACGAGAAAAAACATATGTAGAATGATCTCATGCACTCAATTTATTAATAACATGAGATGGGATGTTATGAGTAGTTATTATAGTAGGTCACAGAGATATTTTTCTCCTCGAACAAACTAGAAAACAGCTTTTAAAATTTTAAAAATATATATATATATTTAGACTTTTTGTAACAAAGCTATACATAAGAGGTCAAGTAAGATGCCGTGTCCGAGAGAACAGGATTTGTCCATCAAAAGAAACCAATTTCACGTAAGAGATCAAGTCACAAGCCGTGTCCGAGAGAGCAGGATTCTCGCAAGACAGAAAAGTGTGCATGAAGAAACTCATAAAAAAATAGCAAATAAAAATATAACTAGAACAAGTAAAAAAGAGTTATTTAATATAACTTCTATTAATAGTAATTAACAAAGAACCAGCAAATGCATTATCATGAATATATAACTGATCAACGCGGTTTATCAATCTATAAAAAAATCTATTTAAATTCTCAAAATCACACCAAACCCACCACCACCTAATTACTTGAAAAGCAAAAACACACTGTCATTTTTATTCTAATTAATTAAAAAGATCATAAGATCATCAATGAAGGAGTTTAGCAGATCAAGCTTCAAGCTTGAAAGGGCTTCTTCAATGGGGCATGGAAGATCATTAGACAGTGGCGGCGGCTTGCTTCTGGGAACAAGATCTATATCTGCAAGATTTGCAGGTTACAAGAGGCTATCGAAATCGATGAGACTGAACACCAGCGAGAGTGATCATTATAATGACAATAAATTTGACAACCAATGTTATGGTAGTACTACTGAAGAGAATAAGAAGAAGAAGAAGAAGAAGAAGAAGAATTTGAGCTTCAAGTTTATAAGCAAAGTGTTCAGCTTCAACAAGAAGAATCATACGACGTCGTCGTCGGATTGTGAAGATGGAATGTGTCAGAGACTGGATGTGAATGGAACACAAGAGAAGAAAAAGAAGAAAAATTTTTCCAAGTTTGGTGTTGGTGGATATATGAATATATCTCCAATGAGAGAGCTTAGCTAGATATAGCCTGTCATGCAAATTATGCAAAGGATGGGTACGTACGTAGAAATACAAATAGTAAAGATGATATTCGTAAATCTTCTCAATTTCTGGGTCAATTGTGTGATTTTAAAAAAATGTTTGTATTTCTTTAATTCCATCGGATTTTATAAATTTCTTTCGGATTTGGGATTTTGTTTTGTACTAACAAATGTAAACAAAGAAAAAAGCAACGCCAAAACCAAAACCAATTGATTAATTAACATATTTTAGTAAAAATGCCCTATTTGAGGGTCTAAATTGCAAAAATACTCTAA
Source organism: Acer negundo (assembly GCA_035582765.1). Lineage (NCBI taxonomy): Eukaryota > Viridiplantae > Streptophyta > Magnoliopsida > Sapindales > Sapindaceae > Acer > Acer negundo. The sequence goes on from CM069240.1 coordinate 16,117,325, forward strand.
TAATTTTTTTTTTAATAGCAAAATTGCCCCTAAAAGATCAAACTACCCTTAATGACACATTCGCTTCATCAGAGAAATCCCGAAATCAGTTTCCCTCTTGCCCTAGCCATCCTAATACGTCCTGAAATTGTTCTTAATTTTGAGTTGAAAGCAGCAATGTAGATGTCTCATTGAAACTGTCCACTCGAAATGGTGGAGAGGAACCTGGACATGGGGGCAGCCACGGAAGAGAGGAGTCACTGCCGCAGCTGAATTGGGCTACGGGGTAGACCTCGAATCAGGTGGCTTCAATGGGTGGACAGCTAGTAGAGGCTCTGCGATCCTCCGCTTCCCATTCGTCGCCAACAAGTGTTTTGCATCAATTGCCTCGCAGCTCTGCCTCTGGTACTAGCTATGTTGGTACCTGAATTTTCGGTTGATGTTTCTGTAACTAATTAATAAATAAATTTGCAAAATTTCTTCGGTTTTTAACATTCATAAACAGAAACTGTTGGAAAAACGCTTCTGATTGTGTCATGTACAAATTGCGTTTATTGGTTTTTTGTTTGTATACAGGATTGCATTGATTTATTATTACAGGTTTTAATTCAATTATGTCATGCATCTCATTTAAGGAAATTACGTGAAGATTAGAATTACCATAAAATAGAACTTTGCTATTTTGGTCACATATATGCATAGATCTGCAACAAAGGCCAACTTGCTTGCATACGACAAATTAGGCAAACGAATTATATATTTAAAAATAAAAAACCTTAATACTGAAACTAAATTTGATTATATCACCTCAAATGTTGCACTGTTATTGCTAAATTATTCGTTGGGAAAAACTTGAACGAGTGTTGCTTTGCTTTTTCATAAAACTTCATTAATCCTGCTCTGCTCAGTCAAGGCCAACACTTCAGGATGCTCGCTTTTCAGTGTGAAATTAAATTACCTATAATAGAAGAAAATGTATGTAACAATAAAAGCCCAGAAAGGGCAACATAAACTTAAACCCTAACCAATCATCTTTTAAATTAGTTGTAATAACAAAAAAATAGATCACGAAACAACTACATAAAAAACTTCAGTCTCCATAACCACAAAAAATGAGCTCACTACTGAACAATTTGTATTATTGTACTCTAATTGTATACAATGAAACTGATATTGTCATCGAAACCAGAACAACTTTCAGATTTAAATAAAATAACATTATGAATATATTTACTAATTTAATTTAATTTAATTTAGTTTCTTTAATTTTTAATTTAAACTAATTTATTTTCTTTAATTAATGTTGATGGAAGCAGGAAATTTGATGATTTTTATTATTTAATTTTTCTCTTATTAATTTTTCCCTTAAAAAAATTGTAAGGGTTAACATGTTAGTCAAGTCAAGGGTACCTTTTTATAATTTAGACAATAATACAGTCTTGTTGCATTTTTATTTTATTAAATGTCAAGGGTACTTCTTTGCAATTTACCCTTTTGAATATTTTCAAGGTTTACAGTCGAAGAAGAACTGAAGAACAGAACATAGACCTGAGTGGATTCGAACCACCATCCTCCTAGGACCCCAAGTAGGGCCCAGGCGCTCTTCCATTTTGAGCTTACAGATCTTTCACAATGCAAATAAGCCACCAGGGCTAAAACGTTTCACTTTAAAGAATCTTTCTTACAAAATTTGTTTATCTTGTGCGTACTGTAATTGCAATTCTCAAAATCCTTGAACATTTTAAATACTTTGTTAAATATTATTAACAATCTGGTTTTCTGAAGAAATAAACTCGAAGCATATTATGTTTATCCATTCTCTACACTCCATTGCCTCGTTGCCATGACAAGTATTAACGGTAAAAATAATGTTGATCACGAGATCTTTATAAAATAGTCCTTTTGCGAAAACCAGTAACCACAAAAAGTCCAGGTTAACAGTTTTGAAACAAAAATGCAGGTCTCTCCTTGAACGATTCTTGGAGTAAATAGGCAGGCGTATGGTGAAAAAATAAATGCCAATAACTGGCAGAGGCAGGTGATATAGGACATACAAGTAGGAACATTGGAGGGGGGATCATTTGTACAAATTTAACTTTTTTTCGGATCAATTGGTGTCATCTCAACTTTTATTTTCTTTATCAACAAATAAAATCTTTCGTAAAGATCTCTAGGATTCTGATTTTTTATTATTTCAACCACTTAGAATTTAAATTAAGATTGATTTATTTTTTCCTAATATAAGAACCACTTGACGAAACATAAAGTGGTAAATAAAGAATAAAAAAAGAACAATCGTTCTGAAGAACTTCTTTTTGATGAGGAAATTGAATAAGAACAATAGAATTGGCGTCTTATTTATATGAGATTCCTAGCTTGATTTAGACTCCAAGTTTAGCTATATTACAAAAATTCAATAATCTAAATAAATCATACTTAACTTAAGACTCCAAGTAATCGAAATAATAAAAATCCTGAAAGATCTTACTCGCCAACAGAGAGAATAAATACCGAAAAAACACTAGACCAGAAAGAAAAATAAAATTACACAAATTGCCCCTTCCAACAGACCCATAAAAGATGTAATACATTAGTGAGGAACACAAATTATACCAGATAAAATTATATTAAAAATAAAATAAATAAAATATAACAAAAAAAAAAAGGTTCAAATGGGTTGGAAAAATTAGGTGATTAAAGGGTCTTCAAACTTAACAGCCTTCACACTTGTGTTCTCACTACTACAAATACAAATTAAAAGCCTTCACACTTGCCTATAAAAACCAAACCATATTTAATGCAAGATTCATTCAAGCAAAATAGCAACCACAGCATTTTTACTAGTACTGAGATGCAAAGGTATGAAAGATAGTACTAGTTTAGTGTCAACTCTCTAAAGTAATTTTGTATCCAACTCTAAAATTTTACTACTAGAAATATAAAAACTAATTTTATTTTTTTTTGTTAATTTCCCTCACAATTTTCATCCTACATACCTTTAGGACTAGAACTATCATATCCTAAGACTAATTTGAAATACTTCTACACTAGAACTTAGTTTCACAATCCAGCCCTCAAATAGGAGTTGAGGAACCGAAATAGAATACAATCCAAAGTCGCTGTGTTTAATATTGCAGACTTAAAAATTCTTCATATAACATAACAAATGCCGTGTTTAATATTTTAAAGTCCAAAAACAAAAGAGAACCTATGTGGTGATGAATTTATCAGTTTATTATGAAAATCAGATTTCCAAATTACAACAAAATAAAGAACTATTGAAATAAAACCACTAGCTATACCAAAAGAAGTGGCTCGTATACATCAAATAATCAGTAATTAAAGATTTACCAATGTCTCGTATACTTAAAAGAATCAGTAGTTAAAGATTTACCATGGAACAAAAATTAAACCAAACCCGGCTAATGATGGAAAAAATTATTGCATGCGAGAAAAATACAAAAAATAATCAATTGTAATCCATAAATCAATAAACTTGAAAGAGCTTATAATTAAAAAACAACTGAATGGCTTTAAAAAGAAACAATTGAAGCATCAAAAAGCATTAAGCAAATCAACATAATATCTCTAAAAGGCTTTAGTAAGAAACTGAAAAATGAATAATGAAATCTGTAACATGATGTGGTGGAAACAACCACACAATAAAGCCAACTTGCTTGCATATGATAAATTAAGCAAACTAATTAAACAAAAAATACTTAATACTGAAACTAAATTTGATTGTATCACCTCAAATGTTGCACTGTTATTGCTAAATTATTCTTTTGGAAAAAACTTGAATGAGTGCTGCATTGCTTTTCCATAAAACTTCATTAATCCCGCTGCTCAGTCAAGGCCAACACTTCAGGATGCTCGCTTTTCAGTGTGAAATTCAATTACCTATAACTTCAGATCAAATTGAGCCACTAGATATCCTCAATCTCCATTAATCTTCCAGCTAATAAAAGAAAATGTATGTAACAATAAAAGCCCAGAAAGGGCAACATAAACTTAAACCCAAGCCAATCATCTTTAAAATTAGTTGTAATAACAACAAACAAAAAAAAGTAACAAAAAAGCTACATAGAAACTTCAGTCTCCATAACCACAAAAATGAGCTCACTACTGAACAATTTGTATTATTGGACTTGAAAGAGTACAATCGTATACAATGAAACTGATATTGTCATCAAAACCAGAACAACTTTGAGATTTTAATAAAATAACATAAGGAATATATTTACTATATATATTTGCATAAATTATTATTTAGTAATTATTTCCATCGAAGAATCTGTGATTGTATCAACGAGAAACACAATTTTGTAGTTTCAGGTCAGCAAATATAAGTGTAATATAGTGATTAATCTTTAATTATTATGAATGCAATCAACTGTGCCATATGGGAATCAATCTATCCTTTAACCTTGAGATGTAAACAAGCATCCATTGTACCTTTCTGAAGAACTCCTCATTGAAAAATATTGCACAACTGTAAATGATAGATCTAAGTCAGAATTGTTCATTTCAAAAAAAAAACTTCCGGCACCACAATAATTTCAAGGATTTGTAACGCACACCTAAGGAGCCTACAGTATTTAAATACAAGTGTAAATATATATGATGTATATGGACTATTGAATTGTAAATTTTACCTTGAAAGCCTTCCCAGGATTGCATCGTTAGCTGATGATGTGGATGATGTGGATCGAATAGTGGTATGAGCATGAAATAGATATGAATAAAGTAATTCGAACGCGAAGAAAAAGAGCAAGACGACACAGCACACACACCAGAGGTGAGAACCCGGGCAACTCCCGTGCGATCTCCCCTCGAAAACAAAAAAGGTATATTTTTTTATTAAGAATATTGGTGACCTGCCATGCAAGCGCACCCGTCATGGCAAAGGTCAGAGATGACAAAAGATTAATCAGGGCTCAATCGGCGCTATTTTATATAAGCAAGCCTTTTCGCCACCGAAATCTTTACACATCCACATATATAACAACTCGATCCTACTATTTACATCGCATAGCCTTGATCAACATCATCATCATCATCATCATCATCATCATCATAGGACCATGTTATCTCCGTTACATGCCTCTCGCTCTTCGACTAACGTAATCCAGCAGCGCGATCAGCTACCAGCAGATCCTCCAACGAAAAGATATCTAGATTTGGTATTTATAAGCAATAATGACAATCCGATCGTACAAAACTCAGATCTGGAACCAATACATCAAATAACAACCTATAAATAAAATTTTATTTTTACCAGTACCGAGGAAGCGCAAACTCGAGAAGAGCAAAGCCATCGACGAAGCTGGAGGTGATTATAAAAAGCACGTCCCAGATCTGGTTCAAAAACCTAACAAAAGAGTAGATCGTCAGAAAAATAACATAAAATAATAAGAACAGAAGGCAAAACGAGCTCGAATCCAGATGCTAACCTTCAACAAGTCCGATGAGCTTGAAGCTGGCATCAGGACGTAGATCGTCGAACGATTGAACAGATTTCGAGAACGAGAAGCTCAGATTAGAAGCCATAAGAGCTAGATCTGGACGAAACATATTTCAGAGAAAAGACGGAGAAGGAAAACTAAGAACCAATTGAATGGGATATTGGTTTGTGAATAATAAAGAGCGAACATTATCTTTATATATAAAGCGTTGAGTGAAATGGATGGACACGATTAAAGGGTAGTTATAAGATGGACGGCTGACGTGCGGGATTCGTTATCATGTTTTTCTCTGGTCTTTCAAGGAAGGAACGTTTAACGTTTTATTTGCGCTGGATACACCTCAGCTGACCCCGTGTTACACGACTCTACACCAAGTTTTGGAAATATATTAATTTGGAATTTAATTTTTTTAAATATTAAATTAAAATTTTGGTCGCCTTGTGTAGTTATGTTACTTGTCTTTTGGGCTTTCCAGTAAGACAATTGGGCCTTTGGAACCTATTGAAATGAAGGTGGTAGTAATTTATTTATATTTTATTTTAGTTTCAGAATTTGAGAGAAAAGATACTCTCGAACTTATAATTATGTAATTGGATACAAGTATATCATTAAACCAACTTAACGAGTGACAAATTTTTATCGAGCTTCTAATTTGTTGTTTTTGATTTTAATATTATTTTAGTGATTCATATGGTCGATAAATTTACTTAATTTAGCAATAATTTATTAAATGATAATGTTTTTGGACCTATTTTTTGAATTATTTATTATTACTCTACTAGATCACACTTAATATACTTATAGAGGTTTTTAATGTTTCATATTTTTATATGTTTGGTATCATATTTAAAATAGTATTTTTAAAATCTTCTATTAATAAATAAAAATATGATGTTTAAAAAAAGTTTGAAGGCAACTTTGATTCTCTGGTAAAGAATATAGCTCATTGAAAGTTAAAAATATATATTATAGATTAAAAAATATATTTTTTTTAAATCTTCAATTAATAAATTAAAAATTGATGTTAAAAAAAATTGAAAGCAACTTTGATTCTCTAGTAAAGAATATAGCTCATTAAAAGTTTAAAACATGGAGAGAAAATGTTTGATACTGCATTTAATGTTTTTTTTTAATTCCCTTTTTTACTATTACAATATTGCAGTATAAAAAAAAGAACGATCATAACTCAAAGCCACAAGTAATGGTAGATATCACACCCACAACAACACATATTCAATCACAACATATATGGTATTGAGTAATATTATATTGTCCAAATTTGATACTCCAATGATGTGGCAACACTATAGACTATCATTTAAATTGTATTAGATTTGCATTATTTAAATGAATGATCTATAGTACTGCCACATCATTTGGACACCAGATTTATATACCAAATTTGGCAATGTAGCATTACTCATATGGTATTTAAGGTGTTAATTGATGGGTTAATACTTGGATAATAAGATAAACCATTATTAATATGTATCAACTAATCAATTGATACATTAACTTCCACGTGTATTATGATTGAAAATATGAAATTATATACGTGATATCTAGAACTACTCATCTGATATTACTTGTCATTGTTTGGTGATTTTTACGGTCAATCTTTTTTTTTTTTTTTTTTTTTTAAGGGAATTTCATTAAACCAAAACTAAACAAAACAATCCAAGCTGATAAGATGCAAAAGACAAGGAGGACAAAACTCCTGGCACAACAATCTTTAGCAGAAACAAAAGCTAATTTAGCTAAAGCATGGATAGCCATATTGGCTTCCCTAGGAACATGAGAAATAGAAATCCCAAATTGGCTTGAAAGAACCACAGTGTCACTGATAATGACACCAATATCATCAAAAACAATAGAGCTAAAGCAAGAATTAATCAGGTCCACCACACCCTAATAGTCACTCTCAAGAACAGTAGGCAAAAAATCATTTTCAATAGCCAAACGGAGACCATGAAGAATAGCACCAGACACAGAAGCTTCAAAGCAAGCAGTTACTCTTCGTGCAGTAGACACCAAGACCTACCCATTAGACTTTCTTACGAGTGAGCCAAACCCAACCATGTGAACATCTTTCCAAATCGCAACATCATATTGATTTTGAAAAATCCAGGGGTTGGTTTGCACCATTACGCAGAAGAGAACTGAACAACACTAGGAAGAAAACAGTTCTTATCAACTAAATTGGTCTTGCGAAACTCCTCCACATAATCAGCAACCCAAGCAACGATATTCTCATTACTAGCATTGAAGGAGTAATGAACAAACTGATTTCGCCAGTACCACACCCGACAGAGAAACACACACATGAATTCCAACTCATCCTTCTTTAAAACACTACAACAGTAGAGAAAAAAAAAAATCCTAAAGCTGCATATCATCTCTCCAACAAAAATCCTTCAAAAAGTAGTAGGTCTTACGGGTTTCTTTAACACTCCGGTAACCCCACACAACAAGCATCGAGGTCTCCTGACTCTTCTTACAAATAAGGCAAAACACATCCACCTGACACCTATAACAACCAAATTCCCCAAAGTTGGCAGCCAATTACGGTTGGCTCTCCAAATGAAAATCTTAATTTTTTAAGGAATTTGGAGCTTCCAAAGCAGTGGCCACCATTTACCTGTATTAGAACCAGAGGCTTTGTCCTGAGAACGCAGAACTCTACCCAAATTATATCCACTCTTGACCGTATACTTGCCAGATTTATCAAAATGCCAAAGAAGAGAGTCTTCCATTCTAGTAGTGCCTAAAGGCAAGCTAAGAATAGCCTTAGCCTCCTCCACCAAGGACTCGTGAATTAGTTGGGATTTCCACTAACCAAAATCTGAAATTAGCAATCTAATAAGGGATTGTTCTCCTAACGCCGGAGGAGATTGGACCAAAAATGAGTATTGGCGAGGGATCCACCTATCCGAGTAAATAGATAAGGAAAAGTGAGCACCAACTCTCCACCTTGTACCAATCATCAACAACTCACTACCCCACATGAAACTTTTCTAAACATATGAACCCGATCTACAGACATCATCATGTAAAAAACTAGACGTAGGGTAGTACCTATCTTTAAGCACTTTCGCAACTAGGGGGTTGGGATTAGTAACAAGCCTCCAACATTGTTTTGCTAGCTTTGTTTGGTTAAAGAGAGCAATATCGCGGAACCCAAGCCTACCATGATTCTTATTATCACAAAGCCTTTCCAAAGAGCACCGATGAATCTTTCTCTCCAACTCTAAACTCTAAAGTACCCCACAAAAAACGATTACACAACCTATGAATATTCTGAATAAGACCCTTTCGGAAGACGAAAAAGATTCATAGTATATATAGGGATCGATTGGACCACCGCCTTCAATAAAACCTCCTTACCCCTAGCTGAAAAGAGGCGACTTTGCCACCCATGAACTTTTTGCCAAATCTGTTCTTTAATACTGTTGAATTCATCGGTGAAAACACATAAGGTTGAACTGTTGAGCGGTCAACCTTATGTTGTTAAAGGAATTAGACGTAAATAAATCAATACTTTGGTATAGTTATTAGTGTTGAACCGTTGAATACAAAACACATACCCACAAAGTAAAATCTTTGTAGTTTTTGCAATTCCACTTCTATAGATTGCACTATTAGTTTACATGAGCAATCTTCACTTCTTTATATTTTATCGCCATACACTCATAGTAACGATCATTACTTTGATTTCTATTTCATCGTCATATATAAACTCAATAGTAACGATCATTAGACTCATTTTTTGTATATCACAAATGACCCTTCTCCTACCTATCACTTCTTTCTATAATATTCGATTGGAGAATTGGAGCAATCTCTCTAATATATAAGAAAATATTTTTTGCTCTTTTGCTCAGATGAAATTAAAATATAATTAAATTGTTCTTTATTTCATGGTCCGACTGCAAATGGCTATGATCAATCAACAAAACTAATGTTCAAATCCATCAAAATTTTAATTTAGGTGCTATAAAAATAGCAAACATAGTTCATTATTTTGCCTTAAAACGAAAATTAGGTTTGTTATGCGACAAAAAAAGTTCCTCTGGGAAACATTATACATAACATAGAAATAAAAGCCAAAAAAACGTAAATGATCATTAAACACGTTTGCTAATTAACGATAGAGTTGATCAAGTCACGCAAAGTTTCGCATCGCTTGCATCTAACTCGAGTCGGTTTGATGCCTAGACGTTTCCTTCTCCTTCACTTCACTTCCTTGGGTCTTGTCATAAGCTTCAAAATTACAAACACACCCACGTAACCAATAATAATAATAATAGTCAGTCAAAATTAACAAAATCAATATGGTTTACAAAAATTAACAAATTGAAATAATATAAAAATAAAAATTATTTTGATGATTAGATAATAATAATAATAGTCAGTCAAAATTAACAAAATCAATATGGTTTACAAAAATTAACAAATTGAAATAATATAAAAATAAAAATTATTTTGATGATTAGATATATGATATCAGAAATCTCTAACCTGGGTCATTTTCACCGATTTCCTTATCAACTCCAGCTTTGGGAGGAAAGGACTGGTTGCTTCCTGTACAAGTCCCTCCAAATCCTTCATCATCAGACCTAGTGGCATATCCCTCTCCAAATGAATGAGACATCACGTCCCTAATTTAATCACAACCCACATAATAAAATAAAATAAAATAAAATAAAATAAAATAAAAACATGCAACTACACTTGATCAACCTAGCCAGGGACGTAACCAGGATTGAAGACTAGGGTAGACTAGAAATTTTTTTTTACTGAACATCAATACCACCTAGTTAGAAGGACATAACAAGGCTCCCCTGTAAAATATATATTCTAAATAAATACTTTACAATATTTTATTTTATTTTTTAAAAATCAAATAAATTATAAGAGAAATATGAAACATTAATAGGAATATTAATTAAATTATAAAATATTCTTACATTAATTTGATTCATTATAAATATACTAATATAATGTTCTGAGAAATTTAATGAAATTCGTTACTTTTTACATTTAAAATTGAATTAAATAATAATTTGATTACTCCTGAAATCTCATTATCTATATTTAACGATAATTCTAAAATTTCAAAACAAAATAAAATAATTTTTTTAAAGTAACAAAATAAAATATTTAAAACCATAATATTTACTCAAACATATCTAAATATTAATGTTGATAAATAGATTGAACCAAATTTAAAGAATGGAAAGAAATAATTATTATTATAAAAAGAAAAAAAGAAAAGAAAAATTATATTTTTCACTATAATTAGAATTTAAAATTAATTTTTTAATTAACTTTTTTTTCTTTACTAATTTAATTTTTTTAATGGGGCCAAGGTAGGTTTGAGCCCACCCTAGTCCCCATACAGTTCTATCCTTGAACCTAGCAAACCAGTTTTTTATTTTTTAAAAAAATACACCTTGTAAAAAACCAGATCAGGAGATGATCCGAAAACTCTCGATTAGAATCATGTAACTCACCGGCCAATTTTCTCTTTCGGGTTGTGGGACTTGTCAGTGCTCTCGGATTCCTCTGGTCGCTTAGACTGCATGGTTGTGACCTGCCGGAATCTAACAGCTGATGTTTTTTGAGCGACACAAGGTGATAGAGGAGACAAGTTAAGAGTCGGTGGATTGGTTCTAAATGATCTGATTACGTAATTCATTTTTCGTTCTTTAGTTTCTGGACAACTCTGTTTATATATAATTAACATAAGAAATACTATAGTGATAAATATAAGACACTGAAAAAGCCAGAGTCAGCAATTTAGTCGGTCCAATCATAGACATCTTAGGAAATATCAGAAATTACCAGAAATGACGCTTGCGCTGTTGTGACACGTAGCATATGAATGCCACTTGTTGAGCTACGAGAGAGGAAGATGGTGCGTGGGCTTTAAGCTATGGTTTATGCCTTTGTGGACAGATGGCTTGATTGTTATTAGCCAACTTGATGTGGAGATGAAACTGAGAGAAAATCTTGTACGGTGAGACCGTCCAAATGAAATTACACCATTTATATTAAGAATATAAAAATAAATTATAAAATTTTAATTTTATTCCACGGTCTCACACATCTCACAGACAAGATTTTCTTTAAAACTGATTTAGAGCTATTCTTTTTCAGTTGCTTGGCACCGATTTGTAGCCATTTTAGACATGTGACCAACTGAAGATAACCACTAAAATAAGAAGTTCTTCTGCACATGGAGCGCACATGTTCGAGAGTAATACACGACTCGAAACTACAAATATAAGTCGTAGATACGAGGAACGTACCATTAAGTTATCCTCGTCGTCGTGTACTAGTCAAACTAATATGATTAGAACCAGAAAAAATGTAGCAATATTGCGGGAAAGATGGGCCGTTTGTTTGGATCAAACATTAGATTATGGTAGGCTAATTCAACACACCAAGGTCAAGTTAGACACGGACCCAGAAAGAGTTTTTGTGGACAATCAGGCTTGAACATTTAGTCCCATCACAAAGCTATACAATACAATCCTATTGAGAGTTTCGTAGTTGTTGGATTGAAACTGCAATGGTCCACATAATTCAAAATATTAAAAAATAAAAATAAATAAAAAACTAAAGAAACTATTTTCTTTAGATAATTACACAGCAGCATATTCCAAAAATAATTTATATAAGAGAATAGAGGTTAGTTTGGTATTGCTATAACTTTTATAATAATCACTGTTAGCTGTACTGAAGAAATAATCAACTGTGAAATTAATCAGCAGATGTTTTGTTAATTATACTTTTAAAACTACTGTATATCTCAAAAGCAGCATACGTCTGTTTGGAAATTTTATTTCAAAAATGCTAAAATTAGTTACAATAACTAAAATAGACATGATTTTAGAACCTTATTTTTTTTTATTTTTTTTTTCATTAAGTATATATATTAAATCAATATTTAAGTAGAATATTTAAATTAGAAAAAAAAATTCCATAAGAATAATAAAAATATTTTTAAATAATTTTATAAATCAAATCAATATTTAATTAGAATCTTTAATTTTAAGATGAAATGAGGAATATAAATTATTTTAATTTAATTTCATAAGGATAAAAATAATAGATTCATTAAATGCTGAAATAGATTATTCCATAATCACTTTCATAAAGTAATTCTCCACCTACTTCTCAAAATCATTGTCAAAACTTGTCAGATTATCAATTAATCACTTTTGAAAGTTTTACCAAACATCATTTTATATCAAAATTATAAAATAAGCTGATTTTAACTTCTCAAAAGCAATATCAAACAGGCCTTATATTAAAAAACAAACGAAGTAAAAGCTTAACTGTCCAAATTAGGACCCTAATTTGAAACAATGTTGCTGGGCTTCAAATTTTTCATTTTTATTAAACATGACTGGACAGAGAAATAAATGGGCTTCCCGGCACAAAAACTTAAAACGAAGAGAAAATAAAAAAATTAATAAATAAATTGACGTTAATGATTATTCAACTATATGGGGAAAATAAATTTAACGCTGACGTATCTGCCGCTGTCAGACTCAAGTTTAGGGTTGGATTGAATAGTCTACGGTGCAGCCTACCTTAAGATTTGTGTGTACTGTTACAAAGCACGGGTGACGTGTAACGGGTCCCATTCGTTTTTTTCTTTTTTCTTTTTTCTTTTTCTTGATCTCCGTTTGGTGGGACCATTAGACCGTTGCAGCAGTATATAACGTCAGCAAAGTTACATTCAAAATGTATAGTAGCTCTGGTTCAATCACCAGTAACAACGTGAATGATGTCAGCTGTTTCAAGCAAAATTATCAAAGTGCCTTTTCACAATAATTATCAGTAAAACAAATATTATTGTTGTTTTTTAGAATTGATTTTCAATAATATTTTTGAGTTAAGAATAGGCATTAGCAAGAAATCTAATCATTAATTTGAATGCAAATTATTATTAATTTATTATATAATTACTACTATTTAAAAAATAAATAAATAAATAAAATAAAAAAAGTGATTTCCTCTATTTCTCTAACTTGATCCCAATTTAGAAAATATCAAACATCATACAATTTAGATCAATTTGTAGTATTTACATCTCTTGGACAGTATCGATAAAAGGGACCAACATTTCCAGTACAATTGGTCAGTGCCACAATATAATCGATAAAAAGGACCAACATTTAATTAGATTTATAAATGGTGCACCAAGCCCACTGGTCCAGTACCCCTTTAAAGGAGTGTTTATTTGGATCCAACAACAGTTAATTTTGCTACTGCATAATGTATCAATTTCGAGTCACGCCGATGGAGATCTAGTACACAAAAAAAAAAAAATAATAATAATAATAATAATAACAACAAATTCATTAACAATTGGACCGAGTCAACTCAAATAACAATAGTAATAATAATAATAATAGATATCAATATTACCCGCACACATGCCTCGAAGATATAGCTCTTTCCATCTTAACGTGCTTCACGTGGCCGAAGAAGATCTAGTTTTACATAAATGGCAAATTTTCTCTTCCTCTACCAATGTGCCAAAGTGTGAGTTAAGTATTTATAAATTTAAATAAATTTTCCAGATTTTAATATAACTCTATTAACTTACTATAAAATCACAAAAAGTGCACATCACCTATTAACGGTTTTTGCACATAAGTGGTAAGGGATTCAAATCCCACCGTGTACATTTTATAAAAATGCGTGGAGAGTTTCTTTATGAGGTTGTGGTAGTAGTTATCTCCTGTTATAAGAATAAATATACAATCCGCGTATGTATTATTTGATATCAACAAGTCCCGGACTCCCGACAGTTGTATTAAAGTAATAAAAATATGTTGCAAACAACCTTATATCACACTTCCAAGTTGATTAGTAAAACGATGAAAACGAATCATTTTGTTATTCAAGACCTAATAAATAGAGTTCACTTTTGTTCACCCCTTTAAGAGGGGTGAGCGTTAGCCCTCTCTAGTAAAGCTGACATTATCCAGAGAGAGGGTAACAGCCAAACGACAAAGGACACATTGGGTGTGACCTTGCGGCGAGACGTGAAAGTAATTAAGTTGGAGAGGACTTGTACCAAACTACACATAGTTGCACTATTGCATGAATGCATTCTAATTCTGCAATAACCTTTGTAAATCAAATCGCCAAGTACTTGTGTAACTTTGGATAAAAAGGAGACCCAGAATGGTCACAATCAATACTTATAAAACCAACAACATTGCCCACCCTTTTGTCCTTCACTGGCCCTGGCCCTCTTGCCTATTGCTTCTCTTAGAAAGACACTGCTTTCTTCCAACCTTGTTTGCTCTCAATAATGGAAGTTATGTTTTAGTCTCTCTTTTAAGTCTCTATCTTTGATTTATGGAAATGAAAGTGACAACCAATTATATGTATAAATGATAATCAAGAATCAAGAGAGGTAAAATTACCCACACTTTCTGAGATAATACATTATTGACACCTAAGCAAATTCAGGTCCTTTTTCTCCATTCTCAGATTTGAGGGAAAATGATGGCTGACTTGCTGAGCAACACAGAACATAAAGAGAAAAAGAAAAAACCCTAGAAAATTCAGAGTTCAACAGCTAATAAAGACACTGGTGTAGGTCCTAATCAGAAATAACAGCATTCTGCAGATTGTGGGTATTAATCAAAAATCAATCTTGAGAGGCCTGAGAGAGAGAACAGAGAAGTGACAATTTTTTGAGGACATAAAAGAAATTATGGCAGGAGTGAAATGACAGAATCACAGGCTCTTAATTGCAGAAGAAAATTTAAATAAATTAATTAAAAAGAGACAACCAGATATAATAATAATCATAATCATTGTCATCTCTATCTATATCCAAATTACACGGCATTGAAAAGAAAAGATGATTACTGACTTCATTCACATTAATATTCAAATTCACCATTTACAGACTACAGATAACAGACCTAATAAAAAGAAACAAAAAAAAAAAGAAGCTGAAAACACAGAAATCTTCCTTTCCACCTCAGACTTTGAATTCAACTTTTACTTTGTCTTACAATCTGTCATATAATAACAAAAGTTCCAGAGTCTGTGAGCCCAACAAAATGGAGCCAGAAACTCATAGAAACTGGTTCTTTAATTTATGAGGTGAAAGATATCAAAATATCATAACAAAAAAAGAAAAAGAAAAAGAAAAAAAAAAAGAAACAACCCAAAAGGATCATCGAAAAACATCCAGCAAAAAGCAGTGTTGTTTCAATGCTTAGTTGTCTCTCTAGGCTAGCTTCTTCTACATTTTTAACAACAATTAACACAACTAAAAATTTAATTTTAATTTAAACAAAAAACTAGTAACTATATGAGAAGAAAAAAGAAAAAAGAAAAAAACCCATTAACGCCACCAAGAAACTGTAAGAAGAGGCACCTTGTTCCAAGCTAGTGTTATGAATCCAGGTTCAGAGTCAGAGTGATTTAACGAGTATGAAGAACTGTAATTGTAGTGCCATAATAATATCTTCGCTTGACTAATAGCAAAATGGCTAAGTGGTACAGGCTCGAATCCACAATTTTTCATCAAACGGCTCCAATGTTCTCTGTCTTCAAGACGTTCTCTTTTTGTTTGTGCACATTCTTCGTCTTCAATTACATTAGCAATTCTACGACCCAGAAGCAGTCTTTCAATTTGGAGTCTCTCGACTGAGTCCCGTGTCATGTTTGGCTCCAGAGACTCGAAAACGGCTGTGTAATACTTCAAAGCGTTCTTAAATCTGGTTACGAATCCGACCCGATTCAAACTCGACTCGTATTCACCAAGTGTTACTATAACTGGGTTCAATGATTTTGTCATTGCGAGAGCGCTCTCTACAGCATCTGATGTATCGTCTAATAGATTGTACAATTGAAGCATGAAATTGACAGCAACCACTTCGTCCGGGTCGACCCGGAAACTCGAAACATCGAGTTCGTTAATGGGAGTCAAAATCGGCTGGAACTCGAATTCTAAGTTGAAGAGTCTAGCGAATTCATGGAGTCTGTTACCAGTAGCAAAGAGTGACGAAGCCGGCGAGTCACCTAGAGCCGGAGCGGGTACACCCGAGATCCGAACTTTGAGGGGTTTACCACAGGACCGGGTCGCGAAAGATTGCAACAAAGCAGCCCATTGAACTCCTTGAACAATCCCGAAATCGACTATGTGAATCTTGGTAGCTCTATCGGTTGCTTCAAATATTGCTTGATTAGCTGTTAAATGAGTGAACTTTGAATATGGACAAGCGTCGTTCAAGGCATTGTAGGAGATAATACAATCTGCAGAGCTTGCGCTGAAATTGGAGAGTTTTTTATCTGCTTGTAGAGAAATTCTGTTGTAGAGAGCTTCTATGAAGTAAAACGCAACTCTCTCGATTGGATCTCCGTGTTCAGAGACCGAGTCTCTGAGTTTAATCAGCGATTTGAGAGCTCGATCGGGTTCTGACTCAGCGAGTCGAGCACAGTCCATTAGAGCCTTTAGAAGTGGCGGTGAAAGGTCATTTTCCGGCGAGGAACTAGTTGAGGCGGAGGTGACACCAACAACGGCGTTGCTCTTGTGGGCAGTTGGTTGCACAACATTGGCTGGTGGCTTGGTGTCCTTTACCACTGGTGGTGGCGGAGGTGGCGGTGGAGACGGCGGCCAAGCTTGGACTGGGCTCTTTGGAGGTTCAATGCAGAAAACTCGGTTTAGATCGGACGGCGAAGGACAAACGTTGAGTCGACTCGGGCAGGTCGTAAAAGGATCGGTAGTATAAAGACCGAAATCAGCATTGTTTTGCCACGCGTCACAACCAGAAGGCAAAGCAGAACTATCCGTTGAGTGTCCTCCGGTGTTTATCAAACTATCCATCCAATCGTCCGAGTCAAACTCACCACCGCTCACACCTCCAAAATCTGAGAACCTAAACCCACCACTCGTTGTATGGTGGTCAATTTGCGGGAACTGAAACTCGTTTTCACCGGCATCTAGCGGGTCGGGGAAACCCGGACCCGTAACCCCGTAACCGAAGTTAGGGCTATTTGACATAGCGTGGTGGTGGGTGCTAGGTGTCCAACAAGGGTTTAGAGAGAAATGATTTAAAGCGAAGAGTTGCTGCTGTTGATTTAGATGGTGTTGTTGCTGTTGCTGTTCTTGTTCTTGCTTTTGTTTAATGACTTGTTCAGCGACAGCCATCAAATTGCCACTATCAGCGCACATATATGCCATCCTCCGGCCAAATCTCGCCGGTGAAATAACAAAAATAACAACAGAGTGTATATATCTGCACTTCACATTTATCACAAAAACATTAACAAGACAAGAAAGGTTCTTTTTTTTTTTTTTTTTTTTCTTTCGAAACTGCTCAGCAACTACACTAAATTTTTTTTTTAGTCAAGTGAGAGTGAAGAGTACATACGAGAACACAACACAACACACAACTAAAGGTCCAGAAACAACGGGATCACAAGCTCACTAGTTGGGTTTCACTTCCAGCTAGAGAGAGAGAGAGAGAGGAAGCTGTAGAGAGAGAGAGAGATAGCTTTAAAGAACGAAAGCTCTGGCCCAGAAGGACCAAAAAAAATGTTTATTTAAAATGGAATACCTTCAATTCAGAAGTGGGTCTCACTTGTTTCTATTTAGATCAAGTAATTAAAATTTTAAAAAATAAAAGTGAAATGATAGAAGCTGCCCTATTTTATTAACCCTACTCTACAGTGCCCTCATACAGTTGTTGTACGGTTAAGTATGACGTGGTGCCATATGAGATTGGGGTCCAGAGTTCACGATATGACAACATCAGGTCATTGACGTCCACGTGTACATTATTTTTTCCCCTCCCGCTCTGTTCGGGGACCTCGCGGCATTGTGGTGGGTCCTAATAGCCGGACCCTTCGACCCAAAACGTCGATATTATACGGCGCGTCGACGTGGCCGTCTCTATGACGTCATCGTCTTGTTATCTTCTTGGTAACTGCAAAATGAAATCTTGACCGTCAATTTGAAAGATCTCTACCTTGTTTCCCTCTCTGGAGTCCCACCCTCTACAGTAACAGACTTGCTTCTTTGCACTGTTATCCGAAAGTGACCGGCGCATAAACATTTGGTAGTAGAATTGTAGAAGTAGTAACACAAACCATAAAATCACACGTGTATATTTTTTAAAATCTTGTCACTAATCAGAGATCAACCCATAAAATCCTTTTAATTAGGGAAATCTACAAATTAAAAGGAAAAAAAAGACACTAAACACTTCATGGGTTTAACGAGACCAATCGATATCAAAAACATGCTTTAGAATATAAATCTCGTTATAAAAGAGGTGTTTAGAAAGATGAGATTTGAAAACCTACCTGAAATAAAAAATATAGAATCATTTTACTAAGAATAGAGATACAGTTAAAAAATTATAAGCACGGTTTGGATATATACTTTCATAATTGGAAAAAACCAAATTCCAATATGGTGTTTTAATAAAGAGTGTAACTCTCTATAGCCACTATTGCAAGTTGAAACTAGCTTTTCACCAAATTTTCTCTGGTGGACATATAACTTATAGCATGCTTAGAACATCTCTAATACAAGCGTGGCTTGTGAAAAAGGAGATGTCACGTAAGATAAATAGATATTATGTTAATAATTATGTCACAAATGCAACCGTACATATTCAATCTCAAACTGACGTGGTAAAAAAAAAAATTAGACATTATCAGTATGACCGTTCACTTTCAGACGGTCTATTTTTAGGTTGACTCAGCAAACATTTAAAATTGATATTAATTTTTCATATATTTTTAGCAAGGAAATAAAATTAAAAAAAAAAATAGGAAAAAAAAAATGAACAAGTCATTAAAAAATTTGTGTTTTAGATGAAAGTATTGGAAACCAAATTTTGAGTTGATTATCTATCAAATCTATTTTTATGCCACATAAGAAGCAAGTCTCTTGACATTGTTACCATATTAACAATTATTGATATGCAAGCCACTTTTGCATTGGAGATGTTCTTATAGTATAAATGCTACCTCATTCCTTTTTAAATTATCAACAACAACTGATTGTATACATTTGGTAAAAACTGATGATGTGGTATTTATGTTATAAATATGCTATAAGTCGTGCGTCTATAAGAGAAAAACCGAGCTTTGCACACTCACATGTGTTTTTTAACGAGGACAAATTTGGGATGTTCTATTTTCACATAAACGTTGCGTTTCACTTTGGCAAAGATAAAAAGGAGGATTATTATTATTTGAAGGTAAAAAGTGGAGGATAAAAAGGACAATAGAAAGGTGGAAATTCTGTATTGGAAGAGAGTGATTCTTTAACTTTTTTACTCTTTTTTTTTTTTGATAAAGTGGAGGACTTTGTCAAGCGGGGCCGTTCTTTATGGGCGGTTAATGGGCCCAACGAGGACCATATGTGGGCCCATTATGTGTAGGATTAATGAACTAAAACGGTGTAATGTGGGACCCAGATAGAGGCAATCTTAGACCAAAGGAAATGCAAAAACGACCGAAGAAAAAAAGCAACGGTGCAGGATATTTTGACGGGAGCAAGAGCAACGTTTGCATAAGACTATAAGAGAAAGCAACCACTCCTTCTTGTTAGTTTCTCCGCATGGTGCAAGTTCTCAATAATAATTGGGGTACACCACGATATTATGTTTGTGTTGTATATTTCTTTATTAAAACGATACGCGGTCAGTTGAATGGTATGTCTATTATATCTTTATCGATGGATTTATAAGTTGATTCGATAAAAAATGGTTTTAACATATTGATTTGCTAAAGTTTTTTATTGTTCTGATTTAAATTTATATCATCTCCTGATATGATTATTTTCCTGACCTTTTTTAAAGTATGTGATTAATTGTTGATAAAGTAATCGTAGAAACCAATTATATCTTAACCACACATTTATTGTAATGCTCATGTGTCATGAAATTATGTGAAGTCGGGAAAAATATCAAATCAACTGAGGATCTAAATTCAATTATAAGATGGTTTTTGTATTGTGCTCTCTATATCCTTTGAAGCTTCCTGTTAGAAGAAAAACTTTGCCAATTATGTATTTAAAAGCAAAATTCAAATACTGATTAATAGAGGTCGAACTAAGAATGGATATATATATATATATATATCAAGTAAATACACAGTAATTGCGTTTTAGTAAAGTTTGTATGGAAAAAAAAAATACGTGATCAACGTGTTATAACAATAAATATTTTCATCGGAGTTATAATTTGCAGACAACTTATATGCAAATCTCACGTGTAACATTATAAGCTCAAAGATTGTCTGGAAAAAGCATTGACCAATGATTTGAAATAAATCTATCCTTAATTATTCAAAGGTTCCACTGTTAGTGTTATAAATTTGTTTTAATTGCGAATCTATCTAATATTCGATTGCAAGTTTGAAACCAACATCACCTCTTGATTCAAGTGATTCGACTTTCGAGTCTCTCACTTCATCCGTTTATTAGTAAGTGTGATGAGATTTCTCTCTTGAGCTGTGGGAGTACGTTCTGATATCTGAACCGTACATTTAGTGTTAGATCTCAAAATCTCGGGTAGTTTTTTTTTTTTTTTTTTTTTTTTTTTGGGGTGTTCTAAAAAAAAAAAAAAATTGTCATAATATGGAGACAAAATTAAAGGTCATAGTCGCAGTCATTGGTTGGATTAGATGAATGGTTAAGAAAGCGTAGTTGTCCACATTTCATTCTCAGAGGCCCACCATGAGACTTATCTCAATCGCATTCAAATTTCAAAGTTTCTTTTCACACTTTGTGTATGTGCATGTATGGCCACTGGTTTTTGAATTCTAGAATCCAATCACTCCACTTAGAGACCTCTCCCCATCCTCCCCATCTAGGTGTTCAAGGTTCCTCCATTAGACCATAAGTATGCAAAAGTTGACAAGGATTTTCTAATGTCTAAATCCCTATTTAAGTAAATTCATAATTCACACCAAATTTGAGCCAAATACATTTACTTAATCAAGATTCAAGTGTTTATTCGTTTTCGATATGAATCAGATTCATTATCTTTTTGGGTATAAACCAAGGGCAAAGCTAGAAATTTAAGACTGGGAGGGCTATTATAGAAAAACAAAAAAAATTAGGGGGGATCAAAGTGAAAAAAATTAAAATTAAAACTTTAAAGAGCCACTCTCTGTCCGCCCTTGGTACAAACCATATATTTCAGTAGATATTAACAAGATTTCTTACTATTATGTAAGATGTGTCTAGATTAAATCTTGATAAAATCATACGATGTAAGATATGGATTTTGTTCTTTGTAATCTAACATCGAATCGATAAAGAATTTATAGAAATTAAACAATAAATTATACATAATCTATTCAGATATCTATTTATACAAGCGAGTAGAAGAAAACTCTCAGCACGTATAAATATAACAGTGCATGGTGGAAAGATGTGATTTTTTATATACTCAGTTGCGTATTAATCAAGTGAATTCATTAAGTTAATCAAAATTAGAACATATATGTAATTCATTACGTTAGATTTACTTTAACAGGTAATTTTATCTAGAACATGTACTGTGTCGAATGTTTCGACACACGTAAATGTAAGTACTATTTATTAATTGACAAATGCATGTCAGCTTTGAACTGTGTGTATAGTGCGGTCCATACCTTCTAATAAAACTTTTCTTCTGTCAAAATATATATATCAATTTTTTTAAACGTAGGATTTTATGTACGAAATCATCGATTTCAATTAGTAATGGTAATCCAATTAATACCGGTAGCAATCAATCAATAGAAAATTATATATATAGAAAAGCTATTATCAAAAGAAAAGGCTGTGCCTATCCGTTATTTTGACATCATCATTCATGATTCATCAGGGACATTTGGTCTTCCTGGTCTTGCGAGTCTTTACCAGCTTTACACAGTTTTTTTTTTTTAAAAAAAAGAGAATCAGTTGATTTGAAACGCCGATAAGAGAGTAAAATCTGAGATAGATAATTACGATGCACCTTTTTTCTTTTTTTCTCTTTCACAGGCATTAAAATCACACACATAGACAGACCTAGGCACCTAGCCCATCGAGAGGCCAAAGAAAAGAGAGGAAGTTAATTAATTGGGGGATTGTACCATGTACTGCCTTGTTGCATGGGTGTGGTGGTCAAAACAATGGCGAAAATGACAGCTTCACCACTCACCAGACCTCTCAATTTACAGCTCTGCAACTCATGTCTACTGCAACACCAACATTTTTCAGCCTCGTAATTGATTTGCTCTCCAATCTCCATGTAACTTTAGTATTATAATATATATATATATATATATGGATTGCAAGTATCCAAACAGATTTGTTGTACAGTTTCATTAATCGGCTACATCTGTCTATGAAGACAAAGTTACTTGTTATATTCATAAAGTTTAAATTGATCAGTAAATTTATGATATTGATCATGTCAACTCCATAAAATTAAACTTCGGTTTGAGATTTGTGATATGAGAAATGCTAATTTGTAAGAAGTAACAGTGTATTGAATATATATATATATATATATATTTTAAAATTTGATGTGAAAACTAACGAAATCAACAGCTATAAGTATTATATAGTTAGAAAAACAACTATCAATACACTATTAGAGTCTGTGACGAAACCAAATTTAAGATTAGACAAGTTTAGAAAGGTTAAATAATAGAATTTTTATTTTAGACAGACAAAAGAAATTAACAAGTACTAAAAATTATTTTTGTTCAAAAGGCTACAAGGGCCATGCAAGCATCGTCTTAGCTTCGCCCTTGATGATTAGTATCCAAACATATTTGTTGTACAATTTCATCAGTTTGGGTATGTCTATCTACAGAGGCAAAGTTACCTATTGTTACATTCATGAAGTTTAAATTGATATGTAAATTTATGATATCGATCACGGTAAATCCATAAAATTTCAGTTTGAGATTTGTGATATGAGAAATGCTAATCTGTAAATATGAATAATATGTAGTGTATTGTGATTTTTTTTTCTTCTTATAAGTTTGATGTCGGAAACTAACAAAATCAACCAATATTAGTACTTTATAACTAGAAAAACAACTATCAGTGCACTGTTAGGGGAAAGCCAATGTTAAAATATCCCGAAGAGTAAGTGTATAACCATTTGAGTTATGAGTGAATGTACCGATTGTTTTATAAGTACAGTTTAGAGATGGATTTAATAAATTTATAAAATCATAAATTTATCTTTATATTTTACGATTTTTGTGACTTTAGTCCCTCTATATATTGTACTTTTATATTTATAGCTCCGTAACTATAGAAGTAGTATTCGTAGGACGAATACTTTTTATTTTTATATTTCTAGCCCAGCCACTATATGAGACTAAATATGAGTAGATGTAAGACAAACACTTGAGCTAGAATTTTTTTAAAAAAAAAAACTGACTTTATATTATAAAACATACGATATGTCAATAAGCTGATGCAGATCCAGCACTACAATTTACATATTGAAAATTTGAGAGTGAATTTATATGTATGCATTTCATAAAGCTATCAGTCTATCACCAAACAGAAATTGTTTAAAATTTTAAAGTGCGGCTGAAAGTGACAGCAATGACCAATAAAATTTTGTCTTTACTTTCAAGCCTGCCAATGAACATTGATATATAAATACTTTAATGTCAAAGAAATTAAATTGACATTTTTTTTTTCTTTCATTTTCAATTTAAGTACAAGTTAATTGATGGAAAATGATGGGTTTAACTTTATTATTACGTCATTATTCGTATGATATTATGTTCAAAACAGTGACATAAAGTTCTCGTCTATCAACTATCATAATATATATATATATATATTTGAGAAGATCTAATTATTATTTAATTTATTAGTTTATTCCGTGTTTGCAAATTGTTATGGTGACAGACTTCTAATTTAGATTAAATTGTACACATGAAATCTCTACCAAATTCAATTTACACAACGACTACCACTGCTGTTGACAATTGTCTGTTGATCATCATGGTAATATTTATTTAAGTATACTTGAAATGGTGTATTTTTTTTAGTGGGCGACACTGAACAAGTCACGAGTCTATTGAGATATAATCTACCAAAACTAAACACTATTTATATGGCTTGAATACCTATTCTCATTAGAAGTAGATATCTACCCCACAACTTCATAGGGAAATCTCCCTGTACATACCGGTAATTACACATTGTGAGACTTGACACCCACACCATGTCACATCATTTAGGTATATATAGTTGTTCATGGTGGGATTTAAAACCCCCACCACCGTGTGTCACATTGCTTAAACATACATTTGGATAACTATGTTTGGAGAAAATTTTGTTTGGGACGATCTCACTTCCAGATGGTGTGACCGTCCAATCAGGTTTCCTAATTTTGTACAGTTTTAATATTTTAAATTTTATTTTTATATTTCCAATTAAAATCGGACAACTTGATTGGATTGTCCCACCACCATACAAAATTTTCTTATATATAGGATAACAATCACTTTATTGTTATAAAAAGGAAACAGACACTGCATTTATTGTAACAAGATAATAAATACAGTTATTGATATATGTTTTTATTTCTCTTTATAAAATTAAACGGTTGTTATCATGTGCCATAAAGACACAGGTTAACACTACACTTAGTTTTATTATTAATTAATGTTCAAATTAAACTCAACTGATAGTAAAATTTGATAGTAAAATTTAACGCTTCATATACGAACCGAATATTTATTCCGACCAGAGAGATAATATATATATATATATATAATAGTCTACATATAATATTTTGGTGTAGATAGGGCCAACCATGTTGGAAATTAGGGAGCACAAACTTCAATCCCTGAGTGACTCAGGTGGGGGAGGTAAACCTTTAGTTTAGTTTTACCCAAGAGAGATGTTGTTGGCTTGTTGCTTCAAGCAAAAGGACATGGCAGCCAGTCACTGATGTTTTTCGTATTAGATTGATGAATTATTGACAGTACACACACTTTGAGAATTTGAAAACGTAAAGAAATCTTTCCCAAGTACCTGGTACTGTATTTTGGTTGAAATGGGCCACTTATTGTCCTAAGGAAACAGTCCTAGTTGAAATCAGATCGTTCTTGATTGTACGACTATGAGTTACTGATTTATTATTATCGGGTTTAGCTGTTATACATTTTCGATATAGTTACATGTATGGTTAGTTGATAATTATTGGATTGAATGGTTTATAAAAACAGAAAATTTTATATCTTTTGTTAAAAATATTTTTGTTTAAAATTGCTTTATACAACAATGTATATATATATATATGTTTAACTCAGAACATCAATAACGTAAATAAAAATGTATGTTTAACTCAGAACTTCAATAACGTAAATAAAAATGACATATTATTTGGTCAACTTCATTTTACCGTATAATATTTTTCAACACATCCTGACTTATATTTGGCCTAATATCATGGTCATGGACTCGTAGCTGGTAAAATAAATAAATAAATAAATAAATAATTATTATTCTCCCACCCTTTGTAATTTGTAACGGATGACGGCTTTTCAATTTTCATGTTAGACTATATTGGAGGGCTATGCCTCCATCAGGAGTCCTTAAAATCAAAGGGATATATGATTTACAAATAGAAATGTTAACTAATTATGTTCAAATAATTTTTTTGTTTTAAAAATCATAAAATAATTCACTTGTATTACTTTATAGGAAAATTTTCAAGTCAGTACGTTATGATATAACTCTATCAGTGCATTGGATGTGGACCGTTAGATTTACATGTTTTGAATCAAAGTGTATGTACTTATCAAAACTTCTTTATAATCTATGACTTATACACAATGTACCGATAGAATTATATCAAAACGCACTGAGAAGAAAAGAAATGTTTCTTTATATATACATATATAAAAATTAGCTAAAAAATGATTTTTGGGTCAAACTTGCAATGTTGATCCAACGACTTATTATGGTGGAATTGCAAGTCTGGGTGGGTAGTCTTTTTAATAGTGGAAGACATCACATTGACTAAAACCAATAAGCTACTCATTAGTAGCTATTCTTTTTCTTCATTTTGGGAATAATCAGCAGTAATCATGAAAATGATTAAAAACAATTTCGATGGCATACAAGTTTTAGAAATTTAAAACTATGCAATAATAATTATACAATGAAACACCCACTTGCATTAATCTACTTGTCTCCTTACTGTTGTGATTTTATTAGTATTATTATTTTTTATCATTGCTACCTGATATAATGGGCAACTTTATAGATTACCATTACAACCTGATTTTGTTAAAAATAATAATTATAATTAATTTGAGTTTTTGAGGAATTGGACAAGTGTATACAAGGATCAATCTCATCTCATCACAACTTGATTCTTTTTAAAGATAATTATAGTAACGTATATATACCTTATTTTAATTTCGGTAAGAATCTTGATGAAATTACATCTATTTTTATGAATTTTGATCTGATTGTTTTTGTGAATAATAAGTTTAATGAAATTTATTTATTAACAAAATTTGAGAATTTTTCAAGCATTGGAACAATTTTTCCTGATTTTATTAAATATAAAGGCATTAGAAAAATGAGATAAATATAGGAAAATAAAAATAATAAAAAAAATTCTTAAATTTTATTCATAGGTAGATTTCAATGAAATTATCATCCATAAAAAATTTCGGATCAAAATTCATAAATATAGATATGATTTTATCAAGGTCCTTACCAAAATTAAAATAAGGTATACTTTACTTGATAACTATTAATTATCCTAGTAGCCACCTATTTGGTTTAACACTATCAATTATCAAAATGACCGTTAGATAGAGATATCGTTTCAAAATAGTCATTTTTGTCGAAAAATGTGACACTAATGACTATTTTATTAACTTTTTCTAGATATATTTATATATATATATATATATATTTTTTTTTTTAGGGAAATTTTTTCTAGAATTACCGTTAAATGTGTAAGTATTTTGATAAATTAGAGATTTACCCTTTTACCAATATAGATTAATGATTATTGTTGGTTTACCTTTTGCCTTTGCACATTCTATTATAAATATTATAAAATCAGCATTGCCTCTGTCAATCATCAACGCTTCGCTTAACCTAAACCTTACTAGAACTTCCAAACTTGTGTATCATAATGGAGATGATTATACTAGTACTACCTACGGTGTCAAAGAACATATTTGATGATATCAGAGGAGACCCTGGTTGGATAATATTTAATTTGGTTTTGTAAAATGTATGTATGTGAGATCCAAATTTATTAAAAGTAATTAAAATGAAGAATCTGATTAATGATCACATTTGAATCTGTTTTGTCAACTTTCCATGATCAAAACACTTGTGTTAGTTTTCTTTTGGTGACGTTTCATAGCAAAAGTGTCGTTTTTTTTTAAAGTGAATCAAAACTGAGCAGAGAAACAAACCTTTTAAAGTGCTTCCAGGACTTAACAATTTAACTGCAATTGTTAACTCATTATGGTCAATAAAATCTGGATTTGTATAAGGGTAATTATCCCTTATTTTGCTAAAAAAAAGCTCTTTTTAATTTATTTTTTTCTCGTTTGATTGTTACTCGGTAGAGCCAAATTTTTTTAAAAGATGTTTTATATCTACTTGGAAAAACCTAAATTTAAAGCTTTTAAAGTAATCTTTTGGATTTTTTTTAATAACACCAAAATCTCCAATATAACCATATAATTTAATATTTGTTAGAGTATTTTGGTGATTCTATCATTAAAAAAACTCTTTTTTAATTGACAATTAAACGACTAATGACTTTCTTTTAAAAACCCTACCTCTAAAAGATATACTTCTGAAAAATCTCCCGTAAAAAGATTTACTTGAATAACCATTAGTGTTACACTTTTCATCGAAAATTGTTATTTTGAAACAAAATCCTCATCTAATGGTCATTTGTAACCAGGGTAATTCAGAATTACACCATCCATAAAAAAATAAAAATAAAAATCAATCAGATTCATTTACCTTTTATAGGTCAGAAATCAAAGAGACACCAAAAGTTTTCAAAAGAAAAAAGAGAGCATAGACCTCTGCCGATTGTTGTAAAAAGTTTGTGAGTTTTGTTTGCAAATTTATTCAGAAAAGCCTGATTACACTTCCAGGCATACGTTTATGAGTTTTCATGAACCTGCGAAGCTGTGAATACTATGTACACTGTAGGAAATTCGTCCATAGAAACAAAATAAACAAGATTAACTTTCACAATTCCTGTATACACCAAACTTTGAAGGACAAAAAAACACGGTAAATAGCAACCATAAAATGACATTTAACAACACAGAAGTTAGAAATAGAGTTAAACAAACACATATCAAACTGTCAAGCCATCATTATTCATTTGGCAAATACAAAATTCAAATGATTGAATTCCGTTAAAAGTTTCTATCAAAAAAGTGAAATATTGATGAATGCAACTGCAGTTATTCACCAAAATGTTGTAATTACAACAATTTATTGCACCCTTTGTTTACTTCTGATTTTCTTATTTTTCGGTGTGTGAACAGATAGATTAATATACACGAGCTTTAGGCGGGATGGTCTCCATCTCATCATCTAATGTGTTCATGTGAACTGGTCTGTAATCTAGTCGGACCTTCTCATCCTCCCAATATCTACAAGTCATCGGGGAAGACAACATTAATGAACTTGAATTCAACAAAAATCAATCACGGGATGCTCTTTACTAGTTGAACAAAATCAAGACCACAGTTCAAGGGTTATGCACTTATATGCATTATGATTATATAGTCCAATAATCAAAAAATGGACAACCTAGATTTAACTAAAATGAAGTTTCCCACAATAAATTAACATAATCGACCCTCTCTTTATCTAAGTCTCACGTAAAGCCTTGAAGGATCTTATGACACATCAGCACTATTAACAACGGATGGTGGGACTTCTTCTCCTTCCATTCATGGTTTTGTTAACAAATAATCACAAGCTTTGGAAAAGCCTTGGTGAAACTTAGTTAGACAAAGAGAGGATTCTTGTCCAATTTCAAAATAGTTCAAGACTGCAGGTTCCAACACCTTATCCATATGTCGTAAACAAAACTCAAAAGCCTAGACCCAACACGATTAAAGCACCATCTGATTCAGTTTTTTTAAGTCTAATACTGAGAGAACTCTAAATTTCTAAGTCTACCATGACAATGACAGAGTAACTTCCCATTCATATAAACCTTTTTTTCTGTTTCTTTTTTAAAAATGAGGAACATAATGACTTACCCCAAGGTGTGTTTCATCCAGTTCTGATCATCTCTTGTCTGCAAAACCAGGGCAGCTAACTTCATTATATGGACAAACTAATAGAGACAATACTTCTAAACCAAATAAGAAACGAAACTGACCGAAAAATCTTCACGTGCATGAGCTCCTCTGCTCTCTTTCCTGGCTTCAGCAGAATGCATGGTAATAGATGCATTTATCAGAAGGTTTTCCAATTCTATAGTCTCTATCAAATCAGAGTTCCTGCCACAAGATCTTACAATTAGGATTATGAAACAAATAAATCAATGAAACACTTTAGCCATCAACATTCTCATGCACAAAATGTTACCATATCAAACTGCGGTCTGCCAACTTAACATCATGAAAACTCTCCCATGTCTTGTCAATTAATTTACAACCTGAAGAAGCAACACAGAAAATCGAGGGGATTAAACAGTGTTTAAAAGTAATGATCAAAGGGTTATACACTATTAGAAAATTCTCAGCCACGAATAATTTCTTGTAGGCAATAATAAGACTCAATTAAGTGAGTAAGATCTTGTCTTGGAAGTTCATATAATAAAGTCAAAATCTTTACCCCTAAGTGGGTTAAAAAAGAAAAGAGTGACAGAGATTGAGTGGAAATATGCTGTGTACAAAAATCGAAGGGAGAAAGCTGAGTGATATTAATGAAAAGCACAGTACCTTCTTCTAATGTTTCCTGTGTACGGAACACAGCAGCGTTATTTTGCATTACTCGTTGCATGTTCAATCGAATTTTTGAAGTAGGAAGTGAACCATTTGAATTTCTTAATTTGTCCAGCCAAGCAATGGTCTTCTGGCCAGCATCTTTTTCCAAAGGTTTTTGTTTCTCCCCTGCACAACAGAAAGAGATCTTTGATCTGTCATACAAACATCATAGTAAAATTATCTGCTATTTCTGGACATTAAACTTGCCTGGCCTTTGGATCTCTGCAACTCTATTTGCACAAGCACGACCGAAAACAACAATATCAAGAAGAGAATTTGCACCAAGCCGATTGGCACCATGAACTGATGCACAGGCAGCCTCACCAGCAGCCATTAGTCCAGGAATTACATTATCGGGATTATCACCTTTAATAGTCACTACCTGCAAAAGAAAAGAGCAGAATTCACAAAATCAAGACATAACAGGTTTCTCAAAGTCCCTATGAATAGTAGAACCATAAATTATTTAAAATTTGAGATTAATAGAATGACTAGACTCATCATATTCATTTTCATGTATAACCCCAGCCAAATATATATACACATATATATATATATATATTATAAAGTTGGAAAATTATCACATTTAATACCAAGTGGAAAACATTATGAACTATTAATTG
Organism: Acer negundo; assembly: GCA_035582765.1. Taxonomy (NCBI): domain Eukaryota; kingdom Viridiplantae; phylum Streptophyta; class Magnoliopsida; order Sapindales; family Sapindaceae; genus Acer; species Acer negundo. The sequence continues at coordinate 16,148,415 of CM069240.1, forward strand.
TGTTATTTCATTTATGAGAGAGATTATATTTTCGACCCAAATGGTTTGTAGAATATAACTAGTAATTTTAAGCACTGAATATAAGAATTCTCTAACTCAAACCTCTCCATGGTAGTTAGTGGGAATTCCACCCATATTGTAGTGCACAGTAGGCAAGACAGGAATAGGCTCCTTTGTAACATCAACACCAGCAAAAATGGCAGCAGTTTCAGAGATACCAGGAAGCCTCTCCTTGAGTACATCTGGAGGCAAGTGATTCAAGTGCAGGTAGATATGGTCCTTCATAGGTCCTGTCAATATCAGCATTGAAGTTACTAAGAATCACACACAATGGTGTAGAGACCTGATAACAGAGCTAGTAGTCGTAGTTACACCAAAGAAACGTTCAAAATTTAACATAATTTTGAATGTGACATAACATTGTCCTCATAAGCTGCTCAACATATGTGTGTGAACAGCATAATTACTACTTTATGGTAGTTACACAACTGTCTGCATGACTGGTCTCAAGGAGGCAAGCCTCGGAATCTTTTGAGCTACTTTTATTCTGGAAAGCAAGTAAGCAACCATGACATGATCAATCTTCTAGACTAATTCACTGGTCAGATCAATACTAGGTCTATATAGAATATTATCAATCATTTATTGTCTTGAAACCCTGCAATTTTCTCATTAGAAGACTAAAAGTCTAAAACACAGAACAGCATCATCAGCCTGGAAACTAAAACTATCTGATTGTAGAAAGGAATCATACCTACACCTCGACCCTCCCGAATTTCCATGGTCATAGATCTTGAAACAACATCTCTTGATGCAAGATCCTTAGCTGTGGGGGCATAACGTTCCATAAATCTTTCACCTTCGCTATTTCTAAGAATACCACCTTCACCACGAGATCCTACAAATTGCAGATAATCAGAAATGAACTGTAGTAAACTTAAACTGAACAAAAGTAACGAAATAACACATAGAAATTTTATATATATACATTAAAAAATTACTAAGTATCCCTAACAGAACTTAGCCAAAAATTAAGACAGCATTTTCAAATAATATAGAAAATATACTAACCTTCCGTAATCAGGCACCCAGCCCCATATATACCAGTTGGATGAAATTGTACAAATTCCAAATCCTTAAGGAAGAATAAATCAAGAGACATGACATAAGGTAATGAAAACTAATTTGACAACTCACTTCAAGATCAAGAAGCAGCAAAACAAACCTCGAGTGGGAGCCCAGCACGTGCAACCATCGCATTGCCATCTCCTGTGCATGTATGAGCAGAGGTTGCAGAAAAGTAGGCCCTACCATAGCCCTGAGGGAAAGATACATTAATGATGAAAATAATATTGTCGAGGAAGACACATCCACAATGTAAATATCATTGCTTATTTCAAAACATCAACAAGTATGTGAAAAAGGTACAGTACCCCTGTGGCCAGAATTGTAGATGCAGCTTGGAATCGATGTAATGTTCCATCTTCCATGTTTAATGCAATTACTCCCTGGCAACTACCTGCACATTGCATATTAACAATTGAAAAATTAATCCTCAGCCACTTCATTATGTTTAATCAGGATCACAAGCTCCAATGAAGTACTTCATGCAAAAGGAGAAAGATATTTGTTCGTCACTCATATATGAGATGATTAAAGCTTGAAAGTTAAAGCAGGACATACAAAATTGGTTCAATTGGAAAACAAGAAAGGAATATAACATGGGCAATATCTGAGGAACTAATGATATAGAGAGATTTCACTAAAAAGCATAGTAAAGTCCTTTATTAATCATACCACACTCAAAAGTCACAACTGCTGCAGAAACATAACAGAAAATCCAGCCATTTCTTTAGTTATGTTTCTGCCTCTGGTTTTGTAAATTGTATTATATTGTATCCTCAAATCATCAATCATGAAGACAAAAATTCCCAGCCCCCATCAAAATAAAAAGTAATTTTTTTTGATGAAAGCTTAATTTTTAATGCATTAACCTACCATCACTATTCATTATTAGATCCAAAGCGAAATATTCCACGAAGAACTGAGTATTATGCTTCATAGCCTGGCCATAGAGGGTATGCAACAGAGCATGACCAGTTCTGTCAGCAGCACATGCACAACGGTATGCCTGTCCACCTGTCAAGATAGAAACATTGAAAAAGCAAAAATTATAAATCTACCCATCGATGATTAGAATTCCAACTTCAAGCTTGCCTAATAGCTTACCTTTTCCAAAATCAAGACTTTGACCACCAAATGCACGCTGGTATATTTTTCCATCTTCTGTTCGGGAAAATGGTAACCCATAATTCTCAAGCTCAATCACTGCTTTAGGTGCTTCCCTACACATATATTGAATGGCATCCTGGTCACCTATTGACATACAATAAATTTGCATGTTAATGATGAACAAACAAAAGAAAGTCAATTCAGTAGAAAGGAAAATAAGTGCATGTCAATGTCTTTGGGCAAAAAATCTTGAGGCCTTTGGCGCAACCTAATTGCTTCCTTTCATTCAAGCATTTCAAATAAAAATACAACAATGAACACTAACACAAATGCAGAGTACAGCTCAAAAAGTCCATCCACATATTCATCTACTTGACGATGAAAAAAAACTGATAAAATTGGATTGAGCATGGTTAAAAACCTTAATCACTCAGTTAGAAAAACAACCTACTTCATATCAATGTTGCAAATTCCCTATGACCTAAGAAAGACAACAAATGCTTTTCTACTTTACACACTCACATACCTAACCAATCACTTCCCTTCACTGTGTCATACATGTGCCACCGCCAGTCATCTTCAGACATATTTCCTAAAGCAGCATTTATACCCCCCTGCATAAAATCAATTATCAGAGTCAGAGCAATGATTAAGCCAATCACAACAAATATTACACTGTCATATTAAAGCCAACATTATTAATATTTTCCATTGAATTGCCTGAACAACCAACAGTAACAAATAACATAAATAAGGATCATGATATTACATTGACAAAAATCATTAGATAAGATAAACCGCAAATAAAGATGAAAGTTTTGCAATCATAATACTTGAACAAGTCTCCTAGGAAACGAAATGATCAGATTATGATGCTGCCTTGATTAATTTATCATGAAATTAAAACAGAGAATGACTTTCATTGAATTCAATTGCTGCATCTATTGCATTTCCACAATACATGAACAAACAAATCAATTACAACACAATATATTATAGATGCTGGCTGACCGCCTGCTGAGGTCCACATGCTTGTACATAGTACTACTATACTAGAAGGCAAGAACCCGAGACTGCCAGCTAAGCAATTGAAGAAAAGGATAAAAGACAGGCCATTAATCAAAATTTCCAGAACAAAAACTTAATTAATCGTATAATCTGAAATGAAGCAGTTACCAATTCCCAATTCGCCAATATGTTTTAGATGAATTTCATCCCCTAAAATTACAATACCAGCTTCACAAAACATATCAAATTTCCCATTAATTTAAAATAAAAGTAATCTAATTAAACCAACGTCTAATGCATAATCATCCCAAAAAAAAAAAAAAAAACTGTTTCTCTCAAACTCTTTCATACCTGAGCTGCAACGGTGTGGGAACGAGTCGGAAAGAGCTTGGTAATACAAGCAGTGTTGAAACCGTGTTCCGATAGTCCTATGGCGGCTCTCAGCCCAGCACCACCAGCTCCCACCACAACAGCATCGTATGTATGATCCACTATGGTGTATCCCCCAGTCTGCCTCCATGAAAATTAAAATAATTACAATCTTCAACATCAGTTGTAACCAATCACACGAAACTATCGCATATAAAAATAAATAAATAAATAAAACGAAGACGAATCAGAATCCTAATACAAAAACAAAATAATAAATCATCATTAAAAAAAAATTAGCGAAAACAACTAATCAACTTAAACCGATTCAAAACCCTAAACTAGACAATAAGTGGAAATGGAAATGGAAGAGATAGAGAACCGTACGGAGCCAGTGGAGAAGAGTCGAGGAATGTGAGATCTAACAGAGTCATTTGAGATCGATCTTTTCGACAAGCCGAGGCCACGAGAAACGCAGCGCCACATCTCTCTCTCTCTCTCTCTCTCTCTCTCTCTCTCTCTCTCTCTCACTCAGCGAATTTCTATGGCAATATCTCTCTGTGTAGTGGCTGATGGATCGCAGAGGCTGGACTGTGGAGGTAAAAAAGTTGAAACCAGAATAAAAAGGAGAATCCGGGATGGCTAGCTAGCTCGTTTGGTTTGGGCCGATGCATGTGACTCGGGTTGCAGTTATAGCTATAACTACCATCAGAGTTGGCAGATAACTACTAAAATGCCATTGATGGTTAAAATTTAGTCAAGCGTTTTGAACATGTGAGTTGTGACGCTATGGTAACCAAAAATTCAAAACTAACAATTACAGTTATGTTGGAATGTTGGAAAAGACTGGTTTAGCCTTGAATCTGCCAGCTGTTGCTCCGATTTTAGGGGAACATATTGGTAATTTCCTTTTATGGCTGAAGATGATTTTCCCTTATCAATTATGAATTATGGGAATTTCCTTAATTTCTATTTATAATTTATTGTTTTAATAAATAATCTCCACCTCATCATTTTGGTTGTTTATAGTAACGCCACCACAATACAACCCAGGGGCCCAGGAGACATGTATTATTTTCCAAATGCATCCTAAGAATTACAAAGTACATGTAAATTAAATATTTTAAATGATCTTTTTAATAGGATATAGGTTTATGATTATTATTATTATTATTTTTTAAATGGAAGTTTATGATTCTAATATTATTATTTTTATCCTAGGATGAGTCTTTTGATATAGTTATTTATTAAAAATGGATCAAGATTTTTTTTAAAAAAAAAACCTTGTTTTTTAATAATCTTATAACTTGTAATGAGTTTCTTTTTAAAATAATAATATGTCAAGTTTTCTACTTAGTGTTTATGGCAGTTGATATCCGAGTCGCTCATATATTATCTAATTTTGACAGATACCCTTAACTCATTTGATGCCATTTAAAAAAAAAAATTGATACGATTCATTAGTGATCTGTAATTTATAGAAATTCTTTTATTTTTTTTTAATTTTATAAAAAAAGTAAGTTATAGAAATTAAGTGTAATCCTATTTCTATTTCTTTCGATGGGAGGAGAACCACGTTGCGTATAGCCTAGTTAAGCTTTTACTCTCCTTTTCTACGAATTTTTTCTAAATGGAAGAATTCTGCCTCCTTCGCATGCGAAGGAGCTGGTCCTGGCCAATTGGCCAAGCTCGTGTTTGTTTGCTTCTGATTTATGAATTTCCTTAAAAAAAAAAAGTTATAGAAATTAAGCGGTCATTGGTCAAATCGCGGAACCCATTTATTCTTTATTCTTATTTGGTGAGCTTTGTAAAGTTTGGTTTTTTGTGACTCCACGTCGCATGAGCTTTAATGGGTTACCACCCGGACCAGGCGGTGGTGCTCTTTTGGCCACGACGGATCTAGAGGCACTTCTACGTGGCCTTCACTATCATCACTAATAACTACCTAATTAAAGAAGTTCAGTTCAATTAATCAAAAGTACGTATAAACAAACATAGTCACGCTGCTGCTGAAAAGGATTGGCTCCCAACAACCTTGGTTTCGTGATGCAAATAGATTTTGTTTATACTTTAAACTTGGTCGTTAATTGGACCGTACCAGTTGAAGTAAAAAAGAATGATTCTATTGATCTCGTTAATTAAGTTTATGTCTTTTTATTTATTTATTTAGAGTCTACGTGCCCTTTTGTTTTCGTTTTTTATTTCCTTTTTTTTTTTCTATTTTTATTTTTATTTTTATTTTTATTAATAAAGGTTGTGTTTAAACAAAAAAAAAATGTTATACTTTCTTTTAATAATAATTTTTTTTTTTGTTGACAATATCTACTATCTTGACAATGTTTTATTTTTTATTTTATTTTTTTAATTTTTGTCATTGGTAAAATTCGAACCGCTGATTTGTGAGTCATTTGTCTAAACTCCAAATTCGTCCATCTATTAGCTGAGTTTCACCCCTGAGGACAAATTAATATAAGGATTAATACAAACATTATAGTGTTTAATTGTCAAACACTATAATTATTATTAAATGTTTCTTTTTGTTGTTTAATATTTGTTTCTTTTATATGTTTCGACAATTTTATATGTTTCTTTTTGTTGTTTAATATTTGTTTACATTATAAATCGAACTTTTTCGATTTCATGCTCTAGTAGTTAGGTTATTGGGGGCTATAGAGAACATGAAGTGGGCAGGATAATTGAAAAGTAATACTAAATACACCCCACTTTTTAAATATTTTAAAAAGTCACAATTTATGTTTGACCCAATTGAGACTTGATTGAAGTTGGTGTTGTGCATCCAATTTACACCATTCAAACTCCAAAGCAAAGTAAAACAGAGAATAAACTTTATAGTTTTGAAGGTGAAATTTAGAATTTACACCTAAAAACAACATAATCTTTTAGAGAATTCTTCGTTTTCTACTTCGAGTCCAAAAAATGAGCTGTGAAAATCGCATAATTCAATTCAAAGGGCCGCGAGGAAGCTATACATGTAACGATGTATCACAGTGTATTTTTTTTTTTTTTTCATAAGAAATGTTTTTTTTTTTTCTTCATTTGGCTGGAAAAAGAAAACACTTTTAAGCTTTAACATATACTTTATATATATATATATATATATATATAATGAGTCTCTCATGAGGGATCCTTTATTTTAAGTTCGGTAAGGACTACCATAAAAATACATCGATTTTAATAAATTTTGATTTGATTTTTTTTTTTTTTGTGTGGATAATGAATTCATTAAAATCTATCTATGAACAAAATTTGAGAATTTTCCGAGCACTAGAACTATTTATCCAAATTTTGTTAAATATGAAGACATCGGAAAGTAGGCAAAATATAGAAAAATTCAAGAAAAATAGTTATAGTATTTGAAAAATTCTTAAATTTTTTTCATAGGTAGATTTAAATGAACTCATCATTTATAAAAAAAAAATTCAGATTAAAATTCATTAGGTCCTTACTAAAATTAAAATAAAGGATTTCTCATGAAAGACTCACTCTATATATATATATATATATACACATCTATTTATTTTACTTTTAACATTGTATTATAATTCTATAAATATCAAGAGATTTGAAATATGTCCAATCGATAGTGGTCCGGTTATCCTTTGACCAGGCCCAAACGGGGCCCAAGTACAGTGGACCTTCAACATTATTAGACATCGATTTGAAAGTGTTCAGTGTTTCCAATATTGCACCTCGGTGAACTACTACATAAATTGCCAGTTCGTTGCTCGTGTCGGCTTCGCGTTAAAAAACCTGTGTGAAACGATCTCACCGACAATAAAGATTATCTATTTCATTTATACAAGTATTGAGTCAAGTGAACAGACGATTGATAAGATTAGTTTGGTCCAGTAGTTTGCATACACCATAAATTTGTAGGTATCACCTCCTCAAATCCCGCGTTACAGTAATATTTATAAATAATAATAATAAAGCCGGCAATCAAGTTCAAGTAATGAAAAGTTCTTTTTGCCTTTTCTTTTTCTGAAGCTAGTAATGGAAACTTATTGTCTCAATAAATTACTCCTGAATTATTTGTTCTTTTCATATAATTAATATTTGATGTTTCCAAAAACGACAGCTTGATCGATTAAATGGGACAGATATTATTATTATTATTATTATTTGAATATTAATTTATTATAAGTTTCGCATGTGAAAGTAGTGTTAAGAAGAACAAGTAGTGATTGTTTTGAAATAAAATACCTGTCCATTTTTTCAGGCTATATTTCTTTTTCAATAGTAGATTTCTTAGGTACGAAAGATTGAGGATTAGAGTGGTTGTTCAGTTGTTCTATCTGTCGCAAAAATTATCCATTAAATAAATCGATTTAAGGTGTGTTTAATATGACATTTTAAATGATAAAATATATATATATATTGAATATTCAACGACTTCTACAATGAATATTCAAACAAGTAATCACAACGGAGCTTTCATGAAATATAACTATACCTATTCTACTTGTTAAAATAATAGTGATGTGGTTGAGCTACATATTCCTTCTAAACGATCTAACACTTGACACGATATCTACTCCTAAACCATTGGTGATTCTTTCAATAACAGTTATTTTTGTCTGATAAAAAAATAGTATAAACTACCAATTTTTTAAAACCGGTGCGGGATGCTCTATAGTTTTTTTTTTTTTTTTCAAGTGTGAAATCTTAGTTTATCACGTCTAATAAAATGATTTAATTTGTTACGCTACAAATTGTTCATCGCATAAACCAAGATCTTAAACGAATACAAAAACGCATAGTATCCCGTACGTTAATCTCTGTGTTCAAGTTTAAAATGATGTCACCTGGTTTCAAGTCTCATCTTAATAATACAGTGAGAGTAGACATCTAATCTAATCACATATACGGTGCTTGATCTTGACAGGTTGGTAACCCGTGACCTGTCGGTGTCAAATTTTTGATTTAAAAAAGAGGAAAAGAAAACAAGGTACATAACGAAGGAACCACTTGTGCAAAGAACGACAAATAGTTATAATGAGAAGCGGGACCCGAAAAATAATCAGAAGATTTGGTTTGATTTTATGCTTAATTGCTTATGGTGCCACTGCCAACCAAGATGCAAAATGTTTAACATTTTCCAACGGGGGAGGAGGAGGAGATAGAAAGTGATCAGTGAGCGAAACGGGACAGGAGACAAAACAAAACAGCCTTTTAGTTTTATATATCCTTTCATTAATTTCTATCTTTAATACTTATAATTTAGATTTTGTATCTCTCTCTCTCCAAATCAACAGATCATAAAATGCATTATGCATCGCTATCCTTTTGAGTTTGGAAGGTCACAGCGAGCAAACGCATGCGGTTCCCTGTTCCGATCCATTAATCATCATAGGTCTTAATAATCCAGCGCAACCAGTCCCCACCGTGATCTTTTATAAATTTCATCAAATCAAATGTATCTCATTAATAAATATTAGACGTTGACGTATGTGGTGCATTATATAGTACACCATCGGTTTTCTCTTTTTTATTTTATTTTAAATATTACAATAATTCAGGATTTATAGAGAGAAATGGATTCGAACCCACGATCTCATAATATAAGTGTGAGGGACAAGACATTAGGTCTATCTCAAATATTGGTGGTCTAAACTTTTGAAAATTTCGGTAAAAATTATTTAGCTAAAAATTTCGAAATATTTGATATATCATACTTTTACAGATAATTTTGTATCGGTTCCCCAAAAACATGAAAAATATCGAACAAAAAAATTGATATTCTTATACTATGAGTCTATGACATGCAATTATTATGACACATAGATTTTTTTATTTTATTTTTTATTTTTACAATAAATATTAATCTGAGACCAAGTATTTTTTTTGAAAACTTTCACCATTGGTAGGATTCGAGCCGCTGACCTGGGAGTCATTTGCTCAAGCTCCAAACTCTTCCATCTATCAGCTGAGCTATGCCCCTGTTGGATGACATAGATTCTTTTAATATTAGATCCAAAACTTGAATAAAAACTTATATTCAGTCTTTTAATGTGTTGTTATAGTATTAATGTTCATCATTTAAAACATCTGTTATTTATTTAACTACAAATCATAATTTAGTTATTAAAAATAAAAATAAAAACGACGTACAAATCATAATAGTTGAGGTCAATGGAATTCTCGTCTTGAATTCATATGTTTTTTTTTTTTTTTTTTTTTTTGGCTCTCTTCCAATAATTAGTAGAAAATAATGGGAAAAAAAAATTCAAATTGATCAATAATAAAACAGTATAGATAATAGAATATTACAGTAAAAGATAAATAAACCATAAAAATATTACACATAAATGAATAATTTAATCCCCACATGGAGGGACCAAATTAATTAAGAAAGGTAATAAAATTTACAATATTAGGGTTGGAATTTAAAATGTGGTCCTGGTCCTAAACAGTAACTGCTGTCTGCGTTTCTTCTTCACTTGTTTGTCTTCCCTTTTGTTCATGTGAAAAGCTATATATTTAACGTCAAAAGCACTTACAAAATAAGCAGTTGGAAAATCCAAAAGATACTCAAGAGATCTATCTCCACGTAAAATAGAGACGTGTTTGGCATTTTCCATATATTTATATCCAACTTAATTGCAAGAGAGAATTTATAAAGGATCCTGATGATCATCAGATGACTGAGAATTCCATGCATGCAAATGCAATATTGCAATTGCAAAACGCACCCATTTCGTTGATTTTATTAATTATTATATCAAAGACTGGCGCTGAACTCTGATGGGTAAGCCTTTTGGAAAATCGACGAAAGGGAATGCATATGCTTGATCAGGTTCGGCTAGTTCCCAGTGGAAGTTGAGAACCAAATGGTGTATAAATACTGCCATTTCCAGTTTAGCCAGTTCCGATCCGGTGCACAACCGCGGCCCGCCCCCGAACGGCATAAATTGGTTGTTTGTATTCATGCTCGGGCACGACGACGAGGAAGAAGGCCCGTGACTGGTTTGCTGCTACACCATCACAAAAAAAAAAAAAAAAAAAAAAAAAGGTAAGCAAATGATGAATAAATTACCATAAAATTTTTAAAAAATTAACACTCACTTGACATAATAGTAGGGATTATCAGAAACGGGATTTTTCGTATGAATCCCTAATTGTTACCGATATTAATCAAATTACCACAGGTAACAATTAGAGATTCCGTGCAGTAAATTAAGTACCCAACAATCCCTCTGTAAGGTACGGTGATAGCTTTAAAGCTACCCAAACTTTTAACAAGATTCAGTTTGGAATTTTGTTGGACCAGTTTCTAAATAAGAATTGACCGATTGACCCACTTGAGAAAGGTACTCATGCATGCACGTGCATGTGAAGAATGTATGAACCCCACAATCACGTGGCCTTTAATTATCTATCTCATTATCTCAATTCTTCAAGTCCCCCACAGGCCACACCATCCCATGCGCACGAGACAAAGGGCTTGCTTCTCTATGGGACCTCCAGGCTAAGTCCGTACAATATCAAGAAAAAACACACGGGTCCTACTAATCTTGACATCATATCTAACGGCCTGGGGACATCCTTGAGATCCTGGTTGTACGTTTATTCCACGTATGGCTTATCCTGATGCGACACGTTTAACGGTTTGATGGAACGTCACTACAACCGTGTCACATCTCATCATCTCCCACATTCAACTTTTAACGGATGTTTTCTAGGTTGGACACTTGGACCTAATAAAGGAGTAATGGCACAAACCTCCCTTAATTTTAAGCCTAATTTCAATTAAATGGATCTTTTTCTCAAAATTACAAAAAAATCCCCTAATATTGGTTGACTTCAGATAAACTTAACGTTTGACTAAACTTTTAGAGTAAAATGACTTTAATGTCCCTATGTATTATTTTAAAACCTAAAATAAATAATCAGATAAATATTATATAATAAAATCAATTTTAATAAAAATATGATAATATTATTTTTTTTTAAAAGATATTCATTATCCATTTTCAGAGATATATTATATAATATATAATAAAAATATTGAGGATAATGTGCAGTTAACCCGAAAAAAAAATAACAACATTATCCTCAACATTTTTATTATATATTATATAATATATTTCTAAAAATAGTTATAAATATATAAAAAAAAATAACAACATTATTTTTATTATTTTTAATAAAATTTAAAATTTTTATTATATAATTTTTATTTAATTATTTATTTTATGTTATAAAATAATACAGATAGGGGCATTAAAGTTATTTTATCCTAAAATTTGGTCAAAGTTAATTTTAACGGAAGTCAACCAATACTAAAGAAGGTTTGTGTAATTTTAAACAAAAAGTCGATTTAACTGTAATTAGACTTAAAATCGGGGGAGGTTTGTGCAATTACTCCCCTAATAAGATATCGAATTTTTACTTATAACTTTTTTTTTAATATAAGAATAAAAAATCTGACACCCATCTGTCAGTAGTATGTCAGGTTTTTTTTTTTTTTTTTATATATTAAAATATTACATTAATTCCGGATTTGGAAGAACAGACTCGAACCACTCGTTTAATCTATAAAAAATTTTGTTCAAAACTTACTGCAGGCATGCAAACAGTGAAAACTATCAGTATGCTTTTCTGTGGGTCTCAGTAGAACGAACGGTGCTGCTTAAAAACCTTTACTGTAAACCAAAGAGTCCTTTACTGTATGGCATCCCTTTGTCAGGTGTTTTTTTATTTTCCCGAAGTATAGTGAAATGTAAACAATCCGATCAATTATTACGATGGTGATACTAGATAATCTAAAAATTAGTTTAAATGACGTGATTTATGATCACATTCGAAACTTAAAAAAGATATTTATAACATTATCAGAAATTCTAATTAAATATAAAGACTAACCTGCCATCTCCAAGGATTGAAGTGTTGAGGGTGTTCAAAAAGGGAAGGATCCAAGTGCACAGCTGATATCACTGGAAGCACTTTCCATCCACATGGAATGTCATATCCTATCAAAATTTCACACACACACACACAAAAGAGGACAATTTTTAATTTCAAAAGTCTTTTTATATATCAATCAGATTAATCAAAAGCAGTTTCCAGGCATGCATGTTAACTAATTAATTATATAATTAATGAATAATTACATATATATAATTTAATTAATTAATTAATTACCTTTATATTGAACATCTTTCAAAGCCTTCCTGTGAAGAAACCTTACAACATTACCAAATCTCAGTGTCTCACTGATAACCTTCACACAGAGAGTGAATTTTTTTTAGTTTTATTGATTAATTAATTCCAGAACAGGAAATGGTCAGATTAATTTATGGAAAAATATAGCTTAAAAAAAATTGTGGAGAAATATATTGATCAAGAGAACTTACACACTGTGTGAATTCCATTTTCTTGTAATCTTCCCACTTCAACTCTCTCTCTCCTGATTTCGTCTTTGCTCTGGCAATTTCCAGGTGTTCTTCCTACAATTCAAAAAAAAATAAATAAAAGTGGATTTTGAACGTATTGAAACTGTGATGCTAATTACCTGTAACTGTTGGATTGCTTCTGGGCAGCTCTGCAAGAAGTAGATAGATAAAGCTATCGAGACCGATGAAGTTTCGTGTCCGGCGAAGAGCAAGCTTAGAATCAAGTCAAGAATTTGCTCTGTAGAAAGAGTTGAGTGTTTTAAAACCCACCCCAGAAGATCATCTTGCTCCATATCGTCTCTTCCTTCCTTCATTATTATGATTCTCTCTTTCATTTTTCGTTCAATATGTATCAGTATGGTCGATCGAGACTGCAAAATTTAGATAGTTAAAAAAAAAAATAGTAATTAAACAAGTAATTGGGGTTCCATGAAATTCTTTATTTGAAGCAAATTGGTTCAAAATTTTCACCTTTAAAGCTTTTCTATAAGCACTTCCAGGCAGATTTATAGGAGCAGATACAACTCCTTTCATGAAAGTAACGTATTCTTTCTTCAACTGCTCTGTTTCTGGCTTTCCAGGGTCCATACTCATTATATGTTTCGCCATCAAATTGAATGTAAACTGCAAATAAACACACAAACAAATATATAAAAATCATGAAAATGCATGCCTTGACTCGATGGAGTAAAGTAAATTAAGTTGATAAAGTTTTGAAAACATTTTATATTTTTGGGACCTTCTTTGCTTCATCTTGAGCAGAGAAAACAGAGTTATCCTTCCAAGAATTCAAAACAAACAAGGTATGTCTCTCGACTTCTCTCAAGAGATGAGTCCTGAGCCTAGCGTGACTGAGGAAATTGAGAGATATGGTTCTCATGTCTCGATGCATATCACCAACAAGAACCAGCATCGACCATTTGCCGAGAATTCCACCAATACTTCTCGGATAACTGCATTCGAACAACTTTCCTTCGTTTTGTAATATGAATCTGTTCAGTCCTGCATCAGTAGAAACTATCGTTGGCTCGCCGAACAAATTGGACTTGTAGATTTTTCCATACCTGCAATACATGTTACCAATTTTCAATCTCATAGTTGCTAAAGTATATAATTTCTTCATTATATATATATATATACCTTGATACATGATTTTCCATGAATTCACCGATTGTTGTAGCAGAGTAAGGCCTCAAATAACCAATGGTTTCTCCAATAAAAGGCCAACCCATGTTCCCTGGTGGAAGATTATATCTTCTTTGCTTTCTTCTGAAGAAAATGAAGATAAAAAATAGAGATAAAATTGATGAAACAAGCAACAGAATAATCTCTGAGTCATCCATGGACAATAGCTGACTCTCCTCTCTCTCTGTGTATAATTTGTTCAGATATCTACTTTTTCCACTCAAACACTACTTGTGTATTATAATTTTGAAAAGGAAGTGTTCCTTTTGTGGAGTTTATAAAGCAGATGATTTTGATTTTTATTGAAGAAACGAAACTCAATAGCCTTAGCTTTTCTTTCTTCTTTATTTGTATATATACATATAGTAATAATAATTCTTCCTTTTTTCAGCCTTTAAACGAAAAAAAGAGCGGAAAGTAGTAATGAAATTGAATATTTTTATTTTTATTTTTATATACCACTCTTCTAGGTAGCTTCTCAAATTTACTACATTAATACACCGAATGCTTTTAGTTTGGCAATAACATAGGTTCGAATCACTACCAACCCATACTGTATTTTAAAAAAAGTAAAAATAAAAAATTACCGAATGAACGTTTTTATCACTAATCCATATTGCTTTAATGAAACTAGAATTATATATACTTTCCATTAAACTCGGAGGAACCGAACCTGTAATGTAATCGTACTTCTAACCATACATCACAAGCTTGACCTTACTGCTCGGTCAATCACTCAACCCCTTGGGGTAAACTTCTGTTTCTCTCCTCTGCATCTGTGGATAAAACGACAGGGGTGACTGACCGCTGCTACTGATCTACACCCAAAACGGAAGAGATTTGGAAGGTAAGTATGGCCCATGCAGTCACGCAGGAGGCAAGAGCAGTCAAAGTCAAACAGTGAATATTGCTAAAGTAGCTAAAATAAAGAACAGCCATGCATGAATGGACAATAGACCAACCGGAGATGGGACAATAACCATTAAGTATTAACCGGACCGGATCCAAAACCCCACTCAGCACAAAATATGTCTACACTGTCAACAGTAGTGGGGGCGTGGGGTTTCATTGATTTTAAATTTTTTATTTTTTATTTTTATTTTTAACTTTTTATATTTTCCTTTTAACAGGATACTCATTTGTACTAACACTCTTGCATTATCCGTTTGGAATAGTGTTATGTTCTGTTATGTTTTGTCCTACTGATTACGTACATTGACTTCCTATGAGGTTGTGAGTCTTGTGAGTGTGTTTTTTTTCTAATGGTCAAAAAAAGCTGTGTAATTAATTAATATTTTCCATGGACAAAGAGAGAACGGAGTATTCTAATTAAAAATTCTTTAGCCAAAAAAAAAAAAAAAACCAACCGTTGTCGTCATTGTTTTTTCAAAAGAAGCACCGGCTAAATTCAAAAAAGGAGCCTTTTCAATTTCAAAAACAGAATCCCAAGAACGAACAAATTATAGTAATTTAGTGCGAGTATTTTTATAGTAATGTTTTGTTTTATTTTTATTTAATGAAATTTTTGACACCAAATGTGTCGTAAGAAATCGCACACACGAAAATCTAAATCGTAAATAATTAAAAAATAAGAAAAAAAAAAACACGAGATTTTAGATGGTTCAGTAAGAATCTATGTCTACGGAAGTGACGGAGCGCACTAGCACTCAAATCCATTATTAGAGTTTGATTACAATCTTTCAATCTTTGCCACGTGTATCCTCTAGAATTCTTTGCGGTCTGTACTATTGTCGGTGCGCCGCAATCTTCTTCGGATTTCGGTTCTTCAGCTATTTCCAGGCTTCACACAAACCCAACAAAATATCCGCCGGAACATGCCAGAATCTAGCATTGCGTGTGTTATCTCCGCACAATAGTAAATGAGCGTGATTAAACTCAAATTCCCACCATTAACGTGAAGGAAGAGGTGCACGCTAAATTGAACCAAGAAGTAATAAACTATTTTATAATTTTTATTGAAATAAGATAAAAATACCTTCTGACAATAGATAATAAATTATGATATGTTGAGGTACTTTCTGCATGACCATAAAAGTTACAAGCAACTGAAAATGTTTTATCTTTTTTTTGTTTAATTCAATTAAAAGAAATCATGGGGTTTTTTTTGAAAATCCATATATATTTTTCAAATACGTACACAAACGTTACATATCTCAACTTCTCATTATTTTCGATTGGCGTGTATGTGTGTGCACATTAATTTAACTTTTATATATATATCACTGCAGGATTATACTCGGATCTAATCTAGAAAATTATAATATTAATTGAATATTTTTTCTAAGTCACATTAGATGATGGTTACAATTATTTAACAGGTGTAGATATTGTCACCCATTAAAATGATTTATACCCCATTAAATAAGAATACCCCACATGTAAAGTTTAAAAATTCAAAAATTACTCTAAACACCCATGATAATACCAGAACTAACCTCATAAAGTAAAATTATTTTCAATTTATAATATAAATTTTGATAAATTATTTATTTATTTATTTATTTCTTAGTGATACATTTGCATGGCTCTCTCTCAATAGGTCATAGACATGTGATGTGATGCTTTGAAGATAATGCCGGAAACAAATAACAAATGAAATAATCATATATTGTTTAGAGTTTAATTTGTTACTAAAATAAAATTAGGGTTATCTAATCTAATATTTTTTAAATAAAAACTTTATATAAGCTTTTGCTTAACGGAAAAAAAAAAAAAAAAAAAATTTTGAATTGAAGATTTTTTTTTTTTTTTTTTTAAATAAGCAAGTACAAATACTTTTTTCCATAAGTATATATTAAGAAGATACCTTTTTTTTCGGAAACAGTTTACTAAACAGACTTCCAAATTACTAATAAACACATGAATTTTATTTGATTTATTTATTTTGTACAAAAAATTTGTTAATACAAAATTAGATTTCAAGTAAAAATAAAAAAACAAAAGATATCATTTGAAACTTTTCCTATAAACACATATACTAGTATTACTACGTACCATCAAATGATTACGACAAATGAAAAGATCTGGTTGGATACAATGTTAAAAGGGAAAAACTTATTTTATTTTAAGCTCCAAAAAAAAAAAAAAAATCATAAATTTTATAAGATAAGGCTAGCTATCATCTCAACTCGATCAATTCAGCTACTTGCAGTTGCTGTTAATGATATTGAAATTTTGTACTTGACAATTGACAACACATACTATGAAGTATGAACACATACCTCTGATTATATATATATATATCGAAAATTTTCCTATAAGGATTCCCGGATAGAATTATATAAGAACATTGAATGTAAACCACTCGTTTTACATACTTTGACTTGATATGTATGCACTTGTCAAATTACTTTTATAAATAAGTGACTCACATTCAATATCCTGATAAAGTTATATAAGGATACCCTAACAGGAACGGGACCGATATATATACACTACAAAATTAAATTGTCAATTTTTCAAATAATTGATTAATGGTTAAAGCCGGTAGCTATATATATACTACAAAATTAAATTGTCAATTTTTCAAGCAATTGATTAATGATTAAAGCCGGTAGCTACTTTGCACTTCCCTTCTTAACGCACTTCTCAACGCATGTAGTGTGTACCTCCCTCCTCCAAGAGATGAAGCTATCTTCCTTAAATTTTGGAAGACTAGGGTCATGAGAAGAAAGTTCTTAAAATAAATGTAAATAACGGAAATTCATTGGTAAAATATTAAAAAATTTTAATTATATATTTTAGGGAGAATTGTAAATAACCCTGACTTTTGATTAAATGTCAAATCAAACCCTCTAGTTTGAATAATCAATAAAAAAAATCCCTACTATTAGTTAACAATTAGTTGACCGTTAGTTGACTTTGTATAAATCAAATATTACAATTTAAATCCTTTATTATAAATAGAATAAAAAAGGAAAAAATAATAGAAATAATAATAATAATAATAATAATCAATTTCTTACAAAAATAATTTTTTACATTTTAAAATAAATTTTTTATTTAAATTTTATAATGATTTTATTTCTTTTGTATAATATATTTTTATATATTTAATTTTCATTAAAATATATATATTTTTTATTTTGTAACATATTTTTAGTATATTTTTTTCATTATTTGTTTAGTTCAATTATAGAAAAAGCCACTTAAATAAGTATATTTCATTAAATTTAATTACATCAACTAACGGTCAACTAACTATCAACTAATGGTAGGGGGTTTTATGCTGATTGTTCAAATCAGAGGGTTTGATTTGATATTTGATCAAAAGCCAGGGGGTTTTTTACAATTCTCCCTATATTTTATAACAAATTTGGGTTTGGGGTCATAGCCCCTCCGGTCCTCCAAGGCTCCAAGTGGCTTTGTCATTGTTCTATTTTACGTCAATGGTAACGATCCGAGTTTTACAGTTTTTCTCTGGTAAACACACAACTTATAGCACAAGTGTCACATCATCAATTTTTGCCATGTACATACAATCATGTGTAGTTGATAATTTAAAAACTGATGATGTGACACTTGTACTATAAGTTGTGTGTCCACCAGAGAAAATTTGCCGAGTTTCACATTATATAAACGTATGTAAAGAGTCTTCTTTATGATATATTATGAGTGTATATATCTCAATAGTTACATCCCTATATAGGCTATAAGCTAGTGTGCGTATTGTGTTTGATATATCTCGGCATGTCGATCTCGATAAAATACCAAAAAATAAATGTAGCTACAATTATTGTTATAGATCAATACTCCCATTTACGCTGTTCTAATCATGGAGAAAGAACTCTAGGGCATATACCCCACCGTATATTCAATTTATATATGTATATATATACATATATATTTTTATTTTTTTTAATTTCAAAAGGCAAAATTTACAGCTAAGTTTCTATTAATTAATTATACTTCATAAAGGTTTGAAAAAATGTTATATCAACAAAAAGGTTTTAAAAGTTTCTATTCTTTAATTAAAATAAAAAGAAAAAAAAAAAAACTAGATATCCGATATATATAGTGAAATTATGAGCATTACGGCACTTTAATGAGGAAAAAAAGAGAGAAGAAATTATAGTAGCTGCTTTTCTTATCACGAACACTTATTGGAAAAGATCGAGTAAAAATTAACGAGAGAGGCGTGATAGTGTAAGGCTATTTGGTCATAATCGTCAAATTTGATGAATTCTTTTTTTTTTTTTTAAACAAAATTTGGAGAATTCAAAAACAGCTTTAAAACACAACACCAAAAAAAGAGTTCAAAATGGGTGTATATCCTTTTCATTTGTCATCCACGTGCCTGCATTATTGCCCTTCACGTGAATCCTCATCTGCCAACTTTATCTTTCCAAGCCTCACCAAATCCACATGCTTTTGAGAGAGAAAGAGAGACAGAGGAATATCTGAGGCACATATATATAATCTATATATATAATCTTTTTACTGCCGGTTTTCTAATATAAAATATATCCGGACGAAGAATGTGTACTATAGATTATGGAGAAGTTTTGATAATTGCATACACTTTGAGTCAAGGTATATAAATTTAATGGTCTACATTCTTTGTCATGATATATTTTATATCAAGACGAACTGACAATAGAAAAATTATATATATATATATACACGGTGGTTCTCTAGTAAAAACGTTATGAAATTATAAGTTAATGCTATCCAACCAAAGCTACACATTCATATTGGGTATAGTTATTTATTAATATGGGGATGTGGACCTATTATGAATATGTGATTGTGATTGAACGTCCTGAAATTATAAAGTCATGACGGTTCTGATTAAAGAAGTATTATATATATATATATATATTTGAAAATCCAAAGTGTTCACGTTAGTCTCAAGTCTCAACAAATCTCTCAAACTGTACTTTTTATATCCAAGCCGTTTAGAGCCCACAGATTGATAAATATATATTAGAATTTGTACTATTTAACGATCGTATTAATTGTTTAGCACTTGTCTGGTTAGGAGGGTTCTCATATATGTTTTAATTAACGGATCAAATCATAATTTGACATAAAATTTTGCACGATAAAACCGAAGCAAGCTGGTCATAAGTAAACTCTTCATTTCCACACATCGATGTTGTGAATCAAGTTTTAGTTTTTAAAAAACAAATTGTACACAATATTACTTCGTATTATAACAAAACATGCGGACTATAGACTCATCATCGATAAACAAAAGAAATAGATATTTAATCATTATTTTGTTATAATTTATTTTTAAAGAGAATTGTCTAGTCCTGTTTAGATAACCCCTGATTCAATTAATGTCGGTTTTTAAGAAAAGAAAAGAATTGTCCGGGTATAAAACGAATTCTAAGTTAAGTTGGTGGTTCCTTGATGCTTTAATTATCGTATAATATGCCGATTAACTTAAAACAGAATCATTTTTTTTCCATATATATATATATATTGGATCGAAGTTGGCTCTCTCTCGGAATCTTCTTCCGTAGTGTTTTCTCTTTCTCTACTCTAATGTCCATGGATCCAACGAAGATTTGTCCATGGACCTTCCTTGCTCCTTTAGCCAGTGGCTCGATTGACAATTCTGATACAAACTCACAACGCCTTCCAAAGCCCAAAACTTTTGCGGCTTTGCTCAAAACATCAGAAGCGCATGTTCAACCAAATCTCCTTCTTACCCCAGTTGTAAAAAGTGATGTAACATGCGTTCATATTAGCCAAAAATATATCCAAGAAAGGCTGGAATATTGTCGCAGGAACCTTTTTGGGCAGAGAAAGGTTCCAAGCCGATGAAGCCTGACGAACCCAAATGCGTGTTGTAGTCCGCTTGACAAGTTTTGCATCTATGGAAGCTTACTCCTTTTCTGAAAGGCTACTATGATATCCACTTCTCGAATGAAGAGGATTTGAAAAGAGTTTGGAGTGGTGGATCTTGTTCAACTCTAAACGGAGTGTTTCGATTATATCAATGGCAGTCGGATTTCAACCCTTATAGTCAGCAACTTTCTCATGCTCAGCTTTGGGTTAGTTTTTATGGTCTTTGTTCATAATATTGGCACCCTGAAACAATTATGGAGATAGCCCGAGGGGTGGGCATCCCTTTACAATTGGACCATGCTACTCGAGACCAAACTTACGGTTTCTTTGCTCGGGTTCTTGTTGATGTTGATTTGGATACTAATTTGCCTTGATGGTTGAAATAGATGATCATTGAGGTTTTTCAATGGATGTAATTTATGAAAACCTTCCTGGAAAATGTTCGAAGTGTAATGGTTTTGGGCATGATGCAGCTAGGTGTCATCAAACCTCCAAGGAGGATATTGGCGATAGAGGAAGATCACGTTCCAAATATCCTAGGAAAGCCTATCGTTCGATTATCACAGAGGGTGGGCCTTCTGGAATGTTGAATGATAAGGAAACAAAGCAAATCACTTAAAAAGTTTATGCCATTGAAATTGTGCAAAATCACGAAATTATGGCTCAAGAGCAAGTCTCTGACATCTCCGAAAATATTCTGAAGGAGGAGACTCACGGCAACCACTTTGAAGGGTTGGTTGCGGCGATGGTAAAACCTTCCTTTCAAATTCCTCCAATTCAGGTAACTATTGACCATGAGGAGGAAATTGAGGAATTTCAAATTTTGAATCATGCTATCAATGCTAGTGACCAATTTGGTAACAATCCGATTATTAATGTTGGAAATATGGTTTATAACAGTACAATAAATCCGGAAAAAGATTTCGTAAGCAATCAGATCATTGATTCTTCAACCCAAGAATTAGTAGGTAATCAAGTCAATGATTCTATAGCACAAAAATCCTCATGTAATCAAGTCAATGATTCTACAACACAAAAATCCTCATGTCCAGGTCAATTTACGCGCACCTCAACTAATCCCACAAGACTCTGAAATTAGCAGCCGGATAAACCTTCAATGGCCCCAAGAGAAACATGGCTGTCATGGATCAAACCCAGAACGTTTGAGTTTACGGCTCGCCCCAATGACTAGTGGCACCACCCATTAGGTTTTTTTTTTTTGCTTCATATATTATAAGAATTATTACAATAAATACTTATAAGATGAGCATTATAAATTTGAACCACTCACCTTTAATATGATAAGAAGAAACAACACTACACATATACTCTTATATATGTGCAACTTATTTAAACTTTTTGGATCTTGGATAAAAATTTAAATTAGAGAAATCAAATTTGACAGATATGTTTTTTTCTTTTTACAACAGTATGTGTTTAATATAAACAAGAACAATAAGAGGGACACGTGGCCCAATAGAAAGCTTTTATTAAAGAAGTAACAATCAGGATTAGAAAAAATAATAATAAAAAGAAAAGGGCAGGCCCGTAAGCTCCAACCACTCGTGCGGGTAGGCAACAGCAATGCCAATGATTGCCAGCATAAATTGGAATTGGGTACGTTAAACGTGGCACAACTACAACACGTTTGGGTGAAAAGACGTTTACTCTGTGGATTGAATTTAAGTGCGCACCAACCGGAAAAAATAGAAATAAAAAAACACAAAGTCTACTATTTTTGAGAGTTGGTGTTGAGGGCAGTCTCACTTTACAACCCGATTTGATTTGACTTTGATAAGATTTTCGCAGCTATCAGCCAGAAACAAAGGTCATGTTAAAGATCTTCGCAGAGAATATTATGTTTTTCCAATCGAGGTGAGATAAGCAGATAATCCTTAATCGAACAAATATAGTTCTTTATTGTATTTTGATGCATATTCAATTCTATAATGGTGTTTTAAATAGGGGCTTGGTTTATAACTTATAAGTTTATGTTTAAATCAAAAAGTGTAAGTTAACTCTATCCCTTAACGAAAATTACATTCCGATTATCTTAGAGCATCTCCAATACTATTATGTATTCACATATGATAAATATTAAAAAAGTTAGAAAAACTCTCTCCAATATTATTATCTAAGATGAATATGGAGATGACGTAGCAAATAAAAAGTTAAAGAGTATGGAGTTGAGTTTCTAATTCTAAAATCTCTCTTGAAATGTTGATTAAAATTTCTAACTTTTTCCACCAATAAGATTAAAACTCATTTAATTTTAAAATAAAAAAGGGGAGAGAGTGAAATAATTGTTTTATTATGATTGGTCATAAAATAAATGCATATTTGACTTTAGATAATTGTATTGGAGATTTAAATATGTATTTCTCTAAAAAAAAATTCAAAAGTGGACTCATAATAAATAGAAATGCTGATGTGGAACTATTTAGAAACTCAAAAATGATGCTCTTACATATTTATAATTAATGATCAAACATAGCATTTTCCTTTAATAAAAAGAGCATATAATTTTAAATGTCTATAATTTATTTTCAAATTTTACTTTTGTATCGTCTAATACATTTAAATGATGATACTATTTAATGAGATTATTATCCCATAAAAGGATCCCGAGAAAATTCCATTAACCTTGCTTAATATTTGATTAATATCAAACCATGTTCAACTAGTTTGAATTCATTAAAAAAACAAATCTCAAACTTCTCATAAAAATATTCAAGACGTCCACTATAATAATGTATTTTGCGAGAGAAATATCATTAAATAGTACATATTATCATTTAGGACTAAGATCATCTGCTAAGCTCTTTCTCTCCTGAGCTGTGCTGAGCTCTTTAGAATCTAATAACACATGTAAATTAAAACTTTGTACGGTTTAAATTAATTTTAGTTTTGTTCCTCTCTTTAATGCTAAAACACCGTTTTCTCCCTCACTACTAAACCACTAAATCATTTCTTCTGCAAGACTGTAACTCAACGTGTATCTATTAACAAATTCTATCTTCATTTTGATTCATCATGTTTCTTCTCCGCCGTTGACAACATCAAGTCAAAGACTTCACTTTAACAGTTAAGTAACTTAAACAGTATCATTTTTCTAATACACCACCTCTCTCAATTCGTCTAAAAAAATTGACCCACAAATTCGATTGATATATGGAAACAAGTAAATCTAAAAAATAGAAAATTAAATTCCACCCAAATGAAAACCCACATGTAATGGGTATCAAATCATTTTCCTATCACAAAAAATCACTATCAATTTCATCATTCAAATCTTGAACCCAATAGTCATTTAATTGAAGTGTAATTTCCTTTGCAATGTAGATGAAAAAAAAAAATTAAAAAAATTAAAAAAATCAGATCTGGAAGACTAACAATGGAAAATAAAATGCCCTCTGTTAGCATGCACCGGATTCATATTTTGAAGTTTTTGACCAAGATTCAAGATCATGGCCTCACGGGATTATTGAATATGTTTAGTTGGTAATAGGAAAATTTTTATATAATTTGTGGGTTGACTCAAGTAAGCAAATGGAGAGAAGTGAAACAGTAAAGTTTCAGGCCAAGTTTAGCGTGAAGGGTATTTATGGGGAAAACAATGTCGTTTTGGTGGCATTGAAAAGTGTAAAAAACAGAGGAAATTTTTTTTAAATTAATCTATATCATACAAACTTCTAATTTACACGTGTTGTCAAATCTTAAAAGACTCAACACAGTTTAGGAGAGAAAAAGCTCAGTAGAGAATCCTAATCTTATCATTTAAATGCATTAGATGATGTCAAAGCAAAATTTGAAAATAAACTATAGACATTTAATACTTACTAGCCGATATGTTTTAAGAATTTAAGTTCAAACTTAAAACTCGCAACCTTAACTCAAAATATGCAATCTGATACTATATATATCAAAATTTAAAAAGAATGAAATTAGGGTTTGGGGTGCCAAACCCAAATGATGATAGTGAAAACAGAGGGACCTCAATCATTGCTCACGCGCGGGTGCAGCCAAAAAAACGTGGACGCACGATGCTCAAGAATTTTGCAGCCAAATGATGCTATTTCTCGGGCTCTACATCTACTTGTACAATATCTTTGACCAAACTTTCTTCTAATATTTTTCGTTGATTTTTTCTTCTCAGTTTTTATTTTATATATATGGCGGTGATTTGGATTTGTCAAGGCCCTCTCTCTCTCTCTCTCTCTCTCTCTCTCTCTATCAATCAATCATGATGTTTTCTTCCATTCTTTTTTATCATTCATTTTCTCATGGCAGAAGAAATTGGTTCCTTGAAGGGCCACGTACATAATGTTGGTTTTATAAAGCCAAGCATTTTTTGAAAAAAAATAAAATAAATAAATGTTGATGTATTGACTGTTGGCATAACTCAATTGGGCATGCAATTCAAATTTCTTTATTATATGTATATAGTTCATCAGATTCAAAAGCATTTTACTATTTGAAGCTATCTTTAACAGAAAAACAGTACTGCTATTTTTTTTTTCTTCCTTTGAATCGTGCAATTGTTCTTTGTTATTCATAAATTTTTTATATATTATCAGCTTGTATAAATAGTTTTTAAAATATTTATATATTTTAATTAAGTTAATGTTGCGATCTCACGATACATATTTGATAAGTCATCTCCGAAGTACTGTTGCATGTTTGTTTTTAACGATTTGTATGTTATGCACACGGGTGCAACACTAGAGTACAAAGAGAACTTCGAGGTGGAATCAGGTTAATAATTATATCATAGTCACCATCACACGAGCAATAATGCAGAATAATGAGCGAGACACGAGATCGAACAGGAAGAGTACTGTGGTTTGATGGATTATGATCATTAGTTTTACTATTTAGTGTAATTATTCAGTTTAATATCCAATCATAGCATATTTAGCATGTCAATATCAAATACCACAAAATGCATCAATAATTTAACTTAGCTTTCCACGATACAATAGCTAGATTCTTTTTTTTTTTTTTTTTTTTTTTTTAATGTAAAATTCTTTTAAAAGCACTTTTTTGAGATTTTGCACCAAAATAATAATTTGTTGTCTTTACAGTCGATCGCTTAAGCATCCTTTGGTGAAACATAAATAATAATTTACTCTAAAAAAAATTACATGGAGCCGGTGTGCAGCACATAATCAAGGCAACATTAGGCCTACAATACAAAAAATTAAAGTTGATTAATTATATAAGCTCAAAGTCAAAAAGAAGATTGAGAGTTACACACACTACACAGCCAACAATATGAGAGAGAGCTTTCAAAACTTGGGGCCTCTCTCACTCTCACTCACAGATTTGAGTGCTAATTAAATGATTAAAAATCAAAGATTTTAAAATTCTAAAGCCATTCTTTTCGGTGTTGTAAGAACTATAGAAGCAGCACAAAGGAGTTTCTCTTTCGGCTGGCTCGAGCGAATCAAAAATCATGTGGTCCTTATTCATGATTTGGACGGCTCAGATTCATGCATTAGATGATGAAATTGGCAACATTAGCATTATTTATATATACTGTAGTTGAAATTATATGCTTATAATCAATAATTATTACTCATACAATTAAAGGAGTTTCTCCATTATGGAATAATTAAGCTAATATAATTAACTTAATTATTAAAGCATGCATGCTCTAGTTATTTACAATAATAATTGAAGACTTAGTGGAAGAGTACTACGTGCAGATTGGCCGATAATTTTGGTTTTTCGTACGAGTGTCACCGTGTAATTGATGATGATCATGATCTTATCAACTAAAAATGGAAAATTATGACAACTAAACCTTATATTTGTGTGGTGAATTGCTCTTAAGGCAGTTTTTTTTTATTTTTTTATTTTAGTGGATAGATTATCAATCACCATCTGAAATGTGATAAAGAGAAAGAAACAAAAGTTAAAAAAGAAAGACCACTCAAGTGTGGGAATATTTTATGGAAAACAATGAAAATAAATATGAAAAATGTACATGAAGATTGTAATATTATAACTTAAAACTAAGAAATAAAGACCCTCTTTTAATGTGAGCTCTTGTTATTTAGAAGTTTAAAAGATTTCACCATACAAACATATATGATCATTTATACAATTTTTTTTTTTAAAAAAAAAATATTATTTATACATAATTAAATTAAACTTATTTATCGTATTTTAAATAAAGAATTAATTACAAATCTATATTTAACAATTTTTTCAAGTCGCTGCAGCGACCCATGTGTTATTTAAAAAAAAAAAAAAAAATCTATAATTAATAATAAAAAATGGGCAGCTAAAGAAAATATATATATCCTTGTAAAGTTAAAAAGTTAACTTCAATCTCCTTACACCATCTGCATATTATAAATTACAACTTCAATTTTTGGCTTCCATTTGCCAAAGACATTAGACATGATCATCGTTTTTACACCATCCCACTGTATTACACGAAGTTACTCTTTTAAAAAAAAATAAAAAAAAAAAATTCATAGATCTATGATCAAATTAAACAATACTTACTGACTAGCGCATCTAGACGCTTACTTCCATAATCAGAAGAAGTTGGCTTCCAATACCGGTAGAGATTTCCCCTAAACTTATTGCGGTTTTATAGATAATTATGAGACAATCTTTAAAAGGTGTTAATATGTAAACTTTAATAGGTTATTAGGTTATATACGGAGATTGTGAAGTCTCCAACCACTTTCAAACTTGATGGATTATATCTAGATATCGTGAAGTCTTCTGCCACCGAGTCAAAAGGCCGGCTTTTCACACAACTTTAAAACAATAAAAAATAATAATAATAATAAAGCATCAATTTATTATCTAGTGCCAAACGAGGCTTTCATGCAGACAGCATGTTTCGTAAAGGTACTTTCTTGTGCCACTACTTCACCTTTTCCACAAACAGATGAGCCATGCGCTATAAGTATGCATCATGAACAGTTTCATTTTCTTCTTCTTCTTTGTTTTATTAGATTCTAAAATTACTGGTCAAACTTACAACTTTAATAGTCAAGAAACTCGTAGAAAATAATATATGGTCATACACAAATTATAAATTTAAATAGACTCTGAATATTATTGAAATGAATCAAATTATATACTACGTAGTATATATGATAGTCATGACTCATAAGGAAGACAATTCGATCAAGAAAAAAAAAATGATCAGTATGCAATTCCGGCCAAAGAAAACTTGCTCTGAAAATCACAGGCGCAGGGCTATATACAATATTGCGGACAGATCACTATTACTTCAACTGAAGTTCAACGAAAAACTTGATATTTAAAGAAGAGATGTCTGTCCCCTAGAGTTATAATGTACATCCAAGGATGAATCCAGGATTTTGGCTTTAGGGGTTAAGGAAAATATAAAAATGTTTAAAAAGTAAGTTATTAAAAAATCAAATATAATATCATTTAGTCTCTTGCGTAATAGTACGATTATGATATTTTCTTACATGAGTTAAAAACGCACAATTGTTGAAAACACGGTTGACATAAAGTTGTGTAGGATAATATTCTACAATGTAGAAAATAAATGAAACCAAGTATACTATATAATCTACTTGGTTTAATATAAGATCGACAAATTTTATCACGTCCATTAATGGGCTCCACAAACAAATCATGAATCTAAGTCTTGTTGGAAAAAAAATTATTCCCCTTCCCATAACAGGACTCCAAGTTTTTTTTTTTCCGGATTCCCTTTTATTTCATTATCGATTAGTAATTGCACTAAAAATTGAAATCCTTGAAATTAGGGATCTGATCCCCTCCTCACCTCACATTGTCCTCACCTAAATCAATGTTCTTGATTAATTTTATCTTTTGTTAGAGTAAAATCATAAAAATTAATATAAATAATACATATCATTGATTTGCTATATTAGACAAGTGGCAATAGATTATGAAGGTAATGAGAATGTGAGGCCAAGTAGGGTGAGAAAAAGATCAAAATCCTGAAATTAGATATAATTTGTTGAATCTGGATCCTCTCCTCACATTCATAATCTATTTTTATGTGTTTAATATAGAAAATCAATGGTCAGAATTATTTCTATTAATTTTTATGTGTTTACAAAACAAAAAATAGAATTAATTCAGACCATTAATTTTTAAGTGATGACAAGTTGAAGCCTAAATGTGAGGAGGGGATCTAAATCCTATTTTTGGTGAAGCCATGATTTTTCTTTATTTGGTGTATCCATCCCCTGTGTACATCCAAACACTCCTATAAGTCGCTTTTAGCTAGCTTTCAAAATCCCGGCCGAACAAGTCCATATTTGATTAACAGTAGGAGCTTCTGTATCAATATTTTGTAGAACCCAACTGTCAACAAATCAATGAGTTTATCTAGCTAAAGACTTCCATCATCTAGCTAGCTTGTGTTAATATTTCATATAGCAGTCAAATTAGTTGCGTACTTCCACATATTATGAGTAAAGAGAGAACCCAAGTATCATTATCCATGTATTATGCTAATCAACTCATCAAGACTCACATGTATAAATTATATAATGAGAGACAGAAAATAATGTATGGAAGTTGTATAAGTGTAACAATTACTTTTGTTGTGAGAGAATCCTATATATTTCTTGAAATAGTTTGGAGAGACATTAAAGATGATTACATATATATATTTAGAAATTATCAGGTACAAGATAGGGGCTGACCCACGTATAGACCAGGTAGGGCCGGTGTCCCAACTCAAATTTTTGTAAAAATTGAATTTGTATATGTATATATATAGAGAGTAATAATATACACACTACACTATATAACATATTAGCACAGCTGCTAGGAATACTCCCAACAACAATAATGATGGTGGTTTAAGTCCCACCATTTCCCGTTAACTTAATTTTAACAACTTTTTATATCTTTTTTCATTTTACAATTTTTTCCGGTTTATTTCTTAAATTTTCATCTTTTTCTAAAATAAAATAATTTACTTTCTCTTTTCCAACCTCTTAACTACCTTCAATTTATGGTTACTTAATTTAAATTTATATTATATTGAATTATATATTATTATTTTGAACAAAAAAAATTATTAACATGAACTATATATATATATATATATATATAAATAAATAAATAAAAAGAACAAAGAGTAGCATAGGTCAAACAAGCCACAAAAACAATGTAAGCAAATCCCAAACAAAAAAAAAGTGGCACGCAAGCCTTATAAGAAAACAAAAACTTCAACAAAAAAATAAAAAGATTTTCGACCCATGCAGTCAACATAGATCTATGAGAACCCGCTTCGTATAACCATTCACAATCCCACGACAATTCCAATATAGGACACTAATTATCAAAAACC
Organism: Acer negundo; assembly: GCA_035582765.1. Taxonomy (NCBI): domain Eukaryota; kingdom Viridiplantae; phylum Streptophyta; class Magnoliopsida; order Sapindales; family Sapindaceae; genus Acer; species Acer negundo. Next base: position 16,178,775 of record CM069240.1, read on the forward strand.
CTCGAAAAAGCCTAGGACCCGGACTTATAAGAAGCCAGTGTGCATGCAATCCTAGTAGACCTTCGAGTAATAGTAATATCATCTAACTGTTCTTCCTCAACCTTGTTAGCCTAGAAAAAATAAAAAATGAGGCGACATTCAGCTTGGGAATCAGATAGCGGACACTCGGGACCCCGGACCCAAACATCAGAGTCCGTAGCCAAAATAGGGGAATATGAAAATTCAGATCCATTCCTCAAAACAATTCGATCAACCCTCTCAACCGAAGGAGAAATTATACCCGCCCTATTGTCCAACTCATCAACTGAAACCACTGACGAAACAATGGGTTGAACAAAAGAAACCCTACCAACCTTCGACCCCCGCCGGACCATCGAAACAGCCAAAGAGATCGAGACAATGGCACAAGTTGAAACATCAAGAATTGAAGAGGGGCCCTCTGAAAAAACAGGCCCTGTTTCCACTTTAGAGGAATGAACATGGACATCAATAAGAGAATCCTCACTCCGCCCCACCTGTTGCGACTGATAGACATGAGCAGTCACCATTGAAGTAGTAGGAACTACCAAAGAAGTTAAACCTAGCGAATCAGCTATACTAGCAGAAGAAACCATACCCAAAATCGGATCTGAACCTGCCAAAGAATGAACCACAACTTAATCCAAAAACCCTAAATCTTATTGAGTAGAAGTAAAGACATTAGAAACCGAAACTTCTGCCTGAGGAAAAACCAGTTTAGGAGCACGGTTACAGGGAACATGGAACCCCTCATCAGCAACAACCGTGGCCGAACCATTTCTAGCCAAATCGGGCTTACTAGAACTAACAGGAATCCCTATGCCAGACTTGTTCTAACGACAAGCATTGGAAAATTGACCAATGAAGGAACAAGTAGAACATAAAGCCCAAAGATTCTCATATTCCACCGAAATGAAAGAACTATGAGAATCATCCCTCTTAAGAAGCAAAGAAGATGGAGGCACAGTAGACACATCAATATCTACCAGAACATGCGTAAAATGTCCAAAATCACCCTCCACAATAGCCATGTCCAACTGTAAAGGCAGTCCAATCCAACTAGTTAAATTGAAAATATCTTCGGATGCCAGTATTCCTATGACAGATCATAAAAACGGACCCAAACCCTAGCATTTGAAGACATATGTAATGTCAGATTAAAATCCAGAATCCAAAATTAAAGCCGTAAAACACCTGGTTTAAGATTAAGAGACCCTAAACTCCAAACCATATTCTTATCAACATCTGAATTCAACATAATCTAAAAGTACCCCTTACCTAAAGAAATCAGCCTCTAAACAGAGTTCAACTTCCAAATAGACTGCAACTTGACTTTAAGATCAACAAACTTCCAAGGCTTCTCACCACTGGAAAGGACAACCCGACCAATGAGAGAAAACTTACAAACCTCAAATTTAGACTTATAAGCAGAGGAATCCACCCGAATAGCCACATAGAAGAACCGGAAACATAATCCACTTGAATCGGGGCAGCCTTAAAAAGATTCGCATAAGAAGAGCCCCTAATATATGACAAAGGCAAGGAACTACCCATAAGTAGAGATGCACATTTTTCCTTGGAGCCCCAATTCCCTGCATCCCCATTCCCATCCTTATTTGGGGAAATCTTTTTTGGAGAAAAATGGGGAAATTGGGGGGGGGGGGGAGGATGGGGGGAGGTCCCCTATCCCCATTTCCCCAATATATATATATATATATATATTTTTTTTTTTTTTATTCTCTGAAAACCCTAACTCCCTAACTATATATACACATTTTATATAAAATGCACTAATGAATTTTATTTTGTATTTAAAATGGAATGTTTATTTTTTTAATTTAATTTGTAAATTTTAGTCAAATAGGGAAATGAGAGAACGGGGAAAACGGGGGAATGGGGAAAAACATGGAAGAACAGGGAAAATGAGAAATTGGGGATGAGGATGGATATAGGTCCCCCCAAAATTCTCCATCCCTATTTTCCCCAAATGGGAAAATTGGGGGGGTTGGGTGGGATGGGGGAAGAGTTTGGAAAATGGGGATGGGGATGGGGATGGGGGGACCTATATCCATCCTCATTCCCCAAATGTGCATCTCAACCCATAAGCAGATCCACCTCGCCAACAACAACCTTACCACTAGAAGAAGCCTTCATGCTCATTGGATCTATGAAGTTAGAAATCATTTAAACCACAACCGGAAAACCTAAACCCTAACTGCCATGCATGCGCAAAAGACAAAAAATTATTATTATTTTTCGTGAACAGTGCGCTACAATACCGTGAACAATGCGTTGCGTCACCCATCAATAGTGCCGTAATACAGTACACCCCCCGCTACAATGCCGTGAACAGTACCCACCGAGTACACTACCGTGAACCACCAATGAATAGTTCTAGGATGAAACAGTATCACGTGAACAATGCCTCGGATGAATAGTGCATCCTTATTATTTTGAAATTTTATTATTTCTAATAGTTTTAGTTTGACATACCTAACACATTCTATCAATAAACCCTAAAATCTCAAATTTTAAGTTATTGTATTAATATAATCCATCTATTATTATGAATCATTTTTTTTATCCTTAGCATTTCTCTTTATTTTAGAGTTTTAATTTATTTACAATCGTTAAATCATTAATTTACTAATAATTAGAAAAATAAAAAAATTCAAAACATGTTTAGTAATATTTATTAATCAATTATTTTGTATAAATTTAAAGTGAATTCATAATAAATACAAAAAAAAAAAAAAAAAATCTTATTATAAAATCATATTGTAATTTTTATTGTTTTTCTTGTTATTATTTATTTATTAATATTGTGTTTCTTGTTTTTATTTCTTTTTAAATATAAGATTATTTAGTTCTTCTTAAGTAAGTGTTCTTTTGTTTTATTTTATATCCTAAATTTTATTATAACATCAATTTTTGTTTATATAAAAAAACTCAATTTTGTTTAATAAAAAAAACCTCATTTTATTTGGATCTTAAATTTTCAGTATTTTTTTTATATAATTTTTATTTTATTCGAGTACCTTACCTGGTTAAAATTTATGTGTCCGCCACTTTTAACGGGATTATATAAATATATATATATTTCTTTCATACAGGATCACCGTTTATTGCATGAATTAATCAATTTCATAATTACAAAACTGATCCTGAATGGCTGCATGAAAAAAATATGCATAATCCCGCACCTAAAATGTCTTTTTATGTATGTTACTTCTATTAAGTTGGTTTTTCTCTTGGAAATTTTTGTTTAATTTGCTCGATATAAAACTTGTACCTTGGGCCATGTTACAAAAAAACATAACAGAATGGTCCCTCAGGGGGACCATGACAGCAAAATTATGCGAAAACAAGCAAAGGATGCGACTGCTGTGGACTCACTTGAATTGGCCAAAAGCTGCTTTTCATATTCTATCCAGAAATATCTTTTTATTTTCATATGAAGAGATAAGCAAAAAGAACATTATTGAACGATACAATCGACAGCAATGGCGACATCATATATACAAAACTAATAGTACTTGATAAAATAGCCAACATGGTCTCACCACAAACATATTGAATAGCAACAATGCCATCCATAACTTTTTACTTACTCTATGTTTCGTGGGAGGGATGGAGATGATAACATTTATTATTCATATTGTTTGATATTGAAAACAAGGTTGAATGGTAATATAAAATTAGTAAATTTACTATGTTACCCTTTATTGTCCTTTCCCGCCAATGAGATCCCTCCTCTTCTCTCTCTTCTCTCTAACTAAACAATGGAGGATCTCTTCTCCCAGCCATCTCCCTCTCTTCTTCGTACCAAACAAAGCCTAGATGTTTTTTTTTTTTTTTTTTTTTGAAGCGTTACATTATAAATTCGGGGGTTTCCGGGGGTGGGGGTGGTTTACCACCGAATCAACCTCGTATCATCAACTTTTTACTAATGTTTAATTTCATATATTAGTTAATAGGGAGATTCCCAAATATATCCCTAAGGTTTAACCGACTTTAAAAAATAACTCTCTAATTTCAAATTTAGATGAAAATCCCCTACGATGGGGTTTTTGATGCACAACCAGAGGTAACTAAATTTTGAAATAATGAAGTGTTTTTAGTACAGTAAATGTAAACAATGGAGTGATAGGTTTGGAAGTGGTCATTCATGATCTTGAAGGTCTCGTCGTGGCTTCCTGCACCTAAGAACTCGATGCCAAATTTTCAGTGGACGTTGTTGAAGCAATGGCAGTACTCGAAAAGTTTGAAACTCGCTAAAAACTCAGGGTTACTCCCAGCTATACCGTTGAAATGGATGCTGTTTGATTTTGAGGTTTAATTAGATGATGTTGCTTCATGTATTGAGACATCTGCTTTAAATGATATCCAGGCTCTCTTGTAATGTTTCTTGATGAAAAGAATTTGCTTTTCAATAAAAAAAAAATGTTATGGTTTGGAAACCATCTATCAATATGAAGAATAATAGAGAATAATTATTACCATGACAAATCCTGACTCTATCTACATTATCAATAGAGAATAATTATTCAGAAGAAGAAGAAGAAGAGTCAGAAGATTCAGAAGAAGAAGAAGAATTATTACCATGACAAATCCTGACTCTATCTACATTATCAATACAATCTCTGGGTCATTATCTGGTTGCTCTTGCTCTTCCACTTCAAACCTGAAGAAATAAAGCTCAACCGCAGAACATTAAATGAAAAACAATTTCTTGAACCTGAATGATCAGGACCTTGCCTCTTAACTTGGCTCAAATATACCGTGTATACATGTGAAATTAAAAAGGTGTACTTGACGAATTCTCATGCTATTTGTATATCCATTATGGAGTAAGAAAGAAGTATATCTATAATAAAGAGAGGCGTGCGAGGTTGCTGTTGACGAAAGATCAGTACCCCGGAGCTTCACTTCATACTGTCTCAGTGTAAGCTACGTAAACAAGATGTGTGTATCGAGACCTCATTAGCCGAATCATATGGCTACAAGTACTTTACTATGCCGTAGACAGTTCACATTGACAGAGGCAATAACATTCTTCTATCCCTCTTCCTGGTAACTGCCTGCCTACAACTTCTTAGGCGTATGGGAAGGCAGATACCAAGGCATAAAATGAAGGGAGAAAGCCAAAACTGCCTGAAGTAGGACACGTAGGATAACACAAGAAGCATGCCGAATAATATGGCTGAAAATATAGCGACTGAAACATCAGCCCTGCATGAAGACAAAATAATATTTCAGATTTATAGGCAATCATTATCATACAAAGATCTTTACTATACTTCAAACATTGAAAAGAGGCCCTCATATCTATACAGATTAAAGACAATCACAAATAGTCCAAGAGATGTATCAAAATTCACCTAGTCATAGGAGTTTTTGGGTAAATTCAAAATTATTTCAGTTACAAAATAGAAGAATTAGCAAAACCCACTGTAGCAAAGTGGTGTTCAATTTTGTCATACCACAGCAAGAAAATCACATGAAAACATTGTACCTATCAATCTATTTTTTTTTTTTTTTTTTGTTTTTTTGTTTTTTTTGTTTTTTTGACAATACCTATTAATTTGAGACTAGGTATTTTTTTGAAATCTTTCGCTATTGGTAGGATTCGAGCCACTGACCTGGGAGTTTTTTGCCCAAGCCCCAAGCTCGTCTATCTACCAGCTGAGCTACGCTCCTGTTGGCGTACCTATCAATCTATTACAATGCACTTTGTACACTATAAATCCATCAAACTACAATAACTGTCCTTATTAAGAAGAAAGATGTGCCTACAACTACAATCCAATCCTCCTCCTCTAGTCCTCTATATCATGCCTTATTGCTATATTCCAAATTATCACTGCTGTATCTGACCGAGCTGCAACTCTCCATCAATTTAACTAAAACACCAACGATCTTTACTGGTGTTGTAGGATGGTATTATTTTCAAAGTTCCCCACATTAACATATTCCCGATCAAGATGATTTTACAAGTAGAAAAAAAAAAAAAAAAAAAAAACCTGTATATGTTAGAGTTTACAATAGTTGGGCACTTCACTAAAAACTTGAGTTATAGCGATTAAAGGATATTCAACATGGAGAAGTTTGATCACGAATATCTGTGTTCAAATCTTGGAACTTCTCATTCCATTAATTAAATATCATCTCAAAGTAAGATGGGCCTGTTGCCTGTATATGGATCCAAGCAACTTGTTGATCAATTTTGGCCATGCTCTTGAGAGCCATATTCTCTTCTTCTATACGCTTGAGCTTCTAAGATTAACAATTATGCAGTATTATTGAAGCAGTGTTTGTAAACTTTTCACCAACAATTTCCAGAAATGCTAGCAGAAACCTAATCTTAGGCCATTTGTCAAGTGCACTAGCATTCAATCTCATCCACAATTGATGCTTCAGACCATTCTTAACTTACGAGGGTGTATACCGATTAGAGTAAGAGCGAGTTAAAATACTTGTTTCAATCAGGAACAAGAAAAAGACGTCAATCATTGCCTGATTGACACAATTTGTTATGATCTAAAGTGTTTGCTGGTCTTATGATTCCTTCTAGTGGCATATGGGAGAACCATCTTTCCATGCCTGATAGCACTGCCAAGTACAAGCAACTTCAATCAATAAACTAGATCATTTGATCACTAAATTTTAACCAAAAACATAATTTTCAAGTTGAGTGCATAGTAATGAACTAATGACACATGAGGTTAGATTGGTTGACATTAAGGAGATAAATCATAAGCCTCAAGAGGATACAGAATAATGTTTAAAACTCAGACCCACAACAATGGTTACCCTGTTAAGATCTTCTCATCAAGGTATATGTTTGCCTCAACATTTTTACTCATTTTAAAACTGAATGGACTATCTGAACCCTAAAATCTTTGAGTTCATAACTAAAATAGGTAAAAGTCAGGTCAACGAAGTTGGAGCATGCAATTTCAGTCAATAAACTAGATCATTTGATCACTAAATTTTAACCAAATGTGAGTGCATAGTAATGACACATGAGGTTAGATTGGTTGACATTAAAGAGATAACTCATAAGCCTCAGGAGGATACAGATTAATGTTTAAAACTCAAACTCACTACAATGGTTGCCCTGTTGAGATCTTCTCATCAAGGTAAATACTTGCCTCAACATTTTTACTCGTTTCCAAAATCAATTGGACTATCTGAACCCTAAAATCCTCGAGTTTGTAACTAAAATAGGCAAAAGTCAGGTCAATGAAGTTGGAGAATGCAATTTCCAATATGCTGAAGGATAGTGGTTAAAGATATAGCTAAGCCTCAATAAAATACTAATAGACAATAAATGATTTCACACATTATCAGCCATAGTAATTAATGGAGTTATGCCACTCGGATTTTACAGGGTAGTAAACGTGATCAAGTATGAGTATAACTCGATATAAAAGAGCCTGCTGGGTACTGCAAAAAAAAAAAAAAAAAAAAAAAATTGATGACAAAGAGTTAACTCATTCACTGCAAAGTAAGCATTACACAAAACTTAAGTCCACAAACCCAATTCCAACTATCCTTCAAGCAGTGAATATATAAGTACAAATCCTCCTATATTTGAACGGAAAATTTAACTCAAGAAATTTCAAAGTGGATAAGATAACTAATGGGCATTGAATGAAATACAGAAAAAAGAAAGCAAAGGCACAGGCATAGACATCAAAGCACTATCAACCCAAGATCTATATTTAGAAGAACATCAAAGATTTTATAGCAAAATAAGCAACTGGCTCATATTCCAATGTTAGGTTGCTCAACATGTCAGTGCTTTGGGTTTTCAAAATGGCTTCTACAGTCTCTGACTCTCTGTCTCACACGAATTAGATAATTCATATAGACAAGTAGAAAAGGAGTTGATTCTTAATTCACAAATATCGCTATATCCCTATATACACATAACAGGGAACACTCTCAAGCCCTAGTAAACCACTAAACCCACAAATCTGCTCCATGAACTCAAATGTGTGTAATTGTTGTGCCTGATTTTAACATGTATACTACATTAACTCATTAAGCACCTACCAACCCTTGTATAAATATCAAGCACCTGCGCAACTTACTACTGATCGAACTCGAATGAGCCACAAAAACAAGTCTCAAAATCTCAAATTAAAATTACAGCAAAACAGTCAGGTTTTCTAACTCTCGAAACAACAGCAGTTCACTCAATGATACCAGAAAGTTACAATTTTTCATGTCTACAAGTGACAGACGTAAGAAGCTAAACTGATAATAGCTTGTCATTTACAAAAAACTTTAAACCCATTTATATACAAGTGTAACAATGGCCACCGTCAACTCCTACTGTAATTAAATTCTATAAATTATAACATTAATTAGGAAAACTAATAAACAAACAATAAAAAAATCAAAGCTTTAACTCATAAATCAGAAACACATAGAAAGAGAGAGGTACCAGGAAGATAGAACTGGTTTAGGAGAGAAGACGGTGAGAGAAGGACACTTCTCTTGAGATCGGATCTGGTAGTCTCTGAGTTGCTCCACGAGTTTAGACCGAGTTATCATTTCTCGTTTGACCGGAGATTTTTTTTTTTTCTTTCTTTCTTCTTCGACCCTGTACTCTTGTAATATGTTTAAGCGACAAGAATCAGATACTAAACGAGTGTCGAAGCAGAGGAAATTTCAGAGCGACAAGAATCAGATACTAGAACGAGTGTCGAAGAAGCAGAGGAAATTTCAGAGCCGGAATTGGAATTTGCGTCCAAACAAGCGCGAATCGGGAACCAAACCAAACTGCTTTGATAAGCAATTGTGGGGCTTTTTATAATAAGAATATTTATATTTTAATAAAAAAATATAATTATAAAAATATCTCAATAGAAATGTATTAATAAAGATTAAGAACAAATTAGTTTAGTTAAAAATAAACCAAATATCATATACATTCATTAATTATATACATATTTTTAATTATATTTTTTTATTAAAAAAAAAAAAACCTAAATCCTAATTAAACTCTAATTCTATTTAAAATATTAAAATCTCTAATTATTATATAACAAAGTAATAGAAAAAGAATTTTCTGAGGATTCTGATCATACAGAATTACGTATTTCTTTATTTTTATTTTTTTTGCTACGAACTTTAGCAATAAATAAAAAGTGAGAAGTAATTATTTTTTTAAAAAAAAAATAGCATTACATATCATTTGTGAAATTAGTTGTGTTAATAAGAGCATATCCGATGCAATATGTATTTTTTAAATTTATAAATAGCGTCACATCAGTATTTCTATTTATTATGAACCGACTTAAAAAAATAGAAAAATGCATATTCACGTTTCCAATGCAATTATCTAAAATCTAATATGCATTCATTTTAAAACTAATAATGATAAAACAATTATTTCACTATCTTTCCTCTTTTATTTTACAATTAAATGAGTTATAATATTATTGGTGAAACGAGTTATAAATCCTAATCAGTATTTTTACGAAGGTTTCTAAAATTAGAAACTTAACTCTATATTTTCTAACTTTTTTTACCACATCATCTCAATATTAAAATTAGATAATTGCATTGAAGAAAGTTTTTCTAACTTTTTATCTATCTATCCTATGTGTCACTTAATTTTCTCCAAATGCATATTTACATGGAAGATGCTCTAACTTAAGAGGGTTTATAAATAAATTGTATTAAAATAAATACATTCATTTAAATAAGGATATTATTGGCATTAAGATCGGTGTTTATAATAATGATTTCATTTTAAATTTTAGACATAGGTGTACTTATAAATATAAGTGTACGTATTATATTTATGAGTGGCAACATCTGCACCCATAAACTTATTGTTAACAAAAAAAATTCAAATCAAAATTCATTTAAATCGATGTGATTTTATGGGGTTCCTTACCGAAATTAAAATAAGGGATCCCCACGAGAGACTCGTTATATATATATATATATATAATTTGGAAATTTGAATCGGGGATATTTGCACTTCTAATAGTATAGTTTGAGTTTATTTATATATTTTTTTTCTTTCTAAAATGAGTTTTTATTGTATCTGAAGGAATAATTGAAAGTGTTTCATATTCGAACAAAGATTCTCTCCTTACCTCAACTCATCTTCACATTTTCCTCAACTTTTTAAAGTATATGATTGGTTGTTAATAAAGTGTCAATCATATCTTAACCATCAATTCATTACAATGCTTATGCGTCATAAGATTAAATGAGGTGAGGTGAAGATACTTATCCTATTCTTCGTATTTTTAATGGATGTCATAATGGCATATATTAATGATCCAAGAATTAATTTTTAAAAAGGTTTACATCGATTTTGTTAAGACAGCACTACGCAATTAATATCATAACAAATTAAATATAGTTTTTTTTTTTCCTAAAAAAAATTGTAATTTAAAATGTATAACTAGAAAAAGAAACCCACTTTGATGTTATTTATAGGTAGTTCCACTCCCTATAACTAAACTATTGCTTTTTTTTTTTTTTTTTAAATATATATATATATATATATATTAAAATGACGATGAGATGAGATTAGTTAGGTGGTAAACCCCTCATACATGCACCATAAGGTTACAGGTTTAAGTCTTATCTCTCCCTAAAAAATCCTGAATTTATAAAATAGTGTAATACTTCAATATATATAGTCCCGACCTGGTCAGTGCGAACTGATATAATAGCCACTAGTTTACATGTTTTGATTCAAATATGTATACAATATCCTCATGAAGTTATATCGATATATATATATAAACGGCTATTATTTAGGAATTCCCTGGACAAACAAGTGAAGAACATACTGTATATATCTTTAAATAGATCCATCTCATCTTACCATTAGATATATTTATTTAAATCTGGGCCAGTGTATGAAGTTAAGTGAAGCTTGAATTGTATGATAACAAAATTAAGCACATTTCACTCGTAGCCTAAGCGATCGTGCATTTTCATTTCACATTTGTTTATTTCATATGACATAGAGCTATTGAAGTTTTATCACTAAGTCCAGTGTTCAAATCATCTCAAAGTAAGGTGGGCCTGTCGCCTGTATATGGATCCATACAAAACTTGTTGATCAATTTTGGCCAATGGCCGTGCTCTTGAGAGCCATATTCTCTTTCCTATAATCTTGAGCTTCTAAGATTAACAACTATGAAGTAGTATTGAAGCAGTGTTTGTAAGCTTTTCACCAACAATTTCCAGAAATGCCAGCAGAAGCCTAATCTTAGGCCATTTACCAACTACCAAGTGCACTAGTATTCAGTCTCATCCATAATTGATGATTCATACGATTCAGGGCTGGCTCTAAGGGTAGGTCCAAGAGACAACCGCAAAATGGCCTCCGATTGTAATGGGTTCTCAAAATTTGAGTTTGAAAAAAGAAACACTTAGTGATTTTATGAATATAAGACCGGAGGTCAACATATGTTTTTTTAAACAAAAACAGCCAACAATTATAATTAAACGCCCACCATTATGACTTAAGACGTCTGTGTTGGGCCCAAAATTTGTTATTAGAACAGTATCGATAAACCCTACATTTGTTATGACCTCTGTTTTGCCAAAAAAAAGATTGTTTTGACCTCTGTTTTATTGGTTTTCTGTTTTAAACGGGATTTTGAAGTTTTTTCAATTTAGGAAAATTTCCTTTTTTAGTTTGATTAGGAATAAAGTTTAGATTTTGAAAATAAATCAAACTTATATTTCTTGGTAAAATTTGATATTTTCTTTTGATACCGTCTTGATTTTGAGTTATTATATTGATTATTTTAAGTTATTATATTGATTTTTATAAGTATTTATTAGAGAAGAGGAGAGGAAGGAAAAAAAAAAAAAAAACGGTAAAACATGCATGGAGGGTCAAGGGCCTTATTTTTACATTTCGTCTCGGGCCCCAAAATCTCAAGACCGACCCTGATACCATTCTTAACTTATGTGGGTGTATGCAGATTTAGAGTAAGAGCAAGTTAAAATACTTGTTTCAATCGAAACAAGAAAAAGAATGATCGACACAAACATTATTATCTACTGTGTTTGCTGGTCTTATTGTTCTTTCTAGTGGCATATGGAGAACCATCTTTCCATGTCCAGATAGTGCTGCCAAGTACAAGAAATTTCAGTCAATAAACTTGATCACTTGATCACTAAATTTTAACCAAAAACATAATTTTTAAGGTGAATGCATAGTTATGACACATGAGGTTAGATTGGTTGACATTAAGAAGATAACTCATAAGCCTAAGAAAGACACAGATTAATGTTTAAAACTAAGACCCACTACAATGGTTGCCATGTTGAGATCTTCTCATCAAGGTATATATATACACTTCGGTGTTATAGAAAGCGCTAGGTGCTAGTCAAGCGGCAACCCTCAACCTAGTGCCTAGCCCACCTAGTCGGGGACTAGATGGTTAGCCAGATTTTTTTAAATATTATATATATATATATATCTTGTTATAATAGAGTAAATGTTTATACTATTTCATATATTGAACCTTAAATTGAAAATAAAACTCCAAAAAACTCAATATTGAAAATTAAAATCCATAAATAATTAAACAAAATCGAACAAACTCAATCAAATTCCAACCATAAAAAAAATAAAATAAAATAAAATAAAATAAGATAAAATAAAAAAACCAGTCTAGTCCATAATGGCACTAGTCACTGATTTTGACTGGCGATATGGTCTACCACCTAGTTGCAGCGGCGAACCGCCGACTAGCCCAAGCGACTCCTAGCCGGGGACTTTTACAACATTGATATGCTTGCCTCAATTTTTTTACTCATTTTAAAACTGAATGGACTATCTGAACCCTAAAATCCTTGAGTTTGTAACCGAAATAGACAAAAGTCAAGTCAACAAAGTTGGAGCATGCAATTTCAATACGCTGAAATAAATCATGATAGTGGTTAAAGACTTAAACATATATCTATGCCTCAATAAAATATTAGTCAAGACTATAAATGATTTCACACGTACTCAGCCACAGTAATTAATGAAGGATATCTACTCAGATTTTACGGGGCAACGAACGAGATCAAAGTTAAGACTTTAATTAACTTATTCACCGCAAAGTCAGCATTACTGAGACAGTGAAAGTAGAAGGTTGAAATCAACTTTATGTCAAAAAATTTATAATTTGATTAAAAAAATAAATAAAGAAGAAGCTACTTTAAGTTTTAATTATTTAGCTCCCTGGGGCATATCTTTTTTATAGATAGAAAAGCTTGGACTTTATTTATTTTTATTTTTTTATTATTATTTGTAAAAATTACCTATCTATCCGCTATTTATTTTATTATTTTTTTTATTATTATTATTTTAAATATCTATCTATACTAAATATTTTTTTTAAGCTTTTTATCATCGGTAGGATTCGAGTCACTAACTTATAAGTTATTTACTTTCAAAGTTGGTTTATGGCCAATATCATGTTCCATTCAATATTCCTTTCATCCTAATTCATAAAGTTACCTCTTCATTTACAAGTTATAATCGTTATAACTTCTGGCTTCTTTATGCCTTTTAAATTGATATATATTTTTAGGAATCAGAATAATCTGTTATGCTGATCTTTTTCCTGATCTAAAACACTTAAGAATAAGACTTTGTATTTAAAAATAATGAAAATAAAATAAATGACAACCATTGATCGCATATGTCAACAGATCTATATAGGACAAGATAAAAATCAACTCAGTAGAGGATCCAAATTCATATTTTTAGATACATCGATCAAAGTGTGAATTTTCATATGGTTCTAGCCTTTTTTTTTTTTTAATTTAATTTTTTTTAATTTACCTATCTTTTTAAATAGAACTAATTACATCCAATCACTCTGAGGTTTGGTTTTTTATAAGCGGAAACAATTTTACCATAAATTGACATTAATCTTCACCGTCGTTAGTCAAACTTTGTCCAACTTAACAATTATAAAGTTATTTTTGTCTTTTCATCCTATTTTTCTTAAAATGTTATTACATAAATGGATAAAAATTAAATAAAAAATTAAAAAAAAATCAATCACACCAAACTTCATCTTCATCTTCATCACCCAAACATCAAAGTTCATCCAACTTCATCTTCGGAACCCAAAAATCTCTTTCGAATTTCATCTCCATCACTTGAATCCATTATCGACTGATAAGCATCATGTCGATAATGCTGACAAAATAATATAAGTATCATAATTGGGCAACACTACTGTGAGTATCAGCATAAATGTATGGAAAAAATAAATCAATGACAACCGATCCTCATGATGCCTAGAATTATCGTGCCACCTTCATCCGTCTAGTGAGAGGTTGAATTGTCATTCACCATCTCCGGAACTTGAATTTCAGTTTCTTCAATTCATGTTCGATTCCTCTCACACTTTGCTTTTAGTCCTAACTCGGGCCATCTTTTATTGGCAATTGTTATTTTTGGCCTGGTTTGATTTATAGCAAGGAAGGTCAATGTCAGTTTTTTGCGGTTGTTTCCGTTTATATGTCATCTTCAATTCCTAAATATGTAATGATTAAAAAAATTATTATTATTCAAGTAATTTAATCATCACATGAACCCAAATAAAAATATAAGAATATAAGACGAGATGAAGTTTTCCGGTGGTAAACCCTCTCGTACTTGCACTGGAGGTTGAGGGTTCGAGCCCCCCCCCCCTAAAAAAAAAAAAAAAAAAAACCCAAACGTACTATTTCAATATATATATAAGAATATAAATATAAATATATATATAATCATTTGATAAATTTATATTTACCATATATATTTTGTGACAATATATATATTAATTTGGGACCATGTATTTTTTGAAAAAACTTTTGTCATTGGTAGAAATCATTTATTTAAGTGTCAAGCTTATCGATCTCCAACTGAGCTACGCCTCTGATGGCATGAGGGGTACACAACTATACACTACTCACCTGCATATTTTTATGTAGATATAGATGCATATTTGAGCGGTCTCGTTCCTATTAGGACATCCTTATATAATTTTATCAGGATATTGAATACGAGTTACTCATTTATAAAAGTGATTTGACAAGTACATACATACTAAGTTAAAGTATGTAAAACGAGTAACTCACATTCAATGTCAATGTCCTTATATAATTCTATTAGGACATCCTTATAGGAACATTTTCGTATATTTGAGTATGTAACTTTATGATTGACAATCGATGATGTGTCAAAATATTTGTCGTTTAATAAGAAATAAGTAAAAGTTGTTTTAATAATTCTCAAATTAATAGGAAACTTACACTTTAAGTAGGTTTAAGGCCCCACCATCATGTTCTACTCAATTGATTGATCAAAGGTTCTTTTTCACTTTGCTTACCGTGTCTTCGCCACTAGTTAATTTAAAAAAGTTTACATCGATTTTGTTAAGACATCAATACACAATTATTGTCGTAAGAAATTAAATATAGTTTTTTTTTTCCTTAAAAAAAAAGGTGTAGTTTAAATTTTAAAATGTACAACTAGAAAGAGAAACACATAAGAGGTGAGATTAAATATTCTCTATTTTTCTAAACTAAATTCACCGACATTAGAAGGTCTAAAAACCGATCCAAATGATATGGTATTAACTATATCATCACACCATTTATGTGGTAACGATAACTCATCCACAATACCATTTGGGTTGGTTTTTAGACTGATTATTTAGGTCATATAGTATTACTCAACTAAATATTCCCTAAATATAGTTTTTTTTTTTTCTCTCAAAAAAATTATAATTTAAATTGTATAACTAGAAAGTGAAACAAAGAGGAGGTGAGATTAAATATTCTCTATTTTTTTTTTTAATGGCTCATTTGGTGCGTCACATTGTATTGTAATAATCGTTTAAAATATATTAGAATAATACATTACAATGTTTGGTTTGTTTTTCGATGTTTTTAATGTATTGTATTAGCTAATACATTTTAATTGGTCTAATACGGTGGATGTCGTATTAACTAATATAGAGTAGAAATGTTGTATTAGTTAATACATCATAATACAATCTAATACAAAATATCATCAAACACATGATGGCTCGTTTGGTACGATATATTGTATTGTATTGAATTTGATTGTATTGTATTGGATTGTATCATGTGTTTGGTGATATTTTGTATTAGATTGTTTAAAACTAATACAACCTCTACTCTGTATTAGCTAATACGATATCCATCGTATTAGACTAATTAAAATGTATTAGCTAATACAATACAGTGAATAGTACAAAACAAACCAAACATTGTATTGTATTATTCTAATACATTTTAAACTCCTAATACAATATAATACAATACGGTGGACTAAACCAGCCATAAATGTACAAGAATAATATAATTCAATCCAATTTAATACAACGTACCAAATGAGCTCTAAATACACTAATGATAAGCAATCAAAATGATATGATAAGTAATTTTTTTATTAATCACATCATTATATGATTTGTTTGGTAATAACAATTCACTTGTTATGTCATTTGAGTTGATTTTTAGGTTAATTATTTGGGTTGCATGGTACTACTCAACCAAATATTCTCAACCTATAACTAAACTATTGAATTTTTTTGTGTGGGAATTACACCCATAATCGAAATGGCTATATATAAATTCCCCGGTACAAACAAGTGAAAGAATATTGTTTTTTTTTTTTTTTTTTTTCAAATGATAAATGTATCAGGGATTTGGGTATCATATACGAGAATAT
The DNA here is from genome assembly GCA_035582765.1 of Acer negundo. Lineage (NCBI taxonomy): Eukaryota > Viridiplantae > Streptophyta > Magnoliopsida > Sapindales > Sapindaceae > Acer > Acer negundo. The sequence goes on from CM069240.1 coordinate 16,195,537, forward strand.
TGTATACAATAATTGTTAATGAACAGTAAGATGAGAGAGATAATTATTTTTATTTTTAAAATTTTTAAATCATTAATTTTTATATATCATTAGATTGAAATCTGAAGACTATACCAATCCGACAACTATAAATATCCAGGATAGTAGCTGAACTCCATACAAAATATGTATACCTACGGGTTAATAATCATCTATGTATACAACCTCAGGAGCAAGACTGGGTATTGGAATAGGATTCTCAATTTATCATTCAAGTCAAAATCATTTAAAAATATTTTCCATTATTTATCCTGATTAGAGAATCTTCTTTAGGAGATATAATCCTAACAATAGCCGTTTTTCACGTATGAATTTAAATTCAAAATTATCTTTTCCAAAATTAATGTATTAAGTGGCAAAATGTAATTGGAAGTATGATCACAAGCATTTAATTTTCCTATTTTTAGATTTAAAAAAAAAAACAAAAACGAAGACTTTAATAGCTTGACTTTCATTGGAAGTTACCTCACACTCTCTCTCTCTCTCTCTCTCTCTCTCTCTTTTTCTCAGAGTGTTCCCAGACAAGAATCTACACTATACAATCAAGAGAAAAAGATTTGACCAAGTACACGTTTCCGTTCACATTCACTTGTATTTTTGATCGTCCAATAAATAAAATTAAAATATACTTTCATTCTCCCAAATCAAGCTCGAAGTCTCTTCTTTGAACCCCAAGAGTACGTACTCCTTGTTAAACCCAAAACAAGATAAACAGAAGAAAAATCCTAAACAGAATCATCAACACCCTCTTCTCTATCTCGCCTCTCAAGTTAGGTATGGCTTTTATTCACTCAATTATCACTCTAAATATCGTTTTTTTTTTGGTAATCTTTTGTTAATCTTGATTTGTTTACGTTAATTAAATTCACGTCTCTGTGATGTGTGTTACTGGGTTTGGTAGTGTGTGTGTGTGTGTGTTTATTTGTCAAGAAAACAGATGAAATTAAAAGAATAGAAAATTAATGTTTAAAGAAGATGTAAATGGAAGAACATAACTGGGTTTCGATTTTCTTTCTTTAATTTTTTTTTTTCTCAGCGACCAAACAAGTCTAGAATGTTGTTTCGATCACTGTGGTTTTAGGGTTGAATTTAGAGAATCGTAAAAAAATAAAAATTATGGTTGCTGGGTCGTGTGACTCGTCTGTCGTTTCGTTCACGGTGTTCACACTTAGAGTTGAATTCAGAGAGTTGAACAATCATGGAGTCGTTTTGTGTAAATTAGTCTGTCGTTTCGTTCACGGTGATCACTCTAGAGTTTGATAAAGCCAGAGAATTGATTTGAATAATCGAATTGTGTGGCGTGTTAAGAACTTAGAAGAATTGTTGTTATCGAACAAATTTTTGTCGTGCCTGTGTTTTGTTGGAGAAATTTCTAGCAGGAACATTGATATAACCAGGATTTGACCTCTAAGATATGGACAAAAACTGGTATCAAAGTATAAATCTTTAATTCTAAGAGAATTTCGATGTAACATATGTAATACATATATATTTTAAATATACAAAAAAAAAAAAATGAAAAAGAAACATTTAATGTAAATATAGTCAATGATGACAGTTTGTATGTTTTTGGAGATTTTTTGTTTTGTTAATATATTTTTTTTGTGTGTTGTTTGATATCTCACTATAATTGCAATAACAATCCATGAAGCTCTTCTTGCAGGCTTAAAATGGCGACTTCAAAAGAAATTAGCTCCAAATTCTGGTGGAATAATCCAGATGACAATTCTGATTCTGATTCCAAAGAAGATTTACTCGCGAAGACCGCAGAAGTGGACAACAATTTTGTTGATCCTTTATCACCCACGACTTCAGAGGAGGATAGCAGTTGGGTGAGAATTCCAGACCACAATGTGGATTCTGACTCTCAAGAAGATTTATCTGCCAAGACTTCAGATGACGAAACCAGTTGGGTGAACGTTATAGACCACAATATGGATTCTGACTTTCAAGAATATGATCATTTAACTGATTTTGGTCTTAAAGAAGATTTACCATTGAAGAAGAGCACATCTTTGGAGAAAAATACACCACCTCCTCCAGAGTTCGATATTAGCGGTTTTTTCGACCTTCCTGATAAGGTATTTATGCTTCATAATGTTAAGAGATCAAACATGGTTCTTTATGGTGTTTTATGATATAATTTCTTCATTTTTTTTAGGGGACAAAGTTTTGTGACTTTTTTTCATTAGTGCACATAAATTCTCTAGTTAAATAAAGTTTTAAGGTTTCTTATTTGGATAGAATTAAGTTAAGTTACTCAACATATTTAGAAAACTGATTAAGTGCATGATTGGCATCGGTATAAAATGCAGGTTTTTTCATTTTACTCCGGTTTCAATTGGGATACCCGCACCTAATAATTTTCAAACATATTTAGACATTAAGTTGAAGGCACAGTTGTAAGAATTAGAAATTCTATTATTGTTGTGACCAAATGGGCAGTAAATTATAGTTGCTAAGCTTCTTTAATGGTTGCTCATTACAGAGTCCTGGAGTTTTACACGAATCGGATACTCAGTCTTCTCAAATCTTAGAGCTGAAGGAGGACAAAAGATACGCGGAGCTCAGTTATGTTGAGGTAATTCTTCTGTACAGGATTTATTGTTTTACTTCTATAATTTAAGTTGATCGCCGTACAATTTTCTGGTTGTAGGGAGGTACACATTCATGCAATTTTGTTGGTCAGATATCTAAGAAGTTGAAGTTTGGAGTTTTACACGAATCGGATACTCAGTCTTCTCAAATCTTAGAGCTGAAGGAGGACAAAAGATATGCTGAGCTCAGTTATGTTGAGGTAATTCTTTTGTACATGATTTATTGTTTTACTTTTAGAGCTGAAGGAGGACAAAAGATATGCTGAGCTCAGTTATGTTGAGGTAATTCTTCTGTACAGGATTTATTGTTTTACTTCTATAATTTAAGTTGATCACGGTACAATTTTCTGGTTGTAGGGAGGTACACATTCAGGCAATTTTGTTGGTCAGATATCTAAGAAGTTGAAGTTTGGAGTTTTACACGAATCGGATACTCAGTCTTCTCAATTCTTAGAGCTGAAGGAGGACAAAAGATATGCTGAGCTCAGTTATGTTGAGGTAATTCTTCTGTACAGGATTTATTGTTTTACTTCTATAATTTAAGTTGATCATGGTACAATTTTCTGGTTGTAGGGTGGTACACATTCATGCAAATTTGTTGGTCAGACATCTAAGAAGTTGAAGTCTAAGGATAACGAAAGCTTGAAAGATGTGATCAAAATGCATGCTCTTCCTTTCCTCCCGGCGAAATCTCTCTGCAGGTTCAGGAGTGTTTGTAAATCTTGGGACGAACGTATTAGTCATCCGTTTTTGGCTCACCAGCAAACTAACCAATTCAAAGACATTTCTGGTCTTTTCTGTCAATCGCCTTTTCTATCCCCCTCTTTCGTATATTTCAATAGAGATGCTTATGGCGTTCCCAGTCCCTGCTTCAGTTTCTTGCCTGACCTTGTAAATGTCAAATCCACTTGCAATGGGTTGGTTTGCTGCCAATGCTCAAGTGAAGTCGATGTTTACTATGTTTGCAACCCTGTCACCGAGAAGTGGACGAAGCTTCCTCAGCCAAACATGCTTCACGGATCACAAACAGTCGCTACACTTGCCTTTGAACCTACTGCATTCAGTTTTTCTGCTCATTATCAACTTGTTTGCGCTGTTGCTGATGTTTTGAGTGATCCTCCGGTTGTATATTTTGAAATTTATTCTTCCAGGACAAACACTTGGAGGGTATCTGAAACTGTATGCTATGAAGCGGATGCTTTGACATTGAGCAACGATGGATTCTACATGAACGGCAATGTCTATTGGAAGACATTATCCGGTGCAATTCTCACTTTCCATCTGCACTACGAAATGTACAGCATTGTGCACCTCCCTCCCAACCATGGACCGCAAGGTGCTTTGACACATTTGCACAGAGAGCTGTGTTACGTTCTTCCGGCAATAGTAGATGATGAATGCACTATAAGCATTTATGGAAATGTTGACATGAGCTTGAAGTATGAAATTACTCTTCAGCAAAATATGTCAGGCATGTACTGCCAAGCTTTGCCAAGCGTTAATGATGAAATGTTAATGATTCTGCTTGATAAGGGGGTGATCGCGTATCATGTGAAAACAGAGAAGGTAGAATTGTTAAGCGAGAAGAGGATGGCGGGATATCAGACTATTCTGCCATACATAAACACCCTCGTCGGGATAGCAACCCCCTCCTCCAAGGAATTAGAGACCGTTGCATATTAGAGTTTTCTGGTTAGAGGTCAGGAAAAAAAAAATGTTTTGAAGCTTTAGTGCTGATGTTTTTTTTTTTTTTTTTTTTAATCATGTTCATGAATAATCTTTTAGTCTTGGTGTATGTTGAACTTCTGATGGCTTCTCATTCTGAGTACTTAATGGAATCTTGAACTTTTTGATACTTGAATCTTGATTCAAGTTTTCTGATTCTGTGATGGTGTAAATTGCATCTCCTTTGATAGAATTGAAGGCCATGGCATGATGGGTTGATGTGCTGCTATTGATCAGCACTGGTTTTGGTCAAATGTTAGATAAAATTATTTACAAGACAGATTATATCAAATGTTTGACAGCGAATCGAATTAATCTGTTAATGTGAGGCTGTGTGTTGTTACAAGTGTAAAGCCAAGCGTTTATAGTGGGTAAGTATAGAATTGATTCAATTTTAGTGTTTGTCTTAAACTGCAGCGGAGAAATAGTAAAAACAATAACCAACACAAACTAAACACAGGTTTGCAAAGACATGAGAGCCCCTCCTTTGTCGCAGGACACAGCAGAATGACAGGTTTTCCTATCTAGAATAGTAAAAATATTTCACCAGGCAAATCCTTCTCTCTCTCTCTCTCTCTCTCTCTCTCTCCTCCCTTTGAGAAACCTCCATTGTCTTCCATTCAGGTAAATTTTTTCTTTTCTTTTTCTTTTCCCATGTAGAAGTTAGTGAAATTTGTACTACAAGTTACCGTGGAAAAGATAAAATCTATGAACTAGTTGATTCTTTTAATGGTGTTGTGGAGGAAAAATCTATGAACATTGTTTTTGTTTATAGATTTCGGTATTCAAATAAATTCTTTGTTTCTTTGATGTGATTACATATTTATATATATATTGTGTTCAGGGTTCTCAATTGAGACAATCAAATTAAGGGAGAGGTGGAGTTTCTCTAAGGGGAAATTCTACAATGGGGAGCCATCAAATTCATGCAAAGATAAAGGCCACTGCTCCTGCTCCAAATTCATCATCATCATCACCGCCATCGGATTCTAACTCTAATGCACCGCCACCATCTTCACCGTCACCACCACCACCACCACAGGAAGACAAGTCTCCACCACCATCTAATGATGACAAATCATCACCTCCGCCACCACCGGACAATAATGACCGGTCACCACCACCACCACCATCAGACAATAATGACAATTCACCACCGCCACCGCCACCCCCATCGGATAATTCCCCACCTTCAAAAAGTCCTCCATCATCTTCTAAAAGCCCTCCACCACCACCATCCAAATTTCTTTCTCCACCTCATCATTCAAAAAACACATCAGGTTCTTCTTCACTATCACCACCACCGCCACCCAAAACATCAACATCAACATCAACATCAAGTAGTGACAGTTCTTCCCTGAATACAGCTATAATAGTTGGAGTCACTCTTGCAGGGTTACTTGTCATTGCTTTGATCGCCATGTGTGCATTATGTGTCTGTATGAAAAAGAAGAAAAAGAAAGAATCCATGTACTATGGAAGAGAAGCGTCCCAAGGATATAATAAAGGTAACCTGAAACATTTACACGCTGAATGAGCATACATTCAGAGGCCCTTCCCTAAAAAAAAAAAAATCTCTAAAATTCATATTAAAAATTACAAAATTGTTACAAACTTTTAAATTTGTTCACTTTGGCCCCCCTAAAATTAATTGTTTTTTTTTTATATCGACCTCTCAAATTTAAATTTCTGGCTCCACCCTTGCGTCCATTACCAATGTGACACATTGGGCGGTGGTCCTCGTGATCTTTTCTTGGATGTTCAATTTGTTGTTGCTAGAATTGTGTGACCACTAAACAAAATTAAATTGGTTTAAATGCAGGTAGCGAACAATATTACAACAATTCACAGCAGCCAAGCGGACCAAGCTGGCTCAATCATCCATCAGGACAAGGGGGAGAGTATCAAAACTGGCAAAATCATGGACACGGACAAGACCACGGTGGTAGTAAGCTACCTCCACCACCAGGTGGTGGTGGATGGCAGCCTCCGCCCCCGCCTCCACCAATGATGAGCAGTGGTGAACAGAGCTCCCAATATTCAGGCCCAATGCGTCCACCTTTGCCACCTCCCTCACCAAACCTTGCTCTTGGATTCAATAAAAGTACATTCACTTACGACGAGCTAGCTTTGGCTACAGGCGGGTTTGCACAGTCCAATGTGTTGGGTCAAGGAGGTTTCGGTTATGTGCACAAGGGTGTGTTCCCTAATGGAAAAGAGATTGCAGTCAAAAGCCTCAAGTCAGGTAGTGGACAAGGAGAGAGAGAATTCCAGGCTGAAGTTGACATCATTAGCCGCGTCCACCATCGCCATCTTGTGTCGCTTGTTGGTTATTGTATTGCTGGTGGACAGCGTATGCTGGTCTATGAATTTGTTGCCAATAAGACCTTGGAACATCATTTACATGGTAATTTAATTTTATCTTCTTCTCTTTAAAGTTTTTTAAATATTTCTCTGAAACCTGAAACTTGGATCACTATCGATTCATCGTACAATTTTATTTTTTGGTTCCAGGAAAGGGTCTACCAGTCATGGATTGGAATACCAGGCTTCGAATTGCTCTAGGATCTGCTAAGGGGCTTGCTTATCTTCATGAAGACTGTAAGACAACTATAGCTAGCTCTCTGTCTCTGATCTCATGTGAACGGCCGCGCGCGTATATTCTGCTCCTAGACTTATTTATTTGTTTGTTTGTTCATATGTAAATGCAGGCCATCCGCGTATAATACATCGTGACATAAAAGCTGCTAATATTCTTCTTGACAACAATTTTGAGGCCATGGTATCCATTTTTTATTTAAAATAAAAAAACTATATGAATTATTCTGTTGCTTATAATAAGCTTATTGATCATGCCTGCTGCCATATTACTTATATTATTATATAGGTGGCTGACTTCGGATTAGCTAAGCTTTCTACAGACAACCACACTCATGTGTCAACGCGCGTCATGGGAACATTCGGGTAATTAGTATTGCTAATCACTTGTTTCTGATTAAGTGTTTACTTTAGAGCAATTTCAGGAATCCGAAACAGGGTTTGTTAGCAGATGTGTTGAATCTGCTTTGTACTGTAAAAATTCAGGTACTTGGCTCCAGAATATGCTTCAAGTGGGAAATTGAGTGAGAAATCAGATGTTTTTTCATTTGGTGTCATGCTCTTGGAACTCATAACCGGAAAGCGACCGGTTGATCTCACTAATGCTATGGAAGATAGCTTAGTAGACTGGGTTAGTATTTCCAATAGTACTTCAATATCTTGCTAAATTTTTCATATTTTACCATGATTTTTTTTTGTTCAGTTCTCTCTTGATTAATTTTTTTTTTTCTTTCTGGGCACTTGATATTCAGGCTAGACCACTTATGGCTCAAGCACTACAGGATGGCAATTATAATGAGCTGGCAGATGTAAACTTGGAGCAGAACTACAATCCTCTGGAAATGGCTCGCATGGTCTCCTGTGCTGCTGCTAGCATCCGCCACTCTGCTAGAAAGCGCCCCAAAATGAGTCAGGTATTTAACTACAAGTCATTCTCTAGTGTAGATGTCCATATTTTTTATTTTATAAGGATGTAGTCATTGACTTGTTATGTGCACGGTAATTATTGTGTCGGTGAATGATCCTGTGAGATCATGGTGATTATACAAGCGACTTAAGGAAGTAAATATGATATTTTACATATTTTACATGGGAATTGATATAAAAAATATCTCTCAATATCTACTATATTTTGAGAATATTAGCGATATTTCCAATGTTTCAATCAAAATTTGAATCTTCAATATTTTCACTAAAACCGATATTTACTTCCTAACAAGGTCCTTCCCGACCTCGTTTTGATAAAAGAAAAGGACACATACATGTTTAACATGTATGTCATGCATTCACCGATTGATTATTGTTGTAATTCATGACACGATTATCATGGACACCAGATCGTGCGTGCACTGGAAGGAGATTCTTCACTGGAAGACTTGAACGAAGGCGTGAAGCCAGGCCAGAGCTCAATCTTCAACTCAACTACAACCTCAGAGTACAGTCAAAGTTCATACAATGCTGACATGAAAAAGTTCAGACAAATGGCATTAGGCAGCCAAGAATTTCCAAGCAGCGAATTTGCAGGTTCAAGCAGCAGCGATTCTCATGAGTTACGTCAGCTTTGAAGTACACAAACTAATGCAAAGAAGCATCACATATTTTTTTATCAGCACAGCGTACGTAGCTAGAAAGCAAGAAAGAATCAAAGAGCTTGAAAAAAAATTGCTAGCAACGGCCATTTTGGTGTTCAAAAGAAGGAATTATACACGATTGTTTGTATGTCGTTTTGTTAAATTTGGGATTTGGGTTTATAAATATATATCTGCAGATTTGACTAATTAGGTCCGAGATTGAAGTCATGGGCTGCCCTTCAAGTGTCATTTGTGTATGATGATACGTGTACTATTGAAAATGAGCCCATATCTTTGATTGATTGCATTATTGTTTATTTTTTATTTTTTATCATATGGATTTTTATTATTTAATATTTATACTTATATTTAAAAGATGGAATTTGAGCACATCCACTCTTAGATAAAGTACTGTCTCCCCAGACGCTACTGGTTAGGTCCCTGTTGTCCGAATAGATATATATATATATATATATATATATTTAAGAAATTTGATAGAAAAGAAAGAGATGTATGGCTTCTTAGTTAGTAGATAGACGAGCATGAAGTTTGGAAAAATGATTTTTAAATCAACAGCTCGAATCCTACGAATGACAAAAGTTTCAAAAAAAAAAATATCTAGTTTAGATATATATTGTAAATATATATATATATATATATATATAGTTTTTTCATTATCAGTTCGAACTGATATAAAATATATCAGTTCCTTGCATGTGAGCGATTTGATTTAAAAGATGTTTTGATAAGTCCAAAGATGTTTTGATAAGTGCATGCAACCAAGTTAAAGCATTTAAATTCAATGATCCACGTGCAATGAATTGATATATTTTATATCAGTTCGAACTGACAATAGAAAAACTATATATATATGGTATCAATGCATATAGACCACTGATTATGAAAAAGTTTTAACAAGTGTATATACTTTGAGTCAAAGTATATGTATCTAATGGTCCACATACAATGCTGCACTGACTTGAACATTTATATATATATATATATGTATATATACGGTCTCGTTCACATCAGTGCGCACTGATGTAACTACATCAATACCAATGCATGTGGACCACTGATTAGAGAGAAGTTTTGACAAGTGAATACACTTTGAGTCAAATCATGTAAATCTAATGGTCCATATCCAACGTACTGATAAAGTTATATCACTACGCACTGATTTTAACATTTATATGTGTATATATATATGTTTGGGTTTGCCATGCCGAAAGCCCAAACAAAACGCATGAACACTCATTCAAATCGTGACGATGTTAGTTCACGTAGAGCTTAAATGGGCCGTCCCTTTTTTTGGGTTTGCCTTGCCCAAATCCAAAACAAAATGCATGAGCAATTGAGCACCCATCTGCCAATGTTGGCCCGTCCGTTTACATAAATCATCTTATCAAATCTACTCTCACACGCAAGGGAAGTGTCTTCCCTAATATAATATCTTTTTTAATTTTTCAATTTTAGGTAGCAAAGAACAAATACAGTCTTTACTTTTCCAAATTCACTAATTTTAATTTACATCATTAATGTTTTAATTTATGGATGTACGAATTTAGGATCTCACACAAAAATACATACAAAGTGGTTGATAAGTACAAATTATAATAATAATAATGATATATTGCCGAAATTTTATATCAAAATATTGTAGCTGTGAGTTGTAAACACAATATTAATTTTGAGACGATGAGTTAGATACAACACGTATGACATGTCTCCCGAGCCACCGATCAACTCTTATATCAATTATTGTTGGTGTAAAAAGGAAAATAAAGTATAAAGATTTAAGGGAAAATTTCATTAGTAACCCTCCAAAACTTGTAAACAAAAATAGACACATAAGAAAATCTAATCATTTATATTCTTTTTTTTGGGTTCAAAAGTACCAAACTAGTCCCAAATTTAATGCCATGCCTTCCCATTATTGTGCAAAATCATAAGAGGGTTAGAGAAATTAAGCTTAAACTGATTTAGAGAGAGAAAGAGAACCCACCATCGAGAAATTGAGATCAATTCTAAAAAGAGACAGAGCTCTATATACACGTTGCCTTCAGGGGCTGAACACCGTGAAGGTTAGAAGGCCCCCCCCCCCCCCCCCCCCCCCCCCAAAGATTTTGAAAAAAAACAAATTTAATTATTATTTTATTATTAAAAAAACAATAGTACTGGTTTATACTTATAGTCTATGCATACTTCACAGTCTCCAAGGTTAAAAAATATATATTTAAGTTATTATTTTATTATTAAAAATACAAAAGTACTAGTCTACATTATATGCACACTTCACAGGCTCCGGTCACTATAATTTATGGGTTGTTTTCATAATAAAAAAATTATAAAAAAAATTAAATATTAATACAAGTTCTCACATCTCACGTGTTCTATAAACAAATTTTCATTGAACCCAAAGTCTACCTCCAATTTCTCTGTCTCGGTCTAAAATTCACCCCCAATTTTGGTTGTTACTTATTTCTAGTATCTTCTCCGATGCAAGGGAGTCGAAGACGAATGTACTATCATAACATTTTTCTAAATAAATATACTTTAACATTTTTTAGTTTAACCTACATAGGAGAAAATACTAATTTGATTGCTTATGTCATTATCATGTATACCGTAAAAAATTCGTTAGGTAAACTGTGGCCTCCCCAACATCAAACTTCTAGTTCCGCCCCCTGGTTGCCTTACCCTCTTCTACACCATCTAGTCCTTGTACTTTTCCCAAAACTACATGAAAATTGCAATCGTTTTTAGGAGTGAAATCATATGAAAACACCTTAACAAAAATGGATGAAACCAAGTGAAAATATCTTCGGGAGCGATAAATTATGAAGAAATTTTTTTTTTGGAGAGACTTTCAGTAATTTTTTGTTTATAGAGTGAAATGAATTTTTTCTACTTAAGTAGTTTAAAACAAAAGTTATATAATTTATGGGGTCCAAATTGACAATTTTCACGAGATTTAAAGATGATTATTAAAACGACATCGCAACAATTTAATAACAGTACACAGCACCCGCAGAAGCGATAATTGCAGAGTCAGCAATGTCTATAATTACCATCACCAAACCCTTTCATCATTCTAGTTGCCGCACTCGGAGCCCCAAAATTCACTGTTGACCCGAAGTCACCAAACCCAACCCCAATAAACAATTTTAAGGTTTTTATGCATTTTATCTTCTACGGCGAACCCTCGATCGTCTCCAAAACCCTAGCTCGGCTCCGATCTTGTACGCAAACATGGGAGACTTCAACGATCCTTTCATGCGCAACCAAAACGCAGCCGTTCAGGCCCGTACTAAGGCCCAGAATCGTGCCAATGTCCTTCAACTGAAGCTGGTTCGTTCTTTTTACGATTCCTTTTTTTTTTTTTTTTTTTTTTTTTGTTTCGTGTTAAATATTACGGTTTTGGTTGTCTATTATGTTAATTAATTCACGATTTTAGGTTCGATTTGAGAAGGATTTGATCTGTTACTTTGTGTGTGTGTGTGTGTGTGGATTTTTAGATATTGTATTTTGTTGTTGTTAGTAGTTTTAAGGTTTTCAAATTGCATCGTTAGCTTTAGTTAATCTATAGCGCTTGTCTGGATTTGGTCTGATTCGTGTGTGCTATTTTAGCTTTTTGATGTCCTTATTATTTTTGTTTTCGTATAGATAATTAGGTATAATTAATTATGTAGATATGTGAATGTAATATAGAAGTTGTTGAGTAATAGCAAAAATACTTTACTTTGGAGTTCTCTTTCAATTCAAGCGCACAAAAATATTGTTCGTGCTTGATTTTGCTTTTCAAAAGAAAATATGTGTTTTCTTTGGAATTCTCTTTCAATTCAAGCACACAATTAATCTTGGGCTTTTCGATGATGATGTTTAATTTTGTGGGTGTGGAAGAAGATACTTAATGTAATTTGTTTTGTGCAGATTGGGCAGAGCCATCCTACTGGTTTAACAGCCAATCTTTTGAAGCTGTTTGAGCCTCGACCTCCATTAGAGTATAAACCTCCCCCAGAGAAAAGAAAATGCCCTCCACTAATAGGTCTTGTGATGTTTTTCCTGATGAATTTTCTTTTAATTTTGGTATGTCATGATTGATTTTATCAAGATGCTATAATTAGATTATCGGCTTTTTCCAGGGATGGCGCAGTTTGTGAGTCACTTTGCTGAACCAGGAGATCCTGAGTATGCTCCACCTGTACAGGAGGCAGAAACTCCTGTAAGATGTTCTCTTCCGCTCTTTCACTCACACACACACACCCTCTTCCCTTGATAACTTTAATTAATTCCTTAATTTCCCATGATTGTCTACCGATCAAGGCAGTGTTTGACTGTTTTCTAAATTCAATTAATTTTTGTGAAGTTGGTAAATCTCTGAATACGTACGTGGGAAATTTTGGCATAACCCTTGTGTATTCTCCATAAGGCCATATCTGGATAGGTTTCTTGCATCAGACAAACTCATGGGATTAAATTAATTTAAACAAGCAAAACATACTTGAAGCATTTTTTGTTTTTTGGGTTAGGATTTAATCTTTTTAATTGGATTTGATATATATATATATATATTATGACCTGATAATGGTACCATCAATCAATGGATCCCTACATTGACATATCACTCCATTTTTGATAATACCATTTTTTATTTTCACTTCAACAATTATTTTTCACTTATTAGATGCACATATTTGTGTTGTTATTACCTTTCTCATGTTTGTTTTTGGGTTGTATTTGGAAGATGGTTTCCAAGATAGTTGAGTGATAAAAGCTTCTAGAGAGTGGATGGACGGTATCTAGTGCATGGAAGAACAATAAAAATTGTGTTAAAACAGGCTGAATTTAGAAATAATCATCCATTGAGTGGCTCTTTTTTGTTGAATAAGAATTTTTTGTGTATTCAGGTTCAAAGAAGGGCTAGGATTCATAAGTTACGACTAGAGAAGGGTGCAGAAAAAGCAGCTGAAGAACTTCTGAAATGTAATCTCTTCTGATAAATTGTTGAAAGAGGTGGACCTGATCTTTTCAGAATCTCAAATCTTTATTTTCTTTGATTAATATGTTCTCTATATGCAGATGATCCCAACAATGACCCAAGTATTGCAGGAGATCCTTACAAGACATTGTTTGTTGCTAGACTTGTAAGTGACAGTGTCCCACATGTAATCTGTCTTCATTCTTACTAATTTTTTTTCCTTGATGACTTATTACTTATATTTTCTATTTGCAGAGTTATGAGACAACTGAGAGTAGAATCAAAAGGGAGTTTGAGTCCTATGGGCCAATTAAACGGGTAGGTATTTTTGAGTATCCCCAAGCGGGTTTGGTAAGAGGCTTATGTGCAGCTTTATCCTTTCCATTTTCTTTCAAAACGATTTTAGTTTTATGAATCAAAAAAATTCAAGTTTGTAAAAATTATTTGCAAACTTCTGGTTTCCCGTCTTCAGTATTTTATAATGAAATTGAAATTCTTTTGAGTGCGATAAAGTTTTAGCTGTATAAAATGGCCTTGTGTTCTGCTCATGTCTGTTTGGTTGGATTTGCTTGAACCAGTGCTAAAAAATTTTTTTGTTGCTTAGTAAATTAGTTTTGAAATCCACTTTCTGATCAAGCCTATTGTAGTAATACATAACAGTTGCAAGAATTTGTGAATGGTAAGTGTAGTTAGCAATGTATAGTGTATGTTCTGTTTGGCATCTGTATCAATCATGATAGAGAGATTGTTGAGCATCTCCCTGACCAATAATGTATCACTGAATGGAGGAGTGTGCAAGTTGGAATAATAGCACAGGTATCTGCTGCCTTTTTGCTGGTAATAACGTATGGGTTTGTTCCATTTGATCCTTTGATCACTTTACTTTTGATATAGTTGGATTTAGAAACCATTATGGGGCAAGGGTTTCCTTCAGTTTCAGTTATAGAGGTAAAAGGAAAGAAAGGTATTCTTCAACTTTAAGGTAGTTCTTTAGTATTAAGATTCATCATATTAGACATCCCTGGTAAGGGGGTTAACTACTCTGTTCCTCAATGGAATTTTGGTTCCCCTTTTCTTATATTCCAATTCCAAAGATCAAGCTTCAAAAGGAGACCACTTCTGTCCTTTTTCCTGCAGTTTGGTAAAATATGTCGGGAGTACTAGCATCTCTTTCTCTTTTATTTGATTTTATAGTACATGCATTACTTGCTACTGAATTTTTCTTTTGGATTTAAAGGCTATCAAAAAAGTATCAGCAGTTGAGAAGATGTCCTGGTATTTTCTATATTATTAACAAGTATTTTTTCAATTTAAAACAATTATTCCCTGGTAAGGGGAGGTTTAGTCTGTTCAAGAATTGGTAAATTTGCTACGATACATCAGTTAGTCTGCAACTCTAGCAATGGTGGTGATGCATCTCGCGATGGCAAGCCCTATGATGAAAAGGTGAGCACGGCTAATGAGGCATAGTGCCTGCCTGCCGTGCCATTTAGGATTTAATACTTCTCAGTTTTGTGTAGAGTTGTCACTTAGTTATAGAAAAGTACACAGCATCAATTATGAATGAAGGATTACTTCCAGTTCCATTTCCTCTGAAATTGTGGTTTATATTTTTCCTTTTGCATTGAGCTTTTCAGGTTCGGTTGGTTACTGATAAAGAGACAAATAAACCCAGAGGCTATGCGTTCATTGAGTACATGCACACTCGGGACATGAAAGGTTTGCTTCTGTTCCATGCAAAAGTTAGTTTTATCTGTATACTTCTGAATGCTATTTTTAAGCACCGCTTCTGAACATTTCAGCTGCATATAAGCAAGCTGATGGAAGGAAACTTGACGGCAGAAGAGTGCTTGTGGATGTTGAGCGCGGTAGAACTGTGCCAAATTGGCGCCCGCGCAGACTTGGTGGTGGACTTGGTACCACCAGGGTTGGGGGAGAAGAAGTTAACCAGAAGCATTCTGGACGGTAATTACCCCAACTGCAGCACATTCTTGTACATGATGAACAAATTTATGATCCTTTACGTCCTTATATTATGAAGTCTTGGGAAAATTTTAAATATATGAATGAGAGTTAAGAAATTGCTGAAGCTACCAATTCTTCTCTACATGTTAAAGCTTTTGGTCATGTGTTATTATGCTAGGCTTGATTACTTCTAGTTGGTTGTTTCCACTATCATTTCATTTAGAATGTATTCTTGAAATAATTTTCTTTCTTTTTGCTTAATCATCTTTAACATACCAGGGAGCAAGAGCAGTCAAGAGGACCATCTCGTTCTGAGGAGCCAAGGATACGAGAGGATAGGCATGGTGACCGGTAAGATTTGTCATTGTTCCAGCTTTCATGTTTATGTTTCATATTTAGTTAGTAAAAAAACTGTCTTAGGGAAAGGCTGGCACAAAAAGTCTGATTCTGGTTGGAAGGTGTTCTTTAAACCATGTGTTGGTCCAAATTAGTTGAGTACTTGAGTGCTTATGCATTTTTTTTTTTGCTCCAGAAAAATTGTAGTGCTGGTTAATATGATGAACTTTCTCATAAAAAAAAATTAATAGTATGAATTATTGTCAGCCCTTTATTAAGGCGTATGGGTTAGGATGCTTATAGTTATTCAAAGATTGTTTTGCAAATTTTTAGTCACTCTTTTATTGGTACTGATTTCTCGGGGATAGGGAAAGATCTCGCGAAACAGGAAGGGACAAAGAGAAGGAACGAGAGAAGTCCCGTGAGCTCTCCCATGACAAGCCCAGGGATCGTGATCATAGGGATGATAGACACCACAGAGATCGTGACAGGACCAGAGACAGGGAGAGGGAGAGAGACCGGGGTCGTGACCGTGACCGAACACGTGATCGCGGTCGAGACCGAGGTCGTGATTACGAGCGTGACAGAGAAAAAGACCGCGATAGGGAACGTGATCGCCCTCGTGAAAGGGAGAGGGACAGGGACAGGGACAGGGATAGGGACTATGAAGTTGGTGACCCTGACCGTGGGCATTCCCGAGATAGAGATAGAGAAACTGAAAAGGACCATGATAATGCTGACCAGGAGGATGATCGTGGGTGGTATGAACAGCCTGAGCACTATGAGCATCGTCGGGGTTATGTCCAAGGTGACAATGACCGTTATCATCAATATCATGACAATGATCATGACCGATATGATCAGATGGAGGAGGATGATTACCATTATGACCGGGCAACATCTGAATCACATGAAAGGGATAGAACTCGAGATCCGGACCGTGACTACCGACGCTCGGAGAGGTCAGTTTCCCGTGAGTATGATCACTGAGAAAGTAACTAAAACTCTGAAGCCGTCATGCTTTAAGGTGTCTAGGAACTTTGTCCTTGCTGTTTTTAGTGACCCTGAAATCTTGTCTGTCTCTATTTTGATTTAAATTTTATTAAAAAGTTATCTATGTTTGATGGAGAAATCAGACCAGAATGATTTTAAGTTGCAGCACTGTCAGGTTTATTTCTGTTCAAGAGAACCTCTATCATGTGCTTTAGAAGTTCTAAACCATTTTGATAGTATCTGTGTTTGCTTGTTTTAGCTATTAATGTTTGACGAAGATTGCGATTATGCTGCTGTTGTGAACTGATCAACTTTTAAACGAACACAGACACACACCTCTTACAATAATTATTTTTACTTTAGATACCTTTATACATTGGTTAGTAGAGTAGCGAATATGTAACGGCTTCAACCTGTTTGACTTAATTTCCCGGTGTAGTCTGCCTATCTTTGATTAACCTAAAATGTTAGAGAAAGAAGCTCAAACACCAGTAGAACCAAAAGCCTCAGTACCCCAAGCAGTAGAATCCAAATCCTCCACTTCCAGAACCTCAGGAGTCACAATCTTTTGAAGGATCAACCGAGCAAATCCTATCGCTGCGATTCACTTCAAAATCAATGTCAGAGTGATTGAACAGAACAACCCCAACAGGCCATCTATAGTCACCATCTAACACGAATTCTTCAGAGCCAACCCAGATATCGACAGAGAGAAAGAGGCTCTATAGAAATCACAACAGCTTTGTCTGTGGCATGAAACTGCTATGATTGTAATATTTTAGAAACATGATCCAGATAATACATTTGTATTAATAGTGCAAAAATCATATAAATTTAACTTTTTGGACAAATAGATCAGAAGATAGAGAATTCAAAAATTACCACTTCCTCCGATTTGTGCTGGCTGCCTTCGTCTTTTTGGATGTGCAGGATCTTGGACATCCTTCAGCTGGTAATAATGTGGAGCTATTTCAACCAACAACTCCGGTTTTAGTTGAGTTACTTGCCTCATATACTCTTTTGTTGTCAAAACCAATTCATGATAAACAACCCATCGCGGAAGCTCCTGCGCCAACCCAGAGCTCGGATGTATATAAGCTCTTTGTGGATGTTTTACAGTCAAGTAAGATCCATTTTTCTGCAATCTTGCACAATGAGGGAAAAAGCCAGATGTAATGGCCTTCCTTATAGAATCTAAATCATTCGGATTCAATTTATTTTCAATTTCAACCCTCTTTAAAATGCACTGTCAAATTTTGGTGTCTCAATTTGTGTCCATCCAACCAACCAAATTAAGACATGTGTGCACCAACCAACCAAATTAAGACATGTGTGCACCATCCAACCAACCAAATTAGGACATGTGTGCACATTTAATTATTATTTTTTTCAACTGCTTCCATAAATATGTACACATGTCCCAATTTGGTTGGTTGGACACAAATTGGGAGACCAAAATTTGACAGCCGATTTGATTCCCTTTAAAAAACCCTCTAGCTGGTCTTTTATATCTCTTGCACGTTTCATACTTTTGACTTGAATGTAATTCTCGTGACACCATTGTGTTGAGTAATTACATTCCCTCCAAGAATTGTAAACCCTAGGCAAAGAGATATGATCCCCAACATTCCCTAAATGGAAGTTCATCCTTGCATTGTCAGTATGAACTTTTTTGTCTCTCGGAAGATAGAATATTGATTTTCCAACGGAAAGCATAGCAACGATGGTAATGATCTCATTCGAACAGTCGTACTTGTCCGAAGCAACTATCACTTTAGATAACATAGGGTCGAGAGGGAACTCTGCCATCCTTCTTCCAGTTTTAGTCAGCTCACCGTATTTATTTAATGCGCCAAGAGCGAAGAGTAGTTCTAGGGCTTTTATCAATGATTCAACCGGTGGAGGATCAATAAAATCAAAATTGGCTAAGTCATCAATTCCAAGACTTTTAAGAATTAGGACAACATTTCCAAGACTAGTCCGTTGTATTTCCGGCACTGTATTATCATCCATATCCTTGTCATAATTGTAGGAGGTATATAGGTGAAAACATTTACCCGAGCCTGTTCGTCCTGCAGGACCAGCGCGTTGTAAGGCTGAAGCTTTACAAATAGAATTAACAAGCAAAGACTCCATTCCAGTCCTCGGGATATACGATTTCACCTTTGCAAAACCCGAATCAATGATGTACTTTATTCCATCTATAGTCAAGGAAGTCTTTGTAATATTTGTCGCGAGAACCACCTTCCGAGCCCCATCAGGAACGGGGTCAAATATTTTAGTTTGAAGTTGAGCAGGTAGATTTGCATATATAGGACAGGTGATCAATTCAGCTATTTTCATCCCTAGGCCTCTCAACCTATGTTTTAGAATTTCCTCTGCTGTTTCAATTTCCTGTTTAGAAAAACTAAAATATCTCCAGGAGGTTGTGTTGCATGGATTTGTAGCATGGTAACAATTGCAGCATCTATATAATCACATTCTGGTGTTGTAGTATAATGGATTTCAACGGGATACTTTCTTCCAGGAATTTTGAAAATTGGAGCCAAATCAAAATAATCACTGAACTTGACTGCATCAAGCGTCGCACTTGAGATGATCAACTTGAGATCATGTCGCGATTTAATCAAGTCCTCCAGTAATCCTAGCAAAATGTCGGTTGACAAGGTTCTTTCGTGTGCCTCATCCACCATAATCGCACTAAAGCTAGCTAGATTTGGTTCATTGATAATCTCACGTAGCAGCATTCCATCGGTCATGTATTTAATTATAGTGTGGGGTGTCGTACAATCTTCAAAGTGGATGGAGTAACCAACCTCATGCCCAATTTTGACACCCGTTTCTTGAGAAACCCTAGTAACAACACTTATTGTAGCAACTCGTCGCGGCTGTGTACAACCAACCTTTAATCCTAGCTTGGTGTAACCAGCTTCATGAAGATATTGAGGTATCTGTGTAGTCTTTCCGGAACCCGTTTCTCCTATTGACAAAATTGGCTCATCTCTTAACTTCCACCTTCTACTTGCCATCTTCCAACTTCCATCTACCCCATTCATGACCTCAACCACCATGTTGAAAATGGGGGAGGATTGTCTCTACTTTTATCCTATAAATATGACCCTCAACAAGGCAAGAGAAATATCAGCAGCAAAGGTAGAGGAGAGCAGCAGAGAAGCAAAGCTTCCTGAGAGAGTTCCAGTGAGAGCTGAGAGAAATTCTATTTTTTCTGTAATTTGTATAATTTCTCCAATAATATCAGTTTGCTGCCTCCCGTGGACGTAGGCAATTGCCGAACCACGTAAATATCTGTGTTTGTGTGTTGTGTGCACTTTTCTGTCTAATTTCTGGTCATTTCCGTAACAAATTGGTATCAGAGCTTTGGTTTTGGTCGAGTCCAGAAATTTCAAAGTGCTCGAATCTCTGTTTGGAGAATACCGTTGTGTTCCTCTCGAAAATACGATTCCAACGCAACTGACCGCGTCTCAATCGGAACTATAACGAACTCTCTAGCTCTGGTCAAAGTTTGGTCAAACCTGGAAAATTTTCTAAAAATTTTCTGCAAATTTCTCAACGAAGAAGACGACCACGTCAGCGCCACGTCATCATCCAATCAGCGCCACGCCATCATCCAATCAGTGCCACATCAGCGATCAGTCAGTGACACGTCATCGCCACGTCATCGAACAGTCAGCGTCCAGTCATCGACACGTCATCGATCAGTCAGCGCCACGTCATCGAAACATCAGCGCTACTACTGTTCCACAGTCAGAGAATATTCCGTTAGTAGAGAATATTCCGTTAGAGCATATTCCGTTAGCCTAACGGAATATTCCCGAGTCAACTCGGTCCAGAAGTGTTTTTTGCCAAAATCGGTGCAATTTTCACCCGTTACCAGCTGAGTCGGACTTGTTTCCAGCTATTTTGACCATTCCGGACGCAATCGTGCCATCCGTTTCAGCTAGTTCCACCTGTAAGTACTAGTTTTACTTATTCAAGCCTTATTGACTCTGTTTTGAGCACGATAGAAGATCCAAAAGCTGGAGAAATCTTGGAACAATCAACTGAACCTCAGACCTCGGCATCAACCAACAGTACCCCAGCATCAACTAGCAGTTCTTGGTAAAGAAGCTCATTGTCAAATGCAAAGTTTGATATTGAGAAGTTTGACGGTACCAACAATTTCGGCATGTGGCAATGTGAAGTTCTGGATCTGTTATTCTGGAAAGGATCAGATATTGTCTTGAGTTCCAAACCTAAGGATATTTCCGATGAAGATTGGAACTATGTAAATCGTCAAGCCTGCAGCACAATTCGGTTGTGTTTAGCCAAGAACCAGAAGTACTTTGTCATGAAGGAGACAATGGCATCAAGTCTCTGGAAAAAGCTGGAGGATAAATACATGACGAAAAGCATAGAGAACCGTCTCTACCTGAAGAAAAAGCTTTTTCGTTTCCAGTACAAAAAAGGTATTTCTATGATTGAGCATTTGGATAATTACAATAAAATTCTCGTTGATTTACAAAATTTAGATGTTGAAATTAGCGATGAAGATAAGGCATTGCTATTGTTAAATTCCTTGCCTGATACCTATGAACATTTAACCACAACTCTGTTATATGGAAAGGATGAGGTTAAATTCATAGATGTTTCTAATGCTCCGGTGAATAATGAGTATAGGAAGAAGGATCAGCTTGATCACAGAGAATCAGCATTAGAAGCACTGACTGTTGCCCGAGGAAGAACAAACAACAGAAGATCTGAAGTCCTCAGTGAGCGTGGTAAATCTCGCTCAAAATCAAGAGGAGCATCTCGCTCAAAGCCAAAAGGAGAATCATCATTCAGACGTCCTGCGAAGGACGAGTGTGCCTATTGTCACCAGAAAGGGCACTGGAAGAAAGATTGTCCAAACAAGGACAAATCTAATGTGAATGTTGCAAATAAAGCTGATAATGAAGAGGATTCAGCTTTTACAGTTTCATCATCAGAAAGCCATTCTAATAGATGGATTCTAGATTCTGGCTGCTCCTATCATATGTGTCCCAACAGGCAATGGTTTTCAAGCTTCCAGGAGCTTGACGGAGGAGTTGTGCTTATGGGCAACGACAACACCTGTCAGACGAAGGGGATAGGAGCTGTTCGCCTAAAGATGCACGATGGTACAATCAGACGATTGACAGACGTCAGGTATGTCCCTGATCTGAAGAAGAACCTCATTTCACTAGGGGTCCTAGACTCTAGCGGTTACAAGGTGACCATGGAAGGTGGAGTTCTGAAGGTTGTACGAGGTGCATTCTTGGCAATGAAAGGTACTCGACAGAGAAATTTATATTTCCTGGATGGGTACACAGTCACAGGGAGAGCAGCCGTCTCCAGCAATTCTGATGATGAGGCATCTGATACTTCCCGACTCTGGCACATGCGCTTAGGGCATGTCGGGGAGAAGGCTTTGCAAGGTTTGGTGAAGCAAGGTCTTCTGAAAGGTGCAAAGACTGGTAAACTTGATTTCTGCGGACATTGTGTCATGGGCAAACAGACGAGAGTCAAGTTCGGCACCGCCATTCATCGTACAAAAGCAACACTGGATTATGTTCACACTGATGTTTGGGGGCCTTCCAAAAATGCTTCATTGGGAGGTAAACATTATTTTGTGACATTTATTGATAATTTCTCCAGGTATGTCTGGGTATACACCATGAAGCATAAAGATGAAGTTCTTGATATCTTTCTTCAATGGAAGAAGATGATTGAAACTCAGACAGGCACAGAAAGATTAAAAGGCTCAGATCAGACAATGGCGGGGAATAAAAATCAGATCCTTTCATGAAGTACTGTCAGGATGAAGGGATAATCAGAAATTTTACAGTTCATGGCACGCCACAGCAGAACGGTGTAGCAGAGCGGATGAACCGTACTTTGGTGGAGAAAGTTCGGTGTATGCTTTCTCAATCTGGCCTAAGGAAGGCATTCTGGGTAGAGGCTCTGATGTATGCCTCTCATATAGTCAACAGACTACCTGCATCTGCACTTGATGGGAAAACTCCCAAAGAGGTATGGTCTGGACAACCTGTTTCTGATTATGACCGTTTGCATATATTCGGATGTCCAGCATACTTTCATGTTACCGAATCCAAACTGGATCCTAGAGCCAAGAAAGCTATTTTCGTGGGCTTTAGTGAATGAGTCAAGGGATTCAGACTATGGAATTCCGAGTCAAAGAAGATCATCTTAAGTCGAGATGTTACCTTTGACGAATCCGCGATGCTGAAACAAACACTTCAAGATATAAAAAAAATGAGAATCCAAACTCTCTGCAACAGGTGGAGTTTGAGTTTCCCAAGAAGTCAGAGAAAGTTTCTCCAACAGTTGATGGTCATGATGATCAGGATGAGATATCAGTTGAGGTGGAGGATTCAGCACCATTATCTGAGATCAGACAACAGCCAGAGTCCATTGCCACCAGCAGACCGAAAAGAGACATTCGAAAACCTACCCGTTACACAGACATGGTGGCATACGCTCTTCCAGTGACCGATGGTGATGTCCCGTACACCTACAGAGAGGCTATGGACAGTACCGATAATTTCAAGTGGAAGATGGCAATGGATGAGGAGATGCAATCACTTCACCAGAATGAAACTTGGAAGTTAACATAACTTCCAAAGGGAAAGAGAGCTATAGGGTGCAAATGGGTCTATGCCAAGAAGGAAGGTGCTCCTGGCAAAGACAACATCAGATACAAAGCCAGATTGGTAGCAAAAGGCTACGCACAGAAGGAAGGAGTAGACTACAATGAGGTATTCTCACCTGTTGTCAAGCATTCGTCTATTCGGATCCTATTGGCTTTGGTTGCACAATTTGATCTCGAGTTAGCTCAACTCGACGTGAAAACCGCATTCCTCCATGGTACATTGAACGAAGAAATTTATATGTCTCAGCCAGAAGGGTTCAAAGTTCCAGGACATGAGAATTGGGCTTGCAAGCTGAACAAGTCCCTGTATGGTTTGAAGCAGTCACCGAGACAGTGGTATAAGCGGTTTGACAGCTTCATGATGACTCAACAGTACACACGCAGTCATTTTGATCACTGTGTATACTTCCGCAAACTCCAAGATGGTACATTTGTCTATTTGCTCTTATATGTGGATGATATGCTGATAGCATCTAAGAGCAAGGTGGAGATCGACAGGCTGAAGGCTCAATTGAGCTCAGAGTTCGACATGAAGGATCTTGGAGAGGCCAAGAAGATTCTTGGTATGGAGATCAAAAGGGACAGAGCAAAAGGTACCATATGTTTAACACAGACTCAGTATTTAAAGACTGTACTTCAGAGGTTTGGCATTGATAGCAAGTCTAAACCTGTAAGTACACCGTTGGCTCCACATTTCAAACTGAGTGCACTAATGTCACCAACTACTGATGATGCAAAGAGGCAAATGGATCATGTTCCATATGCAAATGTTGTTGGTGCCTTGATGTATGCGATGGTGTGTACTAGACCTGACATTTCACACGCCGTAAGTATGGTGAGTCGTTACATGCACAACCCTGGTAAAGGCCACTGGCAAGCAGTGAAATGGATTTTACGGTACATTCAGGGTACTGTAGATGTTGGTTTGAAGTTCGAGAGAGGTCAAAAGGTTGACAAACATATCATAGGATATGTTGATTCTGATTATGCTGGGGATCTTGATAAACGCCGATCTACTACTGGTTATGTGTTCACTATGGCAAGAGGACCAGTAAGTTGGAGATCTACTTTACAGTCAACAGTGGCTTTGTCTACTACTGAGGCGGAGTATATGGCTGTAACAGAAACTTTCAAAGAAGCCATTTGGTTTCGTTGTTTGATCAGGGACTTGGGCATTGTTCAGGAAAACGTGGAGATTTTCTGCGACAGCCAGAGTGCCATTTGTTTGGCAAAGAACCAGGTCCATCATGCTCGCACCAAGCATATAGACGTCCGTTACCACTTTGTTCGAGAAATATTAGATGAAGGGAATATTCTACTCCAGAAAATTGGAACTGCAAACAATCCTGCAGATATGTTAACAAAGGTGGTAACAGGGATTAAGTTTCAACATTGTTTGGACTTGATCAACATCTCTCGAGCTCATAGCGCCTAAGGGCGAAATAGAGGTAACACTAATTGTTGGATTCTCGCCAAGGTGGAGATTGTTGACAAAATTGGCTCATCTCTTAACTTCCACCTTCTACTTGCCATCTTCCAACTTCCATCTACCCCATTCATGACCTCAACCACCATGTTGAAAATGGGGGAGGATTGTCTCTACTTTTATCCTATAAATATGACCCTCAACAAGGCAAGAGAAATATCAGCAGCAAAGGTAGAGAAGAGCAGCAGAGAAGCAAAGCTTCCTGAGAGAGTTCCAGTGAGAGCTGAGAGAAATTCTATTTTTTCTGTAATTTGTATAATTTCTCCAATAATATCAGTTTGCTGTCTCCCGTGGACGTAGGCAATTGCCGAACCACGTAAATATCTGTGTTTGTGTGTTGTGTGCACTTTTCTGTCTAATTTCTGGCCATTTCCGCAACATCTCCAACAATAACAAGGACCTGATAGTCCTCAATAGCTTGCAGTAAGTTGTGATAATATGGATAGATAGGCAAAGTCTTCCTGTCCTCTTGAAGCATCTCAAAGGCTTATTTTTGTCTACACTTGTTGTCCTCCATTAATATCTCATGATCATGACTAGCAGGCAACTGGTTGTTGATGGTAAAATCAAACACAAACTGATCATTATAGTCATGATCAGACATTTGCTTTTTATTTTGGATTCAAATCAGCTGTCAAATTTTGGTGTTCCAATTTGTATCCAACCAAACAAATTGGGACATGTGTGCACATTTATGGAAGTAATTGGAAAAAAAATCCATAAATGTGGACACATGTCCCAATTTGGTTAGTTGAACACAAATTGGGACACCAAAATTTGACAACTGATTTGAGTCCTTTTATTTTTAGAACCATATTTCAATGTTGC
Organism: Acer negundo; assembly: GCA_035582765.1. Classification (NCBI taxonomy): domain Eukaryota; kingdom Viridiplantae; phylum Streptophyta; class Magnoliopsida; order Sapindales; family Sapindaceae; genus Acer; species Acer negundo. The sequence goes on from CM069240.1 coordinate 16,221,344, forward strand.
TTTCAACATTTGATGCCCCTCCCAATCTTCTTGCTTTTTTTCCCCAGCAACAGCAACACTTTCTTGACTGTATTGCTGATATACTTTTTTTTGGATCATAGGCTTCTGTTATACTGTAATAATTGGTATTGTTGTCTGCTTCTTATAAATAAGATGGTATATTTCCTTGTCGAGGCTTGAATATTTTTGATTATTTTCTTGTATCTCTGCTCTCTTCTCCTCCAGTTTCTTTGCCTCCCTTTTCTTTAAATATTTTTGCCTTGACACTTTCCTTAATTATTCAATTTCATTCTCCATCTTCTTCTTCTTCTTCTCCAGAGATATTGAAGGGCTTAATATTGGCTCCAGTAATAACTTTCGTTTTCGTGTCGCTGCAGCATCACACCCCCTTATATTTTTCTCTATTTCTTCTCTTTCTTGTTGATCACGCCATCTTTCTGAACCATAATTATCTGTTTCCTTCTTGGAAATCAGTCTCATTTCTTCCATAAGTTAAGGTCGATTGCTATGCGTCGCCGTTTTGGCTTGTCTTGTTAGTTGGGTTGTTCTCGCGAGCTCACCACATGGGATTACCGATTACCTCTCAGGGCCACCAGAATTGTTTTGTCTATGTTGTTCTTTTTTCAATCAACGAATATTAGCAATCCAGATCTTACAAACACTAGGCATAACATCAACTTCTCTGGATTAATCAGGCTTTGTTACTAGAAAAAAAATAGCTAACAAGCAAACAAATAACAAAAACAGCAACAACGAAATTAATTTTACCTTGTTATCAGGGACGTAACCAAGATTGAAGATTATGGTAGGCTAGAAATTTTTTTTACTAAATATCGACATCTTCTAGTTAGGAGAACATAGTGAGATGTCATCTTAAAATGTATATTCTAAATAAATACTTTACAAAAAAAAAATTATTTAAAAAAAATAAAATTAAATTATATGAGAAACATGAAACGTAAATGAGAACATTAATTAAATTATACAATATTCTTATATTAGTTTGATTCATTTTAGATATACTAATACAATGTTCTAAGAAATTTAATAAAATTCATTTAACAATATCGTTACTTTGTAAATTTAAAATTGGATTAAATAATAATTGGATTACTCCTAAAATCTCATTATCTATATTTAATAATAACCCTAAAATTTCAAAACAAAATAAAATATCTTTTTTAAAAGTAACAAAATAAAATTTTTAAAGACATAATATTCATTCAAATATATCTAAATGTTGATATTGATAAGTAGATTGAACCAAGTTTAAAGAATGTGGAAAAATAATTGTCAGAGAAAATAGCATTATTCACCATTAATTGGTGAGTGGAGTGTCAAAAAAGCCACTCACTATTTAAATTGTTCAAAAATCACAATTTTGACAAAACATTGTTCATTGGTAGTCATTCTGTCAAAATCTAACATAAAGTTAGAAAAGATGCCGTTATCTACAACATAACACCCATAAAGAATTTGATAGGCAATATTTTATGTATTTGGATTATTTAATTATATATAAAAAGTAATGATTTAATTAATTTATTATTTTTATGGGTAATATTTCTTATTCCTGTGTGACATCAAACTTATTATTATTTCCTGATTAATTTATTATTTAATTAAATATCAAAAGTAATGATTCTTAAATTTTATAATCAAATAAACTTCATTAAAAGCAGTCCATCTCCTGTTCCATTCAAAATAATTCTCCATTGTTGTAGAGCTTCCCTGAGTTAATGGTGGTCTTTAACGAAAAAGAAAAATGAAAAAAGGCCTTATCGAATTGTGCCCTAAGATGGTGACTTGATGTTTTTACAATATTGCCCCTTATTGTCTTATTGTTTTGACATCTATTCTAATAAATTATGACAAAAACAAAAAGACTTCAAACAATTAATTGTTAAAGTGGCAACAATCGATACTTTTTTTCTATAAAATGACTAATCTAAGCCATTTTGAAAAATTAGGGACTGTCTTACCAAATCAATAGCTCTAGAAATTACTGACCCTAATTGTTATTACAAAAAGAAGAAAAAGGAAAGAAATATTATTCTAAAATTAATTATTTAATTAATTTAAATTTTTTCTTTACTAATTTAAATTTTTTAAAAGGGTTAGTGTGGGCTCAAGCCTACCCTAAAGCCCACACAGATCCGTCCTTATTTGTTATGTCTGAGAAACGTTATCTTTACACACCAGCTGCCTATATATATATATATAAACAGTTGAGCACTATCGAATTTGCTTTGCAACAAGCACGGACCACCAAGGCAGGACAGTTGTTATAATTGCAGACTAATTGTAAAGTTTTTAGACCAGATCAAACAAATGCTCCACCGGATTAGATGGAAGTATGCGAAATCTCAAAATTTACTGACAGTCATGATATGCTGATAGTTCATAGTTCACCAGCTATTCAATATTGAATGTACAGCAAATTTACACTTTGCTGATGCCCTGATTTTAGAGCTAAATTCGGAATTATGTGTTGTTTTTTCTCATCTTGAAATATATATATATATATAAATAAACAATAGCTAATTATAATTTGTTTAGGATTCCTCTCTCTCTATAAGAATTCAAATAATCACTCAATAGAAATCAATCTCTAATTATTATTTGTTTAATTAGGATTCCTCTCACTTTAAGAATTTAAATTCTAGTTTGGATTGTTTCTGATGTTTTAATAATGGTTTGAATTGTTTTGGATATTTAACAATTCCTTCATGTTAAGTCTCTCATTTAATTAATATACAAAATCAGAAATAATAATAATAATTTGTTGAAGTATAAAATAAAATATTGGTCAATTGCATTATATATTATGATTAAGATATCGGTTTTTATGAAAATGATTATTTTAGGTTATTGATCCTAACACATTCAAAATTTTGTACATCTTTTTAATAACTGAAAATATACTTAATTATTCTTAAAAGGTTGATATACGTTTTAGTAACTAATTTTGAATTCTAAAATTTATTGAAGATTTAAATTTTTTTTGATTAAATTTAAGTATTTGAAATTGTTTTAAAGTAATAAATATCCTCTTTGTCCCATCTCTAATACGTAAAAACAAAAATTTCTAATTGTAGTTGAAAAAATAAGTAAATAACGAACAAGATTCTTTTTATAAATAAATTTTGTTTGCATATCACATCTTAGATCAGGTGGTAGTGTGCACATTACATGTATTTACGTAACAGTTCTTGGATTTTGATCTAAAAACTGGAAAATTGGTTTATACATAGTGTTATATCAAAAGGTTTGTAGGTGAGAATGACTATAATATTATATATATATATATATATATATATGAATATATATGATGATTCTCTAGTAAGGACGTTCTAAATTATAAGTTAAGAACGTCCAACTATAACCACACATTCATATTAGATGTGTGTATTTGTTAATGTAGGGTTGTGGGCCCACTGTGAATGTGCAACTGTGGTTGAACGTCCTGAAATTATAAAATCAGAACTGTCATGATTAGAGAAGTATTATATATATATATATATATACGGAAATTTTCATATGAAGATGCCCTGATAGAATTATATAAGGACAGTAGATGTGAGCCACTCGTTTTACATACTTTGACTTGGTATGTATGCACTTATCAAATCACTTTTATAAACGAGTGGCTCACATTTAGTATCCTGATAAAGTTATATAAGGATGTCCTGATAGGAATGAGACCGTATATATATATATATACGGAAATTTTCCTATAAGGATGTCCTGAGAGAATTATATAAGGACATTGAATGTGAGCCACTCGTTTTACATACTTTGACTTGGTATGTATGCACTTGTCAAATCACTTAAGTGACTCACATTCAATATCCTGATAAAGTTATATATAAGGATGCCCTGATAGGAACTGAACCGTATATATATATATATATATATATATATATAATGGATTAGTGTTACAAGTTATATGGAAGATTGGATCAAAATTCAACGACGGCCCTTGTTGCCCCAAGAGTTTGTATGGGCAAGCTTGGAATCAGCCCTAAATAGAGAGCACTTGTCATGTCAAAATTCATATAACCAAGTTTGGGCCTTTACCTTGAGTTTGTGATGATCATGAAAATTTTTAGGCCTTGTGGGCCATCGGCCTATTGTGATTAATATTACTGTATTATGACGTGTTTAATTGATCAGAATAAAAAAAAAATAAGTTATTGATGATTTACCTACGAGGCCTATATAATTTGATTGACAATTTTTTTTTTAATTAACATCACAAATCAGGGCATATCGCCCCTTAACAGTGTTGGTAGTGTACATCATTTCCATATATATGGTGAGGGGTTCAAATCCCACACATTTTACAAGTATGTGTGTGGAGTTTTCTTCCCGAATCGTGGGAGTAGTTATCTCCCATTATCAGAGTAGATATCCAGACCGCACATGTAATGTTTGATCTCAATAGGTCCCGGGCTCCCAACAATCCCATTGTAATAATTCTCGTAACACTTTAAAAAAAAATCACAAATCAGGAATTAAGTTCTCTTTCTCCTGTCAAGATTCTTAATTAGGAAACACACTCTTAAATGAATCATATAGCAATGTAGATAAAAAGATAAATTTTTTTTTTTTTTTTGAACTAAGACACTCCTGCATATTTGTAAATTGTAATAGTCATAGAGATAGGGATGGCAAAATTACTTGTACCGTCCGCAAGTAGCCTGCCTGCAGCTATTTGCTCTATTTGGAGCATGTTTGAAACGATTCTAATAGGTAGAGTTGGGGTCGAGTCAAAAGTGTTGACCCGATCAAATAACCGGATCAAGGACGAGTCAAAAGTATACGTGGCAATGATAATGTACTCTTCTTTTTTTTTTTTGTTGGAAACATGATACGTAGTATTCTATTGAACATGCATATAGATAATAGATAGAATATTCCACTTGTTAAATGGAGTCTTTTTATCGTGTGATATAAAAGCAATAGTGGCAAACTGGCAACAGAGTATTTTGTTTGGAAGCAAAAATGCAATCAAATGGCGATGAAGAGGCCAAAACTAGTAGAAGCAGCCATGAAGCTTCTTGGTTTTGCTTGCTATATAAATGCGATGTAAAATGACAGTACTTGAATTGAATCTCTTGTCTCTGGACGATCGATCGCTTGTTTTTCAAGCTTCACGGCGCTCTCGTACATACTCTCTTGTTTGTTTCTTTCGTTGTTTTCACTTTTCACTACTTTCGATGCTCTTTCTACGAAATTTCCTTCTAAATTGTTTCGTTTTCAGCTTGATTTTGAATCTTTGATATCCATATCACCAACTTACTTGGTTGAGGTTTTTTGGAAACATAAATTATCCCAACACAATAACAAAAAAGTTGTCTTACTTGATTTTGACACCACACATAATATTCATGTTAATTATTTGGGAAATTCTTCACTCCAAAAAAAAAAAAAAAAATGAACACCAAACAAGCTTTGATCAAGATTAATTTTTAACCATAAGGTGGTTGCCTTGTAGGTCCAAGGCTTGGGATTAAAATCCCAAGTCCTTGGTTCTACTGCCCTCAGGGCGTTTAGCTCTGCTGGTGAAAGGAAGGACATGAGGCTAACGTCAGCGGTTTGAATCCTACCCAAACAGGGGCGAGTTCTGATTTACTCGTTTGCATCCTTGTGGGGCCAGAGGTGTGGGCCGGGGTTTCTTATCTGTCTTACTCCGCGAAACCAACATACAGGCCACGACGAGTCACACAGTTGAGGGAGGACAAACAGATAGGTGTCTGGACGAAGTCCGAGATCCTCGATACCAGGAAAAAAAAAAGATTAAGTTTTATTTTATTTTTACCAATATAACTTTATTAAAAGTCTCAAGATCAGCTTTTGGTCTTGTGTTTATTTTTGAAAATATTTAAACAACTTACATACATCATTACATGCATTAATTTTATTTTTTCTTTGATAAATAACAGCAACTCAGTAATGCCAAGTACCCGGAAACAACTGTGAAGCTTCCATGAAGAAGAAGAAGAAGAAAAACATTATAAGTTTTATAAAACATGGATTTAGAAACAGAGAATCAAAGGGACGTATCATGTAGATTGTAGGCTATGTAGCATAGTGGGGACAACATTCAAATTTTCAAAAACTCTTTCATTTTTATATAAATGAAACTTTTTTTTTAACAAGGGTACTTCAAAATAAATCTTTGTTCAAATCCTAGTATTGTAAATATTTTAATATTATATTTGCTCGTAACGGTAAAGTGTGAGGAAACCCTTCCTCTGGTGTGAGAGTTACTTAACGAACCATGTTTATAAAGTTTAATCTCGTTAAGTCCCTGCTGCTTAAAAAAAAAAAAAAAACCGCTTTTCAAGGAAGTGAAGAACACTAACTATACAAGCAGTACATGCAAGTTCATATTCAATTATATACTCCTAAAGAACACAACAGTTCATATAAACTACAGTTGTAAGTTGTAACACTGTATTGGATTAGCTCGTGAATCAAATGATGAACTATAACAAAGCTTGATTAGAAGTAATTTACCGTGGAGGGAGGAACCAGAGAAAATTGTGATTTGGGAAACTTTTTACATATTTTTATTAGACACATTAGCTTCCAGGAAAGTTCAAGGTGCAGTGACAATAGGAAAATTAATGCAGACAACAACAACAACAACAAAAAAACACTGTTATGTGCTATTGATTCCATTATCGGTGAGTATTAACAGCTTTTGGAAGCATTGGAACAGAGAATCTGATGAAAGAACACACAGAGACGCAGTAAAAGTAAGTAAAAATTTGAGGACAGTATCAAATATCAATTGATTCTAAGTAATATTAATAAAAAAAATGACAACATTTTCAAATGATTTCAAATTTTGATCCGATCTAGTAAGTTTAAATAACCATTTGTACGATAAGACAGGCAATAAATACACACATTCATGCAAATAGCAACTAGAGAGCTTTGATTCCTTTTTTTTTTTTTTTTTTTTTTTAAATAGAAATAATATAGTGAAAATGTAGATAAGAAGTCAGTGTCACTGGACCACAGGCACATAGAGAGAGATGAGAGGGAAAGAGAGATTTATAAATGTAGACACAAGGCAGGTACTAAAGAAGTGCACTTCTCATAATTTCTTCATTTTTTTCTTCTTCTTCAAACTTGTGTGCAAACTGGTGTTTCATTAATAGCAAAGAGGCAGAAGAGAAGATAATACCAAACTATATATTATCATTGGTGATCAGTGTTAGCTAGAACATATATATATATATATACAAGCAATTTCAGTTGCATTGCTTAATTACAAAGTTGGACACTACATTTTTTAATGGCTCAAACTTGGATAAACCAAAGAGCTTTAGCTGCAGTTGCATGGATGGTCTTCATGTGTTTGGTCATGATGGGAGAACAAGGCAGTTCAGAGAGATTGTTGAAGGATAAAAATCCACAGGTTTTTCCTGAACAGAGTGATCATGACATGAGACAACAAGGCTTTTTAGTTAGAGTAGCTCATTTCTTTTGGCAGAGTGGCAAGTCCTCGTACCAGCCTGTCTGGCCGGTGAGTTTCTATATATATATATTCATTCCTCTAGTATTATTTTTGTACCATTTAGTAGTACTGATATTGCATCTTCACTTAACAATGTATCAGGAGATGAAGTTCGGTTGGAAAATCGTTGTGGGATCATTAGTTGGATTCTTTGGTGCAGCGCTTGGTAGCGTTGGAGGGGTTGGAGGTGGTGGAATTTTTGTTCCAATGCTTACTTTGATCATTGGCTTCGATCCCAAGTCTGCTACCGCCATTTCTAAGTGTTAGTAATTGCTTCTATTTAATTAAAACAGATCATCATCTTAAAAAATTCTCATTTAGTTTTATTTATAACTAACATTAGACAATGTTAATTACCTATACAGGTATGATCATGGGAGCAGCTGGATCGACAGTTTACTATAACTTGAAGCTCAGGCACCCGACACTGGAAATGCCGCTCATAGATTATGACTTGGCATTGCTATTTCAGCCTATGCTCATGCTTGGAATCAGCATTGGAGTAGCCTTCAATGTCATGTTTGCAGACTGGATGGTTACGGTTCTGCTTATTATCCTCTTCATAGGTAATTAATAATCGCTATGCTCAGGCGCATATTTGATTATCAATTAATCTGTTTCTAAGTAAACCGGAAAGGATTTAAAACAGATTGAAAAAAATATGGTCATTGCACATGCAATTTGTTCAATTTTTCTTCTAATTACTAAAACTATTTATGTTATATATGGCAGGCACAGCAACAAAAGCATTGTTCAAAGGCGTAGATACATGGAAGAAAGAGACAATGATGAAGAAAGTAAGTTTTTTCTGTTTACTGGTCTGATCTTCAGCTTTCTTTGGATTTTTTTTGCACTTGGTAATGAAGTGTTTGTGGTTCTGTTTAACTCTCAGGAAGCAGCAAAGGCGTTGGAATCGGAGTCCAAACCAATCGGTGAGTGCTCAATCATCTTTAACCATAATATTTAAGCACTCTTAACACTTCCATTCACTTGCAAGAGCAATGAATTTGCCACATGGTTTGAGTCCAAATACAAACACATAACAAATTAAAATAATCACATGGAGGGACTCGAAACCAGGACTCCTGGGACAACCCCCCGCTCTAATATCATCAGACCTATAAGCACTCTAACAATATCAGAAAATATTTCAAGGCATTGATAGAGTTGTATTAAGGTTTCCAAGAGAAAAATATCTCATTCTCAAAAAAAAAATTCACTTGGAAAAAAGGTTTGTGCTAACCTCCTGAATTGCAGATGGTGATGAAGTGGATTACAAACCACTACCAAGTGGTCCAGTTACTGTGCAAGATGAAGAGGTGAGTCCAAAAATTTACCACTTATTACTACATCAATATCCTATTTCAAGAATTTTTCACATTGACACTTGTTGTTGTTGTTGCTGTTAATTAACTTATTACTGCAACAATCATCATTTTTTTATCCAGGTTTCCCTTGTAACGAACATTTACTGGAAAGAGTTGTCGCTGCTTGTTTATGTATGGATTGGTTTTCTTGCCGTTCAGATCGCTAAGGTAGCTATTATATATATCTCATAATGTCACAATAGCTAAAAAAAAGTAGTCTTTCGAGGCCATTTTTGGTTATAGTTGCTGCAAATCACCATGAATTTACCTCATTTTGACCATATGGTATCGATGAATACAGGAATATACCACAACCTGCTCTGTCACATACTGGGTTCTGAATTCCTTACAGGTAAATTCTAAACCTCAATTGGTGTGTATATATATATATATATATATATATATTTCCTGCAAATCCATGCTTTAGAAATTTTCAGAAGTCATACTGTCTAAACTTTCGTATCAAATTTCATTGTCACATTTGTATAGATACCAATTGCCGTCTCCATTACACTCTTTGAAGCTGTTTGCTTATACAAGGGAACCAGGGTGATTGCATCCAAGGGAAAAGAAATCACAAACTGGAAATTGCATCAGCTTTTCTTCTACTGTTGTTGTGGTATAGTAGCTGGTATGGTTGGTGGATTACTTGGGCTAGGAGGAGGCTTCATTTTGGGACCTCTTTTTCTTGAACTTGGAATTCCTCCTCAGGTATTTTTAACTGCTGTTCATGCATGAAGTATTACCAAGCTGCTTCAAGAAACAATAGTGTCCAGAATTCACCAAAACCAATTTACACAACAACATTTTGTAACTTTGTGCAGGTAGCAAGTGCAACATCAACATTTGCAATGCTATTTTCATCCTCAATGTCAGTTGTACAATATTATCTCATCAACCGATTCCCAGTCCCCTACGGTATGTGACAACAGTTTCCTTGCAGAAACCGAAATCCATATTAACTCTCTCTAGATTTGCAATGCCTTATTGATTTTACCTTTTTTTCCTGTATGCAGCTGCCTATTTTGTTTTAGTCGCGACAATTGCTGCCTTCGCTGGTCAGCATGTAGTAAGAAAGATAATTGCAGTCCTTGGCAGGGCTTCGATAATCATTTTCATACTAGCATTAACGATCTTCGTTAGTGCAATCAGTCTAGGTATAATAAATTTAACAAGTCTCTCCAAGCTTTCCATCCATGATTTAGTACTTTCAAGTCATGAGTACTATGTACTCATATGTTCATTTTTCTATGTATGTTGCAGGTGGAGTGGGGATTGAAAACATGATCGAAAAATTGGTGAATCGCGAGTACATGGGGTTCGATAATCTCTGTTCACACTCCTAAGTTTCTTATGATCTCTCTTGGTATAGCAATGGTCAGAGGCCAGCTTTTTACATTGTCCATTTGCTTCTTTGATTAAAGATTATTATGCATTTATGTGTTAATGTTATATTAATAGACATTCAATTATTGTTTTGTATGTCAGTGTCTGCTAATAGCATATGTAACAGAACAATTTGGGATTTTTAATAATTTAAGATTTCAAGACATTTTGAATTTTTCATTATACTACTCTGCTGCTCCATCTTGTTATCAGAAGACCAACTAAAAGAGTATATAGGAGTAAAACTTTTTTCATTGTGTTTCAAAAAAGTATACTAGATCCTCCCTCTCTGCAATTAATAATGATAACAGTGTACCTATATATTTTGGTGCTTTAAATACAACATGTTTCCGACGACAAAAAAAGTCCCCCGGGGGGAGGGGGGGAGAGCCATCTCCTAAAAATGGGAGTAGCTCTCTCTTCGGATGTGAGAGTTATAGTTCATATGTAAACTCTTCCTGACAATGGGAATAACATTTTAGACTGTATTTATAAAGTCTAATCTCTCTAAGTCTCCATAATAGTTATATTTCAAAATAAAAATAAAAAAGAAAAATTAGATGCGAAAACAAATGTTAATGAATATTCTGGAATCTGGAGTGTTAGATTGCATACTATTGGACACGTGTAATGTTAATTGGAAGCGAATCTCGACAGACAAAGCATGTCTCTTAAATCTTGGAATGATGCCCATACCTATACAAAGTTACAAACACTATATTATGTCAAATAGTTTATTTATTTATTTTTCTTTGAAACATATGACAAATAGATTTTGCTTTTACACACCCATGATCTACAACCCAAGCATTTAAAAGACATGCTATTGTGTAAAAAAAATAAAAAATCCCATTTAAAATCCTTATTGTTGTGTAATATATATATATATATATATATATTATCAAACATTTTGGTGCCTTAAATACAACATGCTAGTGTACGGATATACATTTAATATATAGATGGATGATTAATATTAACATGCAATTAAATAAGGGAGTCATTAATTCAAATGAGTTCAATGAAAATATATGGTGGCTTTTCATTTCACTTCAATTAAACTTGTGGATCAATAATGAGATAAATGGTATAATATAATGAATTTACGGCCATCTGGTCGAAACTCCCTCACAACGACACGTGGCGCTGTGAGGGTTCTATTTTACTATATTAAATAGACGAGGACTGCTAGATACACTCTCTCAACTCACTCTCCCAACCCACTATCCCTTCTCCTTTTGACACTTGTCCTATATTGACTTTTCATAAATAAATTTTAGAGCAATCATTGATGAATTATTTTTGTATGTTATTTAAAATTCAAACAATCCACATCTTCCAAAATTGTCCCTTTTTTTTTACAGCAAATTGTCATTTCCAAATATTTGAACAAAAATCTTCAAAGGTAAAATGATGTAAAATGGATTGAATAATATTTATTAAATTTATTTTATTTTATTTTAAAAAGAAAATTAGCAAATATATTATTAACAATATTAAAGTTATTAAAATACAATAAACATTGAAATCTTGCATTTTTTTAGTATATTTGAGTTTTGATATTGTTAATGAAATTTTAATTTTTTTAACTATATTTTTCAAATCGCTTAAAAATAATTACTTTATAAAATATGATGAACTAATGATAATATAAGATAAAACGTTAATTTTTCATGTATAAATTGTGTTTGTTATAATATTTTAGAAAATAAAAAAGATGTATATAAAATAATAATATTATTAATATTTAAGAAAAGGATTATGACAACTTGGTGTAAAAAAAAGGGCAATTTGGGAAGATTTAATGGTTTGGATTGTAAAAAAACATGTAAAAACAATTCATTAATGATAACTTTAAAATTTATTTCAAAAAGTAAATATTGGACAATTGTCAAAAGGAGAAGAGAGAATAGCTTGAAAAAGTGATTCTAGTGCTCCTTTATCTATACATACACGATATTATCAAACAATGATGAGTGTTAAATTCACTTTCTCAACCTACTCTTTGTTCTTGTATTGATACGTGGACAGTAATAAATGTTTTATATTAAAAATTTAATCTTTATAAATAGTCTACTTTTTCATTTTATTTACAATACAAATCAACAAATAATTTCCTAAATTGCCATTCTTCATTTAATATCAACTTAAAAAAAAAAAAACCTAGTTTGTGGTTAGTCTTGTTACTCTACGGCTCTAAAACTCTTTAGCTTTTTTCTTTTTCTTTCTACAGTTCCATCAGGTCTGAGTTAACTCCAACTCTCAACATTTACAAACAAAAATTGCTTTCTCACTATTATTGCAGCTCTATTCAGGTATTTTTTTTTATTAAATAAGTTTATTGTATTTGATTAAATTTTTATATTTAACTTATTTTATTTGAATTTCTTTTTCAATACCTGTTTGTGCAATTCTTACCATTTTCAAACATAAGTTGTCTTTTAACCATTATTTCAATTGTATCCAAGTAATTTTTTAATTGATTTTAATATTAAATAATTTTATTGTATTGGGTTTGTAACATGAGCAGTGACATAAAAAATATTCCTCGTTTCATATTAAAATTTGTTAATTTTCCTTATATATGTTTTGTAGGTATTCAAAAGTCAGAAGAATTTTCTCAAATGGAAAATACAATTATAACTGAAAAAAGAGAATTTTTTTTTTTGTATTTTATGATGTTTTCGGATAAATGTTCTGCAATTTTCTTTTGATTTACTGTTTTCTTTTGGTTCATGAACGATGTACCATTTATTTAATTTCTTTCAGTTTATATGAAATTTTTATAATGTATTTTTAAATTATTTAATTCTAATTATTTTTACTAATTATATATTATATACAACAACCATCAAGTTAATCAGTGATGTTTGGTAAAAAAAAAAAAAAATCTAAACAATTCAATTTAGATCTGTAAACACAAGTTCAATATAAAGAAGAGAAGTTGCAGAGTCTTAGAGTCTAACAACACAGACCTGTTATTATTATTATTATTTTTAAAATTAATTAAATGGTAATCTACTGAAGTTAAAGAAGAAGGCAATCTAAGAAATTAGTTGTTAGTTTGCATTGTAAATAAAATGAAAATGTAGGCTATTTATAAATATTGGAATTTTAATGTAGAATATTTATTACAATCCACGTGTCAACACAAAAACAGAGAGTGTGTTGAGATAGTGGATTTAGCACTCCTTATAATATGAACAAATGTAAAAAATGAAAGAAAAAATACCATGTGCCAACACCCAATTAGTGGGTGAATATCTTAGGTACTGATCAGTCAAATACCCAAGTATTTTCCTATACGTATATTTTGGTGTTTTAAATATAAGATATTTCAAACCACTCAAAAAAAAAAAAAATAAATAAATAAATAAATCTATTAGATGCAAAAACATATGTTAATGAATCTTCAAGGTTTAAGGGACTGTGCAACGTCAAGCATTTCCCTTAAATCTTGGAACAATGCCTATCCCTGAATTGACACCATATTATGTCCATAGGTATTTTTTAATCTCAAATTCTTTTCCAAATTGGTATACCATTTGAGTTTTTAATATCACGTAACTTACCATATAATTTTATGATTTACAGAACGTCGACAACTCATGTATTATATCAATTTGGAAAAGATTTTAGAAAAATAAAAAATAGAAAAAATTTTAGAAAATAGGTTTTTTTTTTTTTACACACCCATGCCATAATACACAACCAAAACAAGGAAAAAAAAAATAGTACTAAACAAAACGTCCAACCAATCAAATCTCGACACGATGCAGGCCAGCTGGTTGCCACGGTAATTAATTGCCTTTTTTAGGGCAATATTCAAACACTCATTTTCCCGCCCAAACTGAAAAGGCATTTAAAAAAAAAAAAAAAAAAAAAAAATCTGGATGGTCTATTTATAAGGCTACTAGTGGACCTACACGGCTCCACCGCTTTGTTTCCACATTGTCCAGTCTGGTCTCTCGTTGCGGACTCAGTGGCTCTTCGTCGTCTTCGATTTTTCACTCAAACAGAGCTCACATCACATTATTTGCGGTTCGTCTTCCACACATTTTGTGCTTTTATTTATTTTTTCGCAAATATCATATTTATTTATTTTTTTAAAATTATTTTAATTTTCTGAAAGTATAATAGTGTTAATGTTTGGTACTGTGATCGGAGCCCTAGGTTTAATGTTTATGAGAAATTTTGTTGTTGTTGTTGTTTATCTTTTGTTTAGATGCGTTTTATGTAGAGGAAATGGCATTTTAATGGTGTATTTGTTGACTGTTGTTTTGGATTTTATAGGGTTTAAAATGGTGTCCGACATTGAAACGAAGAACGACGACGTCTCTGCTGACTCGCCGACATCGGTCCTTGAAGATGAGGTTTTTTCTTCTTCTTTTGTTTGCTTCATTTATTTTATTTTTCTATCTCCGTTTGGTTCTCTGGATAACGCGAGAAAGTGAAAAAACTTGTTTGGTTGTAGAAAGTGATGTTGAGAAGTAAACGGAAAAGCTCGATCGTTTTCCTTTTTTTAGTCATTTTAAGCATTTTGTCCTTTCTAACTTTTCGCTGAAGAGTTTTGGTTTTAATTTGCTTTCGAAAAGTTAATGAACAAACATATATCTGTTCGACGTATAGTCCGTGTGACTTTTTTTTAATTTTTATTGTACTGTTTGTTGTCTTTTTTGTTCTGTGTTACGATATATTCACATCTTGATTTAATGTTCTCTCGTTTACTTCATTTTGATTACTTTTTCCTTTTTCCTTTTACATTTGTTGCTTTCAGAATTTTTTTAGTTGTTCACACTTTTGGAGGCTCTAACTTTTTTTTTTTTTTAATAATGTTCAAGAACCATAGGATAAGTTGAACCATGTTTCTAATTTATGAAAATTTGATGCAAGGGTCATGTATTTCAAATTCATATAATAATCAAATACTCTGTATTGGAGAATCTGTGCGAATTTGTAGATGGCTTAAGGAATGTGGATTTCCATCTTGATTCTGATTGCATTGATGATGATAGGCCTTTCATAGAACTTATATTATATTTAATTTGCAATGAACGATAGACTCCTATATTGACCCTCTTTAAATCTCTGATTGTTTTATTTTTTTCCATTAAATGAAGGATGTATGCAAGGCAAAAGTTGGCGTCAATTTGGAGGATGAGGTCACTGATGATACCTTTCTCATATCAAAAGCTATGAAAGAGGAGGAAGAAAAGCTACTGGAAGCTCGAGTGACAGAAGAGGATGTGGAACCAGTCAATGAAGCCCGCCTGGATGACACACAGTTTAAGAAACTGGATGAGCTTCTAACACAAACCAAGCTGTATACAGAGTTTCTGATGGAAAAAATGGAAGATATCACATTTGTATACCCTGAATCACCTTCATAGATGAACCTTCTTTACTGGGAAGTAATTTTTCTTGGTACTGATTGAGTTTTATGTGAATTGCATTGGTAGAATGGAGTGGAGCAGGAGAGTGTACCTGTCAAACAAAAGAAGGGCCGTGGTGGAAAGAGAAAAGCAGCAACCCAATACAATACTGTAATATTATCCAGCCTACTTTTACCATGCTGATATATTTCAATTTGTTTTGTTGCATGCAACATTATATGCCATCGTACAATCGATGTTGTCACATAGCATTACATGAAACTAATCTTGTATATTACATATTCCTTTGTGTGTATTGTTGTATGTAGCTATATATGGTTATATCGATTGTAGAACAGATTGAAGTTAAGAATATTAAGAGGAAGGTTGGTGGGACTGTGGGAGTAAAAATTGATCTACTGCTTTTAGTGTATGATCAAGATGGTCGCTGTTATAATTAATTGAGATTTTATAATTGGACAAGTTTTGAGGATGTATTGAGGCTATTTTTAGTGAAGAATATAGTATATTGATCAATGATAAAAGTAGAGGGTTAATGTAAAAACTATAGGTGATTGGATAATTTACAGTACTGAGAAAAGATTTTACAACAAAGCTAGGGCGGGTCAAATAATTTCATGCAATGCTCAAAATTCTATTTCATCACATCTTGTGAGGATACTATAATCTACTTTTCCAGAGAAAATGTGTCTGCAATTAAGACTTGCTAATTTGCCATTATCTTTCTCTCATCTCTATTTCTCCACAGGCTGTTCCTATTGTATCTTGATTTGGTGTACGGATGTTTGTTTTTGCTAGCTAGGTTAAAGTCGTAAAAACCTAAATGATGGATAGTCATATGGCATTCCTTTTTAGTCTTGTCTTATGTTTCAGTTATTGATATCTTGCAGTGGTTGGTACAAGTTAGCTTAGTTGGTGGATTTTTTCATAGTACTTCACTCTCAAAGGATTTCCATTTGGAGAATTAGCAAAATAAATAAATAAATAAAAGTTGACAACTTGCAGTGTCCCTTTCATGATCCGTTTTAATTTGTTTGTTTATCATATATCAGTCATTATGTATTACCCTTAGGCTGTTTGTAGTCCCATCCAATCAAGCCATTCATATAAACGTGATCTCTTAATTTTTACGGTATCATCTTGTTACGTAGTTATTTTATTGTAAAACAGTGATGAGAAGCATTTTATTTAATATTGAATTTTAAAAATCTGGGGTAATACACTGACATTTCATCAGAGGAGGGCCAAGATGGCAGTCGCAGCAATGCTTAAAAGATCTAAAGAAGGAGAAATAGCTGAAGATGAGAACCTGAATGAGGAAGAAAGAGTTGATAAGGAGCAGAGAGAACTTGTGCCTTTGTTGACTGGTGGAAAATTAAAATCTTACCAAATCAAAGGTGTGAAATGGTTGATCTCATTATGGCAAAATGGTTTGAATGGGATTCTTGCGGACCAAATGGGCTTAGGAAAGACAATTCAAACCATCAGCTTTCTTGCTCATTTAAAAGGGAAAGGACTACATGGGCCCTATTTAGTAATTGCTCCACTTTCTACTCTATCAAATTGGGTAAATGAGATTTCAAGGTAAATTTGTACTTTTTTGTGTATACCAGCATGGGTCAAGCCAACATCTTATTATTATATTTTATTTGGAAATATTTTTATAGGTTTACGCCCTCGATCAATGCAATTATTTACCATGGAAACAAGAAAGAGAGGGATGAATTACGAAGGAAGCATATGCCTCGAGCGGTTGGTCCAAACTTCCCCATTGTTGTTACTTCTTACGAGGTTGCATTATCTGATGCAAAAAGATATTTGAGGCATTACAGTTGGAAATATCTTGTGGTTGATGAGGTAACTCTCAAACGATTGACAATTTGGATGAGTAATTATACTTCTGCTACACTAACTATATCCTTGTAACTGAAGGGCCACAGGTTGAAAAACCCGAAGTGCAAACTGCTGAGGGAATTGAAACATCTAAATGTAGGAAATAAGCTTCTATTAACTGGGACCCCTCTGCAGAATAATTTGGCAGAGCTCTGGTCGTTGCTACATTTCATTTTGCCTGATATTTTCTCATCTCTTGAAGAATTTCAGTCATGGTTTGTGTGCTACTAATCTCTTAGTTATTTGTACCAGAATTATTCAATTTTTGCTGATTATGTATATATCTGTTGTTGGTCAAGTAGGTCTGTCTTTTTTATTTATTAGGTAAATACTAGGTATAATCTTAGACATCTGAAGTTATAGCTCTTGCAGTTTCCTGCTCATGGATACTGTAGTTTGTAATGCAGCCACATCTTTCAAATTTGGGAATTTCACATGTATGTAGGATTCTCAAAAGTAACATTTATCATATTCATGTTAAACAGAAGTATGAATAGTTGCACTGAACACGAATGTTTTAAAAAGCTTGAGTTGGGTTTAGGTGTTTTTTCCTAAGGAGGTGAGGCAGGTGCCAATGAGGTGGTCACCTTAATTTAAAAATGTTAAATAATGCCAAAAAAAAAAAAAAAAAAAACCGTAAGGCCCCTTAAACATGCAACAAAGGCAATTTGTTTTAGTGGTTTCTTTTAAGGAATTTTCTTAAAAGACATAAAAACCCTTAGCCCCCCCTCACTGCCTCAAGGCATGGACGGCTGAGGTGAATTGAGGCACGTGTCAAGGTGGCTACCTTGGCCAATTTTTAAAACATTGCTGAACATATGCTTTTGAACTACAATATTTTGACTGCTTCCAGCCGTGATGAATCTCAAACTGATTATTTTTTTTCCTTATTTTCTTGTTATGAGAAATTTTATATTCAGGTTTGATCTGTCGGGAAAGAACAACAGTGAAATTATGAAGGAAGAGTTGGAAGAGAAGAGAAAGGCGCAAGTATGCATCCTATTTAACTGTTTCTCTTTACTTCTTAAACAAAATTTACATTGTATATATAATTCTTTGTTATTTATCTTCAGATGGTGTCCAAACTCCATGCTATATTGCGTCCCTTTCTTCTTCGAAGGATGAAGTCTGATGTGGAGCAGATGCTTCCTCGTAAAAAGGAGATTATTTTATATGCTACCTTGACTGAATATCAAAGAAACTTCCAGGATCATTTAATCAATAGGACATTGGAAAACCATTTACGAGAGAAAGTTGACACAGGTATGAAATC
This sequence comes from Acer negundo, assembly GCA_035582765.1. Classification (NCBI taxonomy): domain Eukaryota; kingdom Viridiplantae; phylum Streptophyta; class Magnoliopsida; order Sapindales; family Sapindaceae; genus Acer; species Acer negundo. The sequence goes on from CM069240.1 coordinate 16,240,190, forward strand.
AATGTCAATGTGAATAGTCGTGTTATTATTGTTACTATATTAATAGCAGAGTATATGATTATTATTTTTTTGAAAGTATCAGAGTTAAATGATTTTGAAGCTGCTATTTTTGTATTATTTTGTACTGTCTGTGAATTTTCAATTTTCAAAATTGCAGGACGTGGTATGAAAGGAAAGCTTTATAATGTAATGATTCAACTCCGGAAGAATTGCAACCATCCTGACCTCTTAGTGTCAGCCTTTGACGGCACATGTATTCTCTTGGTTACCTATGTACTATTTTTACTGTGACTGTGGTCTACTGCTTCACTTACACCACTTTTTTGGTCATATCGACAGGGTTTTACCCGCCTGTTGAGCAGATTGTTGAACAGTGTGGAAAATTCCGCTTGCTTGACAAATTGTTGGCTCGGCTTTTTGCCCTCAAGCACAAAGTATGTTGTACAAGTTGTTACTTCATATATTCTCTTGTTTCTTATGATCTGCTTATCTGTAATTATCTCTGCAAACAGGTTCTCATCTTCTCTCAATGGACTAAGATTTTGGATATAATGGACTACTATTTTAGTGAGAAGGGGTTTGAAGTTTGCAGAATCGATGGTAATGTGAAATTAGATAAAAGGAGAAAACAGGTTTGTGATACCTTACTATCATTTTGAATCATTTGTTTTTATTTTTAATGATAAACAGAGGGATTTCAAAAAATGGATTTAGGCATCAACTTAAAGTTCCATGCCATTTTTAAGAAATGTTATATTTAAGTTTAAATACTATTAGAACTAACACTATTGTAGTATTGTAGGGACATTTCATATAAACTTAAGCTCTTAGAAATTAGTGGTTTCTCAATATGGTATTAAAGTCTGAGAGATTGCACTAAAATCTTGATTGATTCATGTGACAAGCTTGGATTAAATTACATATGAATGGGTGTGTTAGGACTTAGGGCCCTTTCTGTACGATTAAACTTTTGGAATGAACAAACTTTCTATATGTTATATTTTGGGATGTTTTGGCATGCCTATCTTAGAACAATATTTGCTTGTATGTGTGCCATATTGGGTGTCGGCATAGATGGCCATTTTGTTTGGAGAAATGCCATTTTCCTAGTATACTGTGCATTAGAATTTTGGTATTTTTTTGTTTGTGTCTGGGAAATTGTTGTTGAAAGGGTAATCGATTATAATTGTTAGTATATATTTTTCTTTTCTGCAAACAGATTGATGAGTTCAACGATGTAAACAGCAATTTTAGGATATTTCTTCTAAGTACTAGGGCTGGTGGATTGGGTATCAACCTGACTGCAGCTGATACTTGTATACTGTACGACAGTGACTGGGTATGTCTTTTTTGTCATGTCTTGTTTATTCCTTGATATTTATATGTTCAATTCAGTCAATGATTGTGAAGTTTGATACTAATTCATTATGTTTCATGTGCTTCCAGAACCCTCAAATGGATTTGCAGGCCATGGATAGATGTCACAGGATTGGCCAAACCAAGCCCGTCCATGTTTACAGGCTTGCAACAGCTCAATCTGTCGAGGTACTTCAACTGCTGTTGTTGTTGTTTTGCCTTTCTGTCAAAGCTTGTTTTCGTATTAGTAACAAATTGAGTACGTGTATATTAACAGGGTCGCATTTTGAAAAGAGCCTTTAGTAAGTTGAAGCTCGAGCATGTTGTGATTGCAAAAGGGGAGTTTCATCATGATGGGACCAACTCTAACAATAATACAAATGACATGGAGGTTTGACCATGCTTTGACCAGACTTTTTAGTTTTTATCCTCCTCTGTTTTAGTTCTTCTGAACTCATCACCATTGAAAGTTTGTTTTGGGCAGATTTTTTATTTTTTTTATTTGTGAAGATCATGTGGTAGGAAATAGGAATGTTAGCTAGGACGATGTTTCTGACCATTGTTGACATACTTCGATTCAATTATGAATGCATGGTTGCTTGTCATTTACTCCTTCATTGACTTATATTATTTGTTAATTTTAGGAAGAGGATTTACTAGCGCTTCTCCGGGATGAAGAAACCGCTGAAGACAAATTGATTCAGACAGATATTAGCGATGAAGATTTAGAGAGGGTCTTGGATCGTAGTGACCTGATTCGTGGTCCATCAGGTTTCGAAGAAAAGCCTGAAAACACTGCTTTTCCCCTTGAAGGACCCGGTTGGGAGGTGGTGTTGCCAACAGCAACCGGAGGCATGCTTTCGACCCTCAATAGTTGAGGATCCTTTATGCGAATGCAGAGCGATGGACATGACATGTTTTTGGTTTTTGAAGTTTTGCGATTTGGCCGTAAAGTTACCATTGCAGCAAAGTTTTTTGGGAGCAGAATGGTATGCTGTAAAGGGGTTATATGTTTTTCTCTATAAAGAGATGGTTTTGTAAATGTCTGTCTTGAATTTTTTATGCCTGCTCTGCATTTTGTAGAACTTAAAAGAAGTGGACGTGAGATTGGTAAATGAAGTTGATTATTAGTATTGCATTCTATGGTGGGGATTGGATCACTTGGTTGCACTGTTGAGGCATGGGTCTTGATCTTCAAGTTAGAATTCCTCCCGATTTGAAGTGATTATAAATCTAAATGCCACACATCCTATTGATATATTAACATGTTTCATCAACCTATATATATTGGTTTTGCTTATAATTAGGTCAAAGTTAAAAATTGTAAGACAAGACTAATGAGATTTATACCTGGAAACTAGAAAAGGCACATAATTTTTGTGAAAATGGTTTTTAAAAAGTTCCGTTGCCGGGAATCGAACCCGGGTCTCCTGGGTGAAAGCCAGATATCCTAACCGCTGGACGACAACGGATTGATATTGAACTTATTAGAACTATTTTATTTAAAGTATAAACTATCATCTAGATCGTATAAGTCATTTCCAGAATGGTAATAATTTAAAATGAAGCTCCCCATGATTTTTCGACATCTTGATATCATTTAGATGGAATCTTGGAGTGTATTTGATTGAAATTTTAATAGACAATTTTGGGAAGTAAAAGTCTGGTAGTATTAGATTAAGACTTTTTAATAAATTAGATAAATCTAGTGGTATTTGATTATGACTTTTAAGATTTTTTTAAAAAAATCCATAATATCTTGTGGTATTGGATTCAGACTTTTAAGATACAACAAATTGACTAGTGATATTAGATTGAGATCAAGATTTGTAGGATTTTATGATATTGGATTTTCTCAGACATTTTAGTGATAACTATAAATACAAATACCCCAAAATTGTCTTGCCCTCTTCCATCAGGCTTTTCAGACTTTTTCAAGCTTTCAAAATCATCTTCATCTTCCTCAATCCATCAAATCTTCATCACAAATCTACCAAAATGTCCCAAATCTGGTTATGGTGAAGCCATGCTTTCGAAAATCTCTTCACCAAAATATTTTTAAAAAAAATCCACTAATTTTTTTAAAAAAAATCCATGCTTCAAAATCCAAAAATTCAAAGTTAACAGCCCCACTATGTTTTTCAGAAAGAAAAAAAAAAGTCTCTCAGATTATATAAATCCATAAGATTCTACCACCCCAAAATTGTCTATAAAATCCCAATTCAATACACCCCTCTTAGATTCCAATACATGGTTGAAATATATAATTGATTTAATGTTCTTCACTTATATTACATTGTACGTAGTTAAATTATAAATGATGCCAAAGAATGAAAGAATTTTGAAAATTGAATAGAAAATCCCTTCGATTTGAAATTTGACTTGAAGATGATAGACAATCGTTAGATTTGAAGTTTGTGCTTACAATGCCAGTTAAATGGTAGAAGCGACAACAAAATCAAGTTCTTGGATACGAAATTTCACTTGTAAGTTGTAATACAACTCATGATTTTCAATTCCTAATTGACACGATCATGTTCAAGAAAATTGATGGAAAATTAGATAAATATTATTATTTATCTAAATAGTGTCCTACATCAAAAGTCTTACCTTCAAGATAGAAAATTTCAAATATTGATAATAGACTAACAATTTCAAACATTGATTATAAACCATTTTGAAACTTACATATCCTTTCGATTTGAAATTTGACTTGAAGATGATAGACACTCATTAGATTTGAAGTATGTACTTACAATGCCAGCTAAATGGTAGAAATGACAACAAAATCAAGTTCTTGAATACGAGATTTTGCTTGTAAGTTGTAATACAATTCATGATTTTCAATTCCTAATTGACACGATCATGTTCAAGAAAGTCTTACCTTCAAGATAGAAAATTTCAAATATTGATAATAGACTAACAATTTCAAACATTGATCATAAACAATTTTGAAACTTGCATACCCGTTCGATTTGAAATTTGGCTTGAAGATGATAGACAATCATTAGATTTGAAGTCTATGCTTACAAGGCCAACTAAATGGTAGAAATGACAACAAAATCAAGTTTTTGAATACGAGATTTCGCTTGTAATTTGTAATACAACTCATGATTTTCAATTCCTAATTGACACAATCATGTTCAAGAAAGTCTTACCTTAAAGATAGAAAATTTCAAATATTGATAATAGACTAACAATTTTGAAACTTGCATACTCGTTCGATTTGAAATTTGGCTTGGAGATGATAGACAATCGTTAGATTTAAAGTCTATAACGATTTAAAGTCTATGCTTACAATGCCAGTTAAATGGTAGATGTGACAATAAAATCAAGTTCTTAAATACGAGATTTCGTTTGTAATCTGTAATACAACTCATGATTTTCAATTCCTAATTCACATGATCATATTTAAGAAAGTCCTACCCTCAAGATAGAAAATTTCAAATATGGATAATAGATTAACAATTTCAAACATTCAAACAAATGTCTGTGATGTCTCTTTACAGAATTGTGTCAAACAAATAATTTTCTACCATATACCTTGTAAGCATTGACAAAACAACTCTATTAAACCCCAAATTATAAGGCTTAAACCGATACACAATACCATAAACACAACAAATTGTCCATCAAATTTCACTTTAACATAAAACATAAAGCCATAACCCGATTTTAAGTAATTGAAATCCAGATAAGTAAATCATAGGAGCAACATTCGATAACAATCAAAATTCCAAATTAAGATACCTAATTACACTGACTGTTGTTGAAGGTACTGCAAGGGGAGATGCTAATTAGATATCGACAAGGCTGCTCACATAAGAAATAAGCCTCTCATTGTAATTAGGTGCACGCCTCTCATTGTTATTAGATGCATGACCCAAGTGTTTAGTCTCTTTCGTCTTCATATCATATACATAAAGTAAATCCCTTCCCCGGAACACCACAACGTCGTTGCCTGTAAATAGCACAGCATCCCGATCATAATAAGGGTCGGTGAAAACAGAGTGGTCTAAAGCAATCTCATGTGTTTTCCAAGCCTTGGTATGACTATGCATCTGCATTGTATTTGTGTAGGCATTAGAAAGCACATGCACAGAAAGTTTTAGCCCGTGCAGAGAAGTTGTACAAAGCTTCCCATCCTTCACACCCAAGGTTCCATGGCCATTCATCAGTTGTGACCGCTCCATTTTGAGATCAAAAGCAAGAATTTTATCATACTGTGTCAGCCAATAAACAGTTCCATTCGCATAAACACCTGAATTTGGTCGGATCACCCGATTGCCAAATAAAATCTCACCAGATGTTCTCCAGGATCCTTTGGAAGAGGAATAAATCTCAAATTCGTATCCCTCCATTTCAGATGGAAAGGCACATATCAGCTGGTACTCAGCTGCAAAGTTCAGTAACGATGGATCAAAGACGAGCACAACAGCAGGGTTAGAACCATGATCATTGTCAGGTTTAGGAAGCTTCTGCCAATGCTTGGTTGTAGGATTGCAGATGTAGTAGGCTTTGTATTCAGTGCGACCCTGGCAGCAGAGTAGTCCATTACAAGAACTCCTAATATCAACTGGTTCAGGCAAAAACTTCAAAGACGGGTCAGGAACACCATATGCCATAGGGTTGAGGGAAACAAATGATGGCTCCCCATGTGAAACCTGAGAAAAGAAGCCTGAGATAGTTCTAAAAGAATATGACTGGTTATGGGCAAAGAAAGGAGTTGAGATCATGAACTTCCAATCCCGACAAACTCCTGTGAACCGCAATAGTGATTTAGCTGGAAGAAAATGCAGGGCATGCTCTCTTATCACGTCCTTGAGGTCCAAGTAGATGTTGTTGTTGCTGCTTGCAAATATGGAACTTGGTCTCTTTCCCTGATTCATGTTTAGCTGCAACTGCACCCCAAATTACATCAAAACAACAACTGGAAATAGATTTAGATATATATCAAAGGAAAGCTACCCATTTCATCACTTGACAAGACTGAAAATAAATTCAGGTTCCAAGGCTTAGGGATGGTTTTCCTCATTTCACTTCAATGTTAAGTGAACTAACCAAAACAATTTATATTTACTTCCATAGTACAGGTTTACATTCTTCCGACCCAATAAAAATAATAATGATAATAATAACACAATGTCAAGCATAGTCACTGCCTCTCGAATTCATCAATAACAACATACTTGGCAAGCCAACAATTTCACCCAGGTATTAGTTTTCCACCAAATTTATATTCTTTCCAACAAAAAAAGCCACAAGTACGCCAATTAACAAAACAAAAACGTTTGCCAAAACAACTACATGCCTTAACCTAAGCTAGCGATTCCAATTATTCAAACACAATCACACTGTCTTGGTTCTCAGATTTCAATCGAAAGCCTGAGTGATCCAAACAATATACTCTACAAAAGCCAAGAAATGTAAATTTCCAGTAGCTTATTTTTCTTCAACTTCACTTTTACACACACATATACGGATACCATATAACATTATATATTGTCTAATTCAACAATAGCAAAATCAGCTCGAAAGAATTCAAACGATAGTTTAACTTAGTTTTCGCATGCCGATTCTGTCGTTTTCATGTAATTTTAACTTATATTTTATCTTTCTTTTCCTCTGTTTTCTCAGCAAACAAACACACTCTTAACATAATCAAAAATCAACAGATCAAAAAACTTCACAAAATCAACTGTTGTAGCGTAGAAAAGCAGAAAAATTACCTCGATAATCAAGATTAACAAAGAGATTCAAAGTAACTAATTGAAAACAAAAACCGTACCTTAAATATTTGACAAAGACAGAGATTCGTCAAAACGAGAGAGAGAGGTTTTTAATTGTTTAGGCGTTTCACAGTTTAAAGCGAAAGTCCACGAAAAAGGACTTTTATCTTGACTAGCTAACAACACGGAAGAGTCTGTTTGGAAGCACGTGATTGTTGTTCTTGCGCCCAGTATAGCATATCCTAATACTGGTCTGCAGTCCGCACTCAGAATAATATTTTATCTATAAGGAAAATTTCTAAGATGCCCTTAAGTTTAGGCCCTTTTTAAAAATGAATTTTCAAGTTTGAAATTAGAGAAAACACCACTACATGAGGTTTTTTGATACACAATTAAGGGAATTTTTTTAACTAAAATTAAAAATTAAAAAAGTTATTTTAATATATAATTAGGAGCTTTTCATTTAAATTTTAAACTAGAAGATTATTAGTAAAAAGTAAAAGAAATTTAATTCTTCCTATTTGTTCTAATTAAGTGAAAGATTTTTTATAGTCAATGTTAACTTTTTTGGTTGGGCAATTAAAGAACTGATTTAATGATAAAATGTGTGAATATGTACAGAATTTACTTGATTTTATGATACAAGATTAGGGAGCTCAATTAATATTTTTTTTTTAAAAAAGGATTTGTTAAAGAGCAATTATTTTGTTATGTATGGACAAACTACCAGAGATAGGGATATCAAAATTATCCACGGATATGGATATCTATAAGAATTCAATCTATTTAAAATGATGATGTATACTATTATTTCGGGGACAGAATAGGGATAGATGTCATTTTAATATCCATTATAGATTTTAATATTTTAAAAATATATAAAAAAAATTTTATGTAATTATGAATTCTAATTATATAAGTTATTATTATTTTTTATTTGAACTTTATTGGATGTATTTTTTTCTTCCTTTAAATAGGATAAAATGTACTGTTATATTTTTTTCATTGAATACAGATATAAAGGGAACATGAATGAATATCTCTACCTCAATTCGGGGATTATCCAAATCTATCCCGCTCGATTAAAATTTATAAATAAGGATGAATGGTATATCAATCCCCTGTCCGATCAATTGTCATCCTTAATCGGAGAGCACTACAAGGAATCATGTATTATTGTGGTAGGTAGACAAAAACTTAAACAAATTTGGCATGACCTTTGTTGTATGCTGCTTTCTTAGAAAGAAACAAAAAAAAAGCACAATACACATCCATTTTATTTCAGGTGTTATGCATCTCCCTTTATAGTATTTTACAAGTATTTCTAAGGAATTCTAGCTCCTCTCAAAATTGTGAGAGTACACAAATAGTGCTCGATATCAACGGGTTCCAGCAATCCGTTATATGAAGTTGAGGACTTGAGCAACTACATCATCAAATTCAATAATGATTGTGGGTCATTTTTTGAATGAAATTGAAGAAAATGCTCACCATAGACTGAAATTATTTCCATGGACAACACCATTTTGGGTTAGTTTCAGTGGAAAAAGAATATTAAACACCTTCAATTTCTTAACAATTGATTTAAAATGTTCCTTAGATAATATTAATAAACAAAAGTCGAGTCACAACAATTTTATATAAAACTATTTTCAATTCACTAGAAACCATCCATGGCCACAGAGAAAAGATAGGAGTTGTTGTAGTGGCCCATACCAGTACCACACACACCGACATTATCAACCGAAGCACTGGTCAGAGGGGAGGGGTCCTGGAATTGAACCCTGTTGAAAAAACTGTAAACCAAAAACAACAATAATGGCGAGTAACGACAAGTAAGAGAGACCTTCAACAGCACCCAACAAGCCAAAAGGTCCGTTGGGGAGACCAGACCCAGTTTTGGTTTTGGTGTACAAGGACCAACCCACAATACCCAGAGTGATTAGGTAGCTCACGCCCTCCAGTGCACCAATGGACCCACCTGGTCCTGGTGGCAGGCCGCAACCGGTGGTCTTGAGTGTGTAGAGAGACCAGCCAATTACTGGGGTGGAGATCAAGCCACCGGCTATTGCTATTTTCTCGGCGAGGCCGTTGCCTCCTGCTGTGTCGTCGCTGCTCTCGTCCTTTGCCATGCTTGAAATTTTGAGGGAAGTGTGAAATTTGATTCTTTTGTAAGAGGTGTTGTGGAAGCTTTTGTGTTGTAGTGGTGATGGAAGTGCACATGCTGGTGATAGCAGCAACATCTTTGAGGCCTCCATGTACAGAGAGACAGAGAGAGAGAGAGAGAGAGAGAATACTGCTTCTTCTTTTCAAGTCATGCTAATTTTATGATGCTCTTTTAAAGTGCCCTTATCCATTTTTGTGTGACTAACCGAGACTGAGAGATTGTTTTTTTAAGTTCCATGATCACTTGAATAAGTAATTTTAAAATAATTTTATAAATCATTAATCTAATAGCTCTTTTGAAATAATTTGGGTTCAATAGTTAGAATTAAAAGCTTTCATTTTCAAGCTCACATAACACGTGAGCGCGCGCGTAGCTCGGTGTACGGCTCCCAAATTTAAAGAAAAATAAAATCAAGCCTAGTCGCATTTAGCTGGCTGTTGGACCAAGCGAGTGGACTCGCACTAATAAAAACAGAACCGTACTCGCGCCCGTTTACAAATTACAACAAAAATGGAAAAGAATGCACCAAAGAAGTCAGGTGAGGCAGCTGCTGAATCGTTGGATTATAATCGTTAAACGAATCTCTGGCCATCATCAGGTAAAAAGGGTCCCATATCCATGTGAACATTTAGGAGAGCAGATAATTACCACAAATCTAAATGCCACCTGGCAGTGTACCAATCACAACTTAACAATTATATAATGAGAAAAGGCTAACAACTGAGATGAGATGACTGATGAGAAAGGTCAAAATGCCCAAAAGCCCACTACGATATAAGCTATCTACGAAGATGCCATGCCTTAGGTGGTTCCAAATATCGCTGAAAAAACAAGAGATTTCCCTCCAAATTCACTACACACAAACACACTCTTTTAAACAAAGTCCCTGTAAGCAAAGTAAGGGCGGTGAATCCTTTGATGATAACTGCCATTTGAATATATATAGAAGATATTAACGGCTATAACCTACAAAGAGAAGCAAAAAGGGCAAGCGGGAAGTGAAATACTAACAACCTTTTGAACTACTAACATATGCCACCCAACATTACAATTTCTTTTTTTGTTTGCCTAAAACCATTGTCCAACTAAGACACCCAAAATCTACCAACCAACCAATATCCTCTATCCTCCATAATTTTTTTTTAAGACATTAACAAAACATTAACAAAGTCATCAGAGTGAAAAACTGACTGCTAACGACGCTTCTTTGAAGATGACTTGGTGTAATCAACAACGTCATCGTCGTCGTCTTCATCGTCCTCACCATTTTCATCTTCATTTGCTGCTGCTGCTGCTGCTGCTTCATCACCCCTCTTTCTCTTGAGCTGAGAGGTTGAGGGTGGTTGATCCTCAACTTCTTCATCGTCTTCAACGTCTTCCTCCTCTTCAGCATCATCATCATCGTTGCCTGGTTCCATATCACTGCCACCAGCATCATCTTCTACTGTCTGCACCACTGGCTGAACCAAGTACCCTGCATCGTAGTCTTCATCCTATCATTCCACAAAAACTTTCCACTGTTAGTAACCGTTTTAATGGTGTATATAATCACACCAAATAAACATAAAATTAATTAAATCCAACATAATATAATTTAATTTAATTAAAAACACACACACACACAAAATTAAACAAAAGCCACAATCAACAAAAAGATAGCTACGAAAATTCCACTAGTATAGCAACACTCAGTGAAACAAAACCATGCAAAAATCCAGACATGAGCAGATTAATGGAAAATGATTAATCTGTTGACATAAATGCAAAAGAAGAATTGGTCAAATTAACAGAACCTGATGCAGGAAGTCATATAAGAGTAAAAATCTTGGTAAGCACTAAGCACAAAGAAAATGAAACCGGAATACACTTTGTCTATTCTGGACTATAATCTCATCCGGAATACACTTTGTCTATTCTGGACTATAATCTCATCGGATTCTGTGAAAATATTTATAACCGGAGCGATATAGGGAGCAAAATTAAACAAATTCAATCAATAATTGTGGCAATCAAAAGGGTAAAGAGCTAATTAACGAAAACAGTACGACACTCGACAAAGAAACAAGAAGTCCTACAAATCCTCAGAAACCCTGCGTCACAGTCCTGTTACATTTGAGCAAAAGCAAGAATTCATATTAGGGTTTATGAAACACATTCTCAGAGATTAAATCTTGAATATGAAGTAACGGACTATTCCAAAAACTGTTTTCAAAACCTTCACTTATAAATCACATATTCATTAAGAGATAGCATCTTTTCTCTATCTAATATTCTAATGTTACAGTCATGACATTTTACTGAAAAAAATATATAAATATCTCAATGCATAAATTCAAAAAACCAAAAGGATAAACAACCATTCAAAACTAAGTTCAGAGCCTTCATTTCTCGCAATGTATAAAACTCCAATTATAGTTAAAAACTTCTTCTTAAGCTAAAATTTTAACAGATAAATATTCACATATTCAAATGCAGTGGAATACCAGATTCCGACCTTTTCACATTAGTCTACAATGCATAAATTGTTTTTAAAGTACCATGACTGTTATGGCAAAATGCTTTGAAGCACAAAAATGAGTTATGACATCAAACAATTGCAACACCTTAATATCTCTACCAGATGCAAAAGATAAGAAATATTTAAAACATGAAACAATAATCAGCAACAGATCATATGCGATTTTTTTAACTGCACTAAAGTCCTCTTCTCAGCTGAAAACACAATAGCAAACAATCAATTAAGTGTGACAAAAGACTCATTTGTAATATAAGATTCTACTAGAGAAATAACAGTAAAAATTGGTAATCTCATTCTCACCTCCTCTTCAGCCTCATCTTCATCTTCAACTTCAAACACACCATCATCCTCGACACCTTGCTCTTCCTCTCCAGTCTCTCCATCATCGTCATCTCCATATTCTTCCCCTTGCTCATGGCCATCAATCTCTCCTTCTGTGCTCGTCAACCTACCTGTACTTTCTGGTTCAACGAACTCCCCATCACCCTCATCATTATCTACCTCCTCTTCTTCGTCCTCATCCTCATCATCCTCATCATCCTCCTCATCATCAACCCCGTCTTCTTCATCATCAGTATCCCCAACTCCATGAACTTCCACCACATCTTCTTCCTCATCAATCTCTTCTCCAGATTCGTTATCATCATCATCCTCACCTTCATCATCCTCTTCTACATCGTTGTGTCCATTCAGAGGTGCAACCCGAAACCCATTAGCCTGATGACCAAGTCCGTTGGCCCCTTGGGCTGTCTCGGTCTCTTCTTCGTCCGCCTCACTCTCTTCCTCCTCATCAGCATCCACAATCCCTTCGATATTCTCGCTGTGTCCATTATCCGTCCTGTAAGGCTGATCCTCCCCGTCCACTTCTCCACTCCCAGGATCATCCTCCTCATCTTCTTCATCATCGTCTTCCTCCTCCTCGGATTCAGGCGTCTCGTTCTCCTCTGCATCCATCTTATCCAAGTATTTCAACGACTTAATCAATCCAAAAACCCTAGATCGATAATCTTTCACTCGCGTGACAGGACACTCATACAGATCGAGAGAGGTGAGCCTAAGCTGAGCCAACGGCGCCAGATCTTCGAGGAACTGGATCCGGTTGTTGGACAAATCGAGGTCACGGAGGGAATCCAAGCCTGCTTCGACAAGGAACTCGAGGCCTCCAGCGATGCGGTTGTCGGACAAGATAAGTCTCTGCAGATTCTTCAGCCGCGGAAACTGCTCCAGCGAAGAAACACCGATATTCGCAATCGAAAGGTGTTGAAGGTTCTCGAATCTCTCCAGAAGACTCGGAGGAGGCAACCGGCCTTGAACACACTTCACCGCACCGTCTAGAGTCAAGGTTCGAGCCGCGCCATGGTCTGTTTGACCATCCAAAGCTGTCTCCACGGCTCTCTCCCAGATCTCGTCCATCAAATACGAAACTCTGTATCTCATACACCAAAACAACCCTCTATTATCCTACAATAATCCTCTCTCTATATATATCTCTCTCTATACACGACCTATATATTAAACAGAGCAGTGATTTTGGGCCATGCTATGAACAACACTAGACTAATTTCATGGTGAAATGAAACCAAAAACAAACCTAACACTTGAGTTAATACAAACCCTAGATTTTTGAAGAAGATCGATTGCAGCAGTCAAATAGTAGTTTTATCTTTCTTTCTTTAAACGGCTTAAAACCCTAAAAATATTTTTTCAGGTGTACGGACTCTTCTCTAAAAATTGCTTCACGAAGAGGAAAATAAGAAAAATTAAAAAATTAAAAAAAAAAATACTCAGAAATATAAAACCCGACTTTCTCTCTCTCTCTTGTTTTGTTTTTTTATTATTTTTTTTCTCTCTCTCTAGTTTTTATTGGCTGGTGAGAGTGGGGGGAAGGGTCGAGATAAGACTCGCGAGCGCGGGGTGCGTGGTTAGAGGGCTAGGGGCGTGGCTAGGTACGCTCAAGTTTAGGCGCGTGTAGTGAATTATTTTGGGTGGGAGAAGGAGGACCGTTGGATGGAGAGAGACGGGGATTGATGACCTGGATATAATGGACGGTGGAGATTGGAGGTGTGTGTGTTTGTTTTCGAGAAGGATGTAGGGAGGGAGTGATGGGGTCATGACTCATGGGGTGCGGCCGGGCTGGTTTTCCAACTATAACACGTCACTTCTGATGTAAATATCGGGTCGGTTTGAAAATTGCCCTTTCAAGTTTCGAAGAATTACAAGAATGCCATACGTGCGTGAACCGTGAAGGACGATTACATTATTCTTGCGTTGTGGTTTTTAAACTTATACGGGTCGGATCCCACGACAAGTTATAATTTGAGATTATTTATTTAAGTAGATGTAGATGCTCTCATCATAATTTCTTGCTTTGTCTTGTCTTCACCTTTATTCTATTGTCATATATTTCGTATAACAAATCAATGATATAAATTATTTCTATTAATTTTTTATGTTTTATTTATCAAAAAAATAGAATTAATTCAAACCATTAATTTATGTGAGGATAAGATAACGAGGGGATCCAAATTCTTTATATCATAAAAAATGAATAATAGGAATTATCAAACAAAAAATTATGAAAATAAATAATTGAAAAAAAAAACATGCAAAGTGTGTTAAAAGGTTTCACAAATTATGAAAGTAAAGAATTATTTTTTTCCTTTTGGAGTTAAAAGGTTTCATTACAACCGTAGGAGTGGGCACAAAAACCGAAACCGAATTAAACCGAATCGAACCCAAAAAGGGTGTTTGGTTCAGTTTATAGCTTCTATTCGGATTCAAATCGATTTAAAATTTATAAACCGAATTGAATTCGGTTCGGTTTCTGGTTCTGGACATATAAAACGAACCGAACCGAATAAACCGAATTGTCTTAATTAATTATTTTGTAAGGTTCAATTTTATTATGGAATGTTTGTTAATAATGTTTTATTTTGGACTACATTATGTACAACATTTTTTTACTTCTATTTTATAGAAATTATGAAGATTTTATATTTTGATTGAGTATGTAGACTTAATATGATTGAAATTTTAGATTTGGATTGAAAATTGGGTTGCATTTTGTTTAATTATTTTTTACATATTATATTTTCTTAAAAAAATTTAAACCTAAATGTCAAAAATGCAACTTAAAGGCCCAAAAAATTAAAAAACATTAAAAAAAAATTTAAAAAAAAAAAACCTTCAAAGCCCAATAGTCCCAAAAGCGAATTGAACCTAACCGAACCGAGATAAATGTGTTCGGTTCAATTTGGTTTTCAGGTTCAAACGGTTCAAATCGATTCACATTTTTAAAAATCGAATATATGGCGGTTCAATATGGTTTTGGGGCCAAAACCGAACCGAACCGAACCGAACCATGCCCACCCTTTACAAGAGTATACACAAGTTGTAATTTTTTAATTATTTTTGGAATATAGTGTGTTATTACATAAAACTTGTTTGTAAATAAAAACTCACATTGTTTTAGTACCTATACAATTTACAATAATAATATTAGAGAATTCAACTTAAATTCCAACTAATATTACAATTTATGATGTCAATTTCAATTGGGATCTCTACCATCACTCAATTTACAAGTACTTGTTTACCTGTTTATTAGGGTAAAAGAAAAGGCTTATTAGTGTGCAGTTGTCAAAAAATAGATTTACGGTACAATAGACAGGCCCACAATTAAATGGAGGATAAAAACGTGCCTCGGACCTATTCGAGTATCATAAACAGGCCTAAAGAGACCAAACTAATAAAAACAGTATGGGCCCAAAACTAGGCCTGACCCGTTAAGGCATCCGACCAAACTAAACACATGGTCAATAACGCCTTAAATAAATCACAATCATGTTAGATGTTAAGAGAATCCCAACGTCTAACAAGCCCTTTATTGTCAGATTCAAATGAATCAAAACAGGCAATTAAAGACCCAAGATCCACGCTCTAATAGAGAGCCCAAGATGACTTACCCCTAGAACACAGGGATTTGAATAGATGGTGTAAGTTCCATAACGATCATGGACATCGAATGAATGCATTGCCCTGAAACTTGAAGCAGCGGAGTTGTTAAAACAAGGACATCCCAAAGAATTCTTGATCGATAAAAGGAAAGCCACCTTAGCATAGCGTGATGATCGATAGAAAGGTAAAGGGAATGACTCCCCACCAGATCCACCACGACCAGAACACACTGTCAAGTTCATTTCGGGCAGATCTAAGTTGAGTGGAATATCACACTCTGTAATTAAGAGACACACTCGACATGTATCAAACACGAAGGTGAGACCTTTCCATAATAACGACCCTTTTATTGATATGGTTATATCCTTTAGCGCAACTGATAGTTCAACTTTGTTTTCACTTTACCACGATGCGTTGGATATATCGTTATTTATAACCAATTGTCTGATCAAACGTTGTTTGGTCGATAATGACAGTTCAACTAACATTATGTTCTTGAGTGCTTTGAGAGAAATCCAGATTGACGAATCTGGAATCACTCATTACTCGACTACTCTTGTAGGATTCAGCAGAGAAGCCACGAGCACAATAGGAGAAATTATTCTCCCCGTATATGCAGAGGGAGTAAATATACAAACAAAGTTCCTTGTGCTCGACTACCTGTCGACATACAATGTGATTGTGGGTCGACCATGGATCCACGAGTTTTAAGCAGTCCCATTAACCCTTTATCAGACCATCTGTTTCCCAACCAAATGGAGGGTGCAAGAGATGAGGGGAGAACAGAAGATCTCTAGGGAATGGTATCAGACGAACCTAAAGGAAAATAAGCTCGAATTATAGCAAATACAGAAACCCATTGTAGAGCTCGACCCTGACCAACCTCAAATAGAAGAGCTAGACAAAGTACATATCCACCCCGATATCCTAGAGCATAAAGTTCAGATTGTCTCGACACTTATCCCAATGATCAATGAAAGACTGATTGAGTTCCTTAGGCTACACCATGACAGCTTTGCTTGGTCACATGTAGACATGGTGGGAATTGACCTTAAGGTCATGGTACATTAACTCCAAGTCGATTTTGACCATCGACCGGTGAAGCAGAAGAGGAGGAAGTTCACCCTTGAGCAAAACAGAGTCATTAACGACAAGGTTTAGAAACTGATCGACATCGGATTAGTGAGGGAGGTCAACTACCCCGATTGGTTGGTAAACTTGGTCATGGTAAAAATAAAAAAAAAAATAAAAAAAACGGGAAATTGAGAGTTTGTATTGACTTCACTGACCTAAACAAGGCGTGCCCAAAAAACTTAGAGCTCGGAGCGAAAACCCCAATGAGGAACAAAATAACTTAGAGCTCGCTTTTGAGTTAGATCACCTTGATGAGCATCGAGACCGCGCCTCTCTACGGATACAGTCGTATCAACAACAAGTCGTTCGACACTACAACAAAAAAAGTCAAAACAAAAATATTCAAAATCAATGACTGGGTATTACGACCAGTTTTCCAAAACACTAGAGAAGAAGGTGCAGAAAAGCTTGGTCAAACGTGGGAAGGTCCCTACCAAATAACTTCTATCAAGGGTTGAAGGGCATACAGATTACGAGGGCTCGACGGTCATGAAATACACAACAGTTGGAACGCCCTACATCTAAAACAGTACCATTTCTAAAACTTGTGTATTCTTTAAATATTTATTGTTATGCGATTATTTATTTACTTTATTCAATACTAACGAATCGGCGAAAAAGGAGCAATGATGAATACTTAGTGCAAATAAGTGTAAAACCGAGCTCATAAAAAACTCACATCTTGCTCTACATAAGCTGTCGACATCGACAAGCAATAAATTGCTCTTACAGATACGACACGACATCAACGATCAACATCGATGAAATCATAATCAACTCTCAAACACCCTCATTTGACATCACATATTGAGAGTGGGGGGAATATCACTGGGGACAAGTACCAATTATCGTATGTACACGATTTTTTATGTAAACAAAGGTCGTATCGACTAGTTAACGCATGTATGCGCTTTTTCATGTAAACAAAGGTCGTATCGACCATGTTCACCATTTTTTATGTAAACAAAGGTCGTGTTGACCAATTAACGCATGTACACGATTTTTCGTGTAAACAAAGGTCATATCGACCAAGTACGCGATTTTTTTTTATGTAAACAAAGGTCGTGTCGACCAATTAACGCATGTACGTGATTTTTCATATAAACAAAGGTCGTGTCAACCATGTATGTAATTTTTTTTTTTATGTGAACAAAGTTCGTGTCAACCACGCACGCGATTTTTTTTGTAAACAAAGGTCGTGTCAACCACATAACGCATATACGTGTCGACCAAATAAACGCAACACGAATTCCTAAAAGTTATGATGACCTAAAAACTCATATACGCGATTTTCATAATTAATATCGTGTCGATCGAATTACAAATGAACATGAGTTTACAGGCTTATCTCATTCAGTTGAAAATCAAAATTGTGAATTAAGTGTGCTCCCCAGGCATAAATAGTCATTTGAAAGAAAATAGAAACAGCAAAGGCATATGATGAAATATATAAAGGTCAAGTAGACTACATCATCTGAAATTACAAGAAAATATATAGTGTAGTCAATTAACAATCGAAAAAACATCAGTTCTAGGTTGTATCGTCAACAGCAGCATATGGATCACCAACGTTCTTAAGGCTCTGATCGCCCTTATCTTCAGCATCCACCTCCTCATCCGCTGCTCCTCCAGATAGAGACCCTTAAAGCCCGAGACGCTCCATTTCTTCATAAGTGTCAATAACTTCTCGCATCTCAACATGGTCCCAATTGACGTGGTCACCAGAAAAATATTCCTCGAACAGCTCCGCCCTTGCCTTGCACATAGCCTCAGCAACCATCGACATTAGTTGCTTCTTCAAACCCTCGACTAAACGCTCTTGTTCGACAACAACCGCTTTAGCCTTCGTCGACTCATCGCAGTATCGATCCCTCTCCTCATTCAAACCCTTCACCTCCTCCTCTAGATCTAAGTTTTTCTGCTCTAATTCTCTTATCGCCTTGTCAAGTTTAGTGTTGTCCGCCTTGAAAGTGTCGTTGGCCTTCCGAAACTTTGCGCACTTGTCGCTAACAATCTTATACATATCATGAAGATGCAATTGCGCTTGCAAAGCCTACAAAAGGTATGTCGTATAAAATAATAATAATAATAATAATAATAATATACATAAATAAAAAAGAAACTTGAAGTGAACAATCCTACCTGGAATGCCGAAAGAATACCCGTATTAAACACCTCCTCCGTCTTCTTGGCCTTTAAATAGTCAGTGTCAGCAGGGAGGATGAAGTTGTTCAACTTATCAAGAAAGCCAATCAGTTCCGTAAACGACAATACTCCAGAAGAGAGAAGCACCATCGATGACGATGAGTCAAGAGTCGAGGCAGAGGCAACCGACTTCTCCTTTGGGGCGATGTCGACATTCTTTCCAACGTCGACAACAGAATCTCTCTTTTTTCTTTTACTTAATGTGCTAGACTCAGGCAACAAAGTGTAGACATGGTCTGGTACTGAAGGCGCACTCTCCTTCGACTTGTCAGCTGCTTGCTTCCTTTTGTTGTTGTTGCCCGTTTCTTGTTGATTTCCTCCCTATAAAGCCTCAGAGCTTCAGCTTTGTCTGGCATGTTGATTTTTGCATTCGACATCGACGTCACTGCGAAACAACATTTAATGTCAATAATAGGGGGCAGAAATTTCATATCATACTCAAGTATTTCAAGACTCCTCATAATCCAAACATATGATGCGAAATCCTTCACGAGAGGATAAACTGCTAGGCCTAAGCTTACCGTCCGTAAGCAACTCTCTACAACCCCTATCTTTGGACTTTGGCAGAAATGTCTAATACATCCTTAGTACGCTCAGGTACCTTGTCGAAGGCACAGTTTGCTATTTGCACCCTTGATTTCTACATAAACAGTTATTAATCAATATTAAGGATAATTTTAATTAAAAATATTCTTAACGAAGAGTATTGGTCGGCACTCACCATGTCGATTCCAAACGCGTCCATAGACAAACTGCGAATTCCCCTAAGGACCGTCAATCGGAGGACCTTTAGCAAAAAAGAAGGTATCCTTTCAATGACGGTTGTTTGTCGTAGTATCAATTATCCACTAAGTCTCTTTAGACCTGGAGATCAACACATGCTCCTTCAGATAATAATTATGTAGGAGACACCCCAATCCGAATTTGATTCTATATCTCTCGCAACAGTCAAACTCAACAGTATTCTCCAACTGTTTGGCATCAACTAGCCAAGAGCAATGTCATAATATAGCAACAATGGTCGAGCCAATGAAAGAACTGGGAATTTGAACCTCAGACGGAGGGTATACTCATAAAAACATGTCCATTCGGTATATCCCGGTTTGCCCGTTCATGCTCCTGCGGCTCATGTAGATCAACAGAGTCAGGTATCCCATAAATCGTCCACAATCGACTCATGTCGTCATTCGTTAGCACGCTCTTTGGACTATCAAATAAGATGCCCATGGAACGACCAGAAGTAGATGGCTCTACGACATCTATATGCTCCAGGAACTCGACCAACTGCGTAATGGCGCGGACGACGCCCTGCTCTAACATGCCAGTTCTATTGATATTGGCATCTGACGGATCTATTAAAGAAATCCGCCGTTCGACATTTATAACGCCAGAGTCAACTCTATCTTCATCGCTCGAGATCCAAGAAATGTGTGGATCAGAGACTGATTTGTCGCTCGACATTATATCTCCAAAAGCTGACAAATGTAAAGAATGCACAAGTCAGGCAAACTAAAACGCTACAATCACAACTAAGGTTTAAAGATCAAAACCTAGGGTTTTCACGAAAAAATCAAGACCTAAGATCTCTCCAAACTTATAAGTTCCAACTATCTTAGGTCAAGCGGCTACTAAAATCTAGGCATCTACTCACAACCCGACGACATTCAAACAAACCAGAACTTAGAACACATCGCATAACAAGATTTAACATGGCAGTTGTTATGCAACATGGCAGAAAATTTAGAAATTGCAAGTATAAATCAAAAACACGTTGAACACGAAGAACATGTATATCCTCAAGCAAAATCAGAAAGTTTTCCTCTATTCCCTATAAATTCATAAAAGTAAAGTCTCATACAAAACAAACAAAGAATGTGTGTGGATATTTTTTACTAACCTTGAAGATTAAAACCACTGGAAAAATCAATCAAACCCACACGAAGTTCTACAAATATCCTGTTGAAAAGGAAAACTTTTTGTCTAGTAAGTATTTTTCTAAGCTCGCGTGAAGAGAAGTAAAAAACAAAAGGTAAGTTTTTGGTTTATAAAACCAAAAACTTAACCACAGACATCTAACCCTCGTTGCCACGTGTCAACGCCCCTTCGTTTGCCAAACTAACCAAGGTAACCGTAAGGTTTAAATTTTAAAAATGCTTCAAAAGTTGTGCTTGAATTTAATGCACCTGACGTCAGCCTAGAGGACTAAAACACAACTGTCCCATCGATCTGACTTCCCGCGCATAAGCTATGGTTAACCGTCGAACGACAAATCACCCCGAATAGGAACGTCATAAATCACTCAACATGTGATCGATTCATCACTCGACAATATAATCCTTCAAGAAAGGCTCCTGATACCTATCTCAAAACAACAAATCAACCTGCAAAACCAATATCAAGTCATCGACGTTGTCGATTCGCCACTCGACAAAGAGGATCCCTCCAGATGTTTTAAATCCCTTGAAACGACATTAGGTCGACTACACTAACAATTCGATTAAAATCACTCTCCAAATTTGGTGATCTCATCTTTGGAGAGTGGGTGACAAACTGTGATTGCCAAAAATGGCTCATAGGCCTAAAACCTTTTAAGCATTTAGATCCCATCCAGACACGTTATATCAGGTCAACCTAAGACTGTCAGCAAGACTTGGCCTAGTGCTGACAAAATGGGCTGGGCCTCGGCGGGCTACTCGGCCCGCTATCCTGACTGGTCAGGCCCAAGCCTGTTAAGATAGTGGGCCATGCGGGGCTCCCTGGAGAAAAATCGGGATGGACTCGGTAAGGCCCGCCAGACCCGCGACCCATTAAAAATTTCAAATTATAAAAAAAATAAAAAAATTTTTTTTCAAAATTTGAATTGAGGGATGGCTTTTGTAATTAGCCAGGTGACCATTGGGGGAGAAAAAAAATATCCAAAACTTTTAAAAATTACATTTTTTTAATCTTTTATAATTTTTTCCAATTATACCCTCACCTCACTTTTTCCTATAAATATCCCCATCACCCTCACCTCATTCTCTACATTTTCTCTACTTCCCTACCCTCTTAATCTCTCTATTCTCTACAATCTCCAACATCTCTCACTCACTCTTTCAATTATTTTGTAATTTATTTTATTTATTTAATATATTATTTATATAATATTATTTTGTAATGTTATATTTCATATTAAAATTATTACATTAATAATTACACAAAATTATTACAATGTATAACAAATAATATTGTATTAAAAAAAAAAATCGAAGCCCATTGGGCCGACCCATTAAGGCCCATTAAAGCCCAACTCATTAAAGCTCGCTAGGCTCGGCCCGTTAAAGCCCGGCTCAGGCCCGGCCCGACCTATCCCTACGCGGGACCTAGGCCTAGGCCGGGCCCCCCTTTTGCTTCAACAGGCCGACCCGGCCCGGCCCGGCTCGTCTTCCTTCGCAGGCCAGGCCAGGCCCGACCCGTTTTGCCAGCACTAACTTGGCCATTTCAAGACTGAGTCAAAAGTCAGTTACAAGAATTGAGTAACTGAAATTTCAAAGGAGAGGAAAACTCCTTGAATCACGCCCATCATCAACTCTGATCAAAGTGAACGTTAGAGTGGTTCTTAAGCCTATAAATAATACTGACCAGCTATAGAAAAGTCTCTCTGAAATCTCTACTAGCAAAAGCATACTAAAATTCTGCATATAAGTATTCCGGCCACTGGAACTCGATCGGATTCACGATCATCACAAACAATTGCTCAGCCCAAACACACGTAAGACTAAGAATCCAACCACATCTCCATCTTTTTCTCTATATTTGTTTCTCTGTTCTAATCCCTTTACAGGTTTAACGAAGAAAACAACCACCCCAGGTTGATAGACCAATCGCTTTTGCAGGTTTTTCGAGGAAACGACATCCCTCATTTGATCAGTTTGACCAAGTTGCTTTGGATTTAAAATAACCCGACCCAATTCACATTAACCGTAGGTTGACCGCCTACACTTTTCAAGGTTTATAATTTAATTTTTACTAGTTTGTTATTAACGCATCTTTTTTATCTCGTGGTGCAAAAATAAATAAAGATCTCAACTATTACTTTTAAATTTTAATAAAAAAAAATTATCAACTCGTCTCTAGGCTTAAAAAGAAATTGGGATGATTTCACAAGTGCGTAAGAATTTTTCAGAAAACACATAAATGAACACTCATGGTCTTTATTAATGAATTCATCTTATTCATCCATTCATCTTTTCTGATCAATTGAAATCTTTAATTGGAATTTGGAATCAATGAATTTGAAGTCAACTTCAATTTTCCATAACCAATGGCATAGGAGACTCATGTTGCAGCTTCTGCTTTGAAGTTGTAATTCCTAAGCCTCGATTTCAGGCACCCAAATGCCCAAAAATTATTTGTACCCAATTAGGATTTAGCCCTTCCGTTTAACAATAATCTATAAAACCCAAAAAATCAACTCAAACAACCGTCAAAGTGATTTGTAATTATCACGTGAGTCAGCTCATAAAAATTATACCGTAAAAACAAATCACCTACAAAAACATCAATCAAAGTTACCAGATGAATAAAAGCACAAAAATGACACAACCATGCAATGTTTTATTGCAAGACAACAAACGACATTATCCTAGATGCAACCCATAAAAATCAATAATATTTACATTTATTTTCCACATTTGGTACTATCTTTCAAAGAAAAAGATTATGTAAGTGCAATGTTTTATTAGCAAAACGGTCCATCTAAATATGAATGTGATCTACGCATCTAAGACCATCTCAATATTGCCACAATTCCGTGTTTGCGTTCAGCAGAATGTATTTCCATTCTAACATGAATCAATTTGTTTCATATATGATGTGTATATGCGATATGAGATGGGACTAATGCATAAAAATTAAAATTCATATCGAACTATATGTTCTTCGAGTTTTACAGTAATCTACACCAGAAAGCATAATCAAGTTTTTAAAAGCCACTATGTGTCTCCACATTGATTGGTATAATTACCTTCATTTTGACAGCCAGTTCCTTTAAGCTCAATGTGACCAGGAAGCAACCTTGTTGGATGAACAATTTGGCTACTTGCAGAGGACCCTGAAGAAAATGAGGGTGGTCGAAATGGCCACTTGATGGAATTTACAGTCGAAGCTGGGATATTCAATACTTGGCTAGACCTTAGAGAACTAGTAGCAGCCGGCGTATCTTTATCTACCATTTGGTCTAACTCTTGATGGTTAAACTGTGCCTCATTGACATCCCCTCGAGCGACACTCCGACTTTTCTCTCCGGCTGTCCTTACACCGGAAGTTGCATAGTTAAGCCAGGGCTGCCTGAAGGATTGTGGCAGATTCATCATTGGGGTATGCGCAGTACAATGAGCACTAACATTGCTTTCAGCTTCTGAAACATCAACCGGCTTATTTGATTTGGTTTCCGGTTGCTGCTTATCTTTCTCCGTTGAAGTTACTTCACCTGAATCAATTCTAACTGCTGGAGAGGTGCGGCCTGCAGGAATTGTAGTTGTTGGAAATGCTTTCTCCGGAGGGACAGCTGGGGTATAATTAGACGGAAGCAGATCATCCCAATTCTCCAAGAGTTCCTTGTAGACTTTTCTGAGGGTGACCTCTGTCAGACCTGTTACCTTACAAATCTCTGCCTGAGTCTTGCGTTTGTCTTCCAACTGGCATGCCAGATATATAGCAGCTGCAGAGATGCTTATGGGGTTTCGCCGAGTGCAGAAGCACTTGTTGATCACAACTTCTCCTATGTGAGTTGCAAGCTCCTGGGAAAAGTACACAAGAGTCAATCATGGCCAAGGTTTGATCAAGAGGAACGTAATCCAACAATGTAATATTCTAAAACAATCAATATGAAGTAAGTTAATTACAAAATTTAAATGTCATCGAGACTGAAGTAAGTTAATTAAAAATTTAAATGTCATCGAGACAGACATACATAATCTTCTAAAACAATCAATATGAAGTAAGTTAATTGCAAAATTTCAATGTCATCGACACAGACAAACGTATATATCAATATTTTCTAAGTTCCATCATGCTGCCAATACTATGAGGATATCGGGAATATGCAACAATCTTTCGTCTATATATTTTAGATCATATAATTCTAGAAAGTCCAAACCATTCTTATAATTCTCAACGGATATTCAGGTTTGTAATTTAAAGATAATCTAACCAAAAGAAGGCCTACAAGATTTTCGATTACCAACTACAACAACTAAAACGACAAGGTTCAAGTATTGACTTGTGATCAAGAAGGTACCTGCGCGGATTTATTCAGTTGAAGGAGGGTGCAAAATCTCGGCATATGAACTGATATAGAATTGCTATTAATGGGTTGACTTAGTTGTAAAGCTTCTCCAAGTATCTTGATGTATTTCCCAATCTCTTTCTGAGGTACATTTGCCGCAATCGAAATTTCCTGTGATAATATTAAAGCACATATTCAAGTAAAACACACTCAGCAAACAATACACTCAACTTGTATTCAACACCATACAATTTTTAACTACAATTCAATATTAATATATACAAGCAATTTTAAAACGAGATTTGCTAGTTCAACAATAATTAGTTAGAGCCGAAATAATAAAAATACCTGGAGGGTTCTGGGTTCTTGGGCTTCTCTAATGGCTTGAACAAGAGCAGCAGTGGCAAGAGCTTCTACGCTACGGTTCCTTAAACAAGTAGCAGAACAACAGTCTCTAAACAACTGAAAAGCGTGATTGGATATATCGTAATCCAACCCCAGAATCGACGAAACGTCGATTATTTGCATATAAGCTCTCAAGTTATCAACAACAACTGTCGGCGATGCAGGCGCTGACGAAGACGAAGACGAGGACGAGGACGAGGACGAGAGAAGTTCGAAGGTGCGTTCGAGCTCGGCGAGGTGGCCGGAGAAGGAGAGCGAAGAGCGGAGGAAGAGCGGGCTGGACTCGAGGGACCAGGTGGAGAAGGCAGTGATGAAGCCGGTGGACTCGAAGGGGTCTTCTTTGTCGTCATCTCCGCCGTCGCCGTTGCGGTGTTGGTGGTTGATGGTGGGGAGATCGGAGGTGACGAGGCAGAGAGGGTTGTCTTGGGCACGGAGGTGGAAGAGATGGTGGTATTGGGACTGGCGCTCTTCCACGACACGGCCGCATGAACTGCACTCTGTGATTGACCGCCCTGTGCTTGTGGTGGCGCACCGCCCCTGCGTCCCCGAACAGTACGGGCACTTCATTGGGTTCTTCTTTTTGTCAAATTATTTTGACCAATTTACTAAACAACCCAAGACCTATATAATCAATGTGAAAAAAAATCCGAGAAAGATTTATTATCCATTTAAATTCATAAGATTCCATAATTACTCTTTTTTTTGGGGGGTGGGATAATTACTTTCTGTTTATTTTAACTTAACCCTATAAAAAGAACAAGAAACTATTTGTATGACCAAGATTTCGGGTCCAGGATTTTCCGTGCAAAATCTTCAATTGCTACGGGTCGGTGATAATCCAATAACCACAGATAGAAATCAAAATTCCAGTCAAGCAAATTACCATTACAGATAGAAAAAACAAGAATACAAGAAATTGCTTATCAACTACCAAATGAAAAATTCTCAGACATGTTAGTGGATGTCATCAACTTACAGCGGAGACTCAAAAGTTCAAAGTATGGTTTCAAAAATTCTTTCACTTCAATTTATACTAGGGACTCATGAAAAAAAATCACACTTGAATTGATATGTTCAGATGGTTGTTTTACTCTACCACCCACTACACAATATCGTGAGACGGCAAAAAATTGGAAGAATGAGGACCTAAATAAATACATAATTTGTCCCTGTTGAAAAAACACGATGAAAAAAAACTGAGTATAATTTTTAGCCCAATCACTGCTTCCTTTTTCTAACATTTGGAAGCACAGGTGCAAAATGAACATCCGTGGGCGTGATCTCGGATCCTTGGCATTCTTCGTATCATCGACTAGTCCCTGTTGAGGCTACCGCTGCCCTGCCTTTCTCAGACAGTTTCAAACTCTTACTTAATTGTTGTGCACTCTGAAAATGTAAATAGGAAATATGAGAGCCAAAACAGTTATGTTAGTTTTTGTAAATGCATGGAATGAAACCAAACCCGGATTCTAATTCGAAAATGAGTATGAAAAGAGCATATTTGTTTCAGTTATCAAAGGAATACTCATCAATGATAGAAGATGTTACGGAAATAATATACAAATAAATTTTCCATCGAAGATATTAGATATACTATTTCAGGCCAGCAGGTTTAGAGAATTAAAAAATTCCTACGGTTCACTTTTGTAATAATATGGACATACATCTGTGGGGCCAGAACCCACAAAGTCAGAATATCAAAATGTAGATTATTACTGCCTTCACGAATTATAACAATTGTTGGGAGCTATTACAAAAATTGATGGCAAAGCACGAATATGCTAGAAGTTATGATAGCAGGTAAGTCCTTAGCTTCAAATAGAGTAACAGACATTCTAACTTACGTCAATTCATGTGAAAGGTCTCTTTTGATAAAAAACAAACTTAATAGAAAATTGCCAAAAGAAGAAAAAAGAGGATCCAGAACAAAGGAGCACTTAAAATAACAACAATAGAATCAAGCTATAAAATCCAACATATCCATGTACTCTAAGAAAGTACTTGAAATATAAGCGTAGGTAAATTCGGATAACAAAAGAGGTTCCCTCCAACTTGATAGCATTCCATCAATATTTCAGGCAGGACCAAATAGATATTGCAATCTTAGTAGCAATTGGACAGCAAAGAAGAAGATCATCCATGGTTTCTCTATTCCTTTTACATGAATTATATCAACTAATCTCAGACTGCTAACCTTTATACTAAAAAAGCAATCCCTTCTATTAGCCTAGCTAGCCAAACAATCTTACAAGAGAAATTTGAAGTTGTGATCTTACTTAAAGCAGTGAATAAGGACTTAGCCAAAAACACATTCCCCTAGAAGTGTTCAACGCAACACATCCACCCCGACAAAAACTCATGGGACAGGATATCCCCCTCTCCCTACACAAATCTTCATACTCCTTAGGTAACTAATGTACAGAATTAGATCGATCAAATATGTACCAACATCCACTTATCCCACCTTCATATAGCCTCAACTCTTCTATAATGTTTCCATTACTATACTCAATTCAGTCTAACAAAACTTCACAGCACTTCTAGGTTTTTTCGACAGAGATAATCGACCAAAAATTCAACATCAATGTCTTCAATCTGTGAACTGTATAAGGTATTAAGGAATCATCTAGTCCACTTTCTTCCACATCACAACCTCCTGTCTAATTCTATGAAATCCCTAGTTGATTTAACATAAAACATGGGATTGCAAAGCCAGAATGGCCTGGACACTCGTATCAACAGATTCAACACGTGATTTTGCAGCTTATTGATAATTATATCAAACAAAGACACATGTTTACGTAAATTTTATTTGGGGAGGAATTTTTAGCCAAATTAGAGGGGGGGATGAAGATAGGAATGTACACAATTTGCCTACAATAAAAAGCATATGCATGCAAGTATGCAATGGCGAGGAAAAATACTGATGACTCCCAAGAGCTCTTATTGACAGAGTCATTCGCACTTCAATTCAGATTCGTCCATTCCATCTTGGGGTTAAAGAATGAATTAAGGGTAAGGTTCATTCAAGTAAGAAGTAAGTTGGGTTTAGAATGTTGTGAGGCGGTTCAGTTCCTAAATTTAGGACCTGATGTCACAGCCTCATATCAAGCGTGATCAGCTTGAGCTTGTTTCTTCAGGATTTCATAGAGAAAAAATCATTAATAGCTAACAAGCTCCACACCTTCTAACAGCCACTTCTTCTATCATAACAAGTATGTTTCAGAAGGATTACTACAGAGACAGTTTCACTGGTCCTCATCCAGATGCTACCGACATGGGTATCAGATCACAATTCAAACTCTCCAACCATACAAGAAAGCAATTACCCATACTACTTGAGACAGTTGGCTACTATGATATGTATAATTATGATTTATGAACACTAAATGAAAATTGATTTTGTAGATTGGTACACCATCCAAGTATCCAGTATCCAGTTAAATTTACACAGTACTCAGAATGCCCAAATGGACTGTACTGATTAACACTCTCAGCTATGTCCAGTCTGCTAGATGCTTAAACCAACTGTTTTTAGCTTGAATTTAAATCTCACGAAGCTAAGTCAGATATTGTGTTCCAAACTAAACTGCATTGAAAAGGTTTTCAATCAAAAACCACTTAATTCATATCACTAAAAGATCCACTAACCAGTAAGATAATAAATGGATCAGATCTGAAATTAATGAATACTAGACTAGTTTTTAGTAAGTTCCATATTCATTAGACTATTGAACATGAACAAACAAAATGACAATTGAAACAAGCATATTAGAAGTGAAAAATAGAAGCATAAAAACCACCACAATTTTCGATATCTAAAGAAAATAAATCCTGACCGTTGAGTGGAAAGGAGGCGGATCAAGATCAACGGAGCCAACAGACATCTTAGCGATCTCACTGATAGCTTCTTCTCTAAACCCAGGCACGTCACTGGTCAACTCCTCGTACGCAGCTTCGAACGCCTTCTGCCAAAATCTTGGTAATCTGATCCGACGGTTGTTCGTGTACACATCCCACATACGCTTCACCACCTTCTCTCTCTCCTCCATTTCCTATCAAAAACCAAAAATCAATCAACATAAATAAATAAAACACACATCAATACACATACATAATATAGCTACTCGTGTGTATCACTTACAAGGACGTCTAGATCGTCGTGAATTGGACTGTCGAGATCGTCGGATAGACGGTTGAGATTTCCCGCCGACCAACGGAGAGTAACGGTGCCGGTAAATATCGACCAGAATGCTAACAACAAAATGGCCGCTAACGCCCAAAACTTGTAACGGCCTTTGCCTAACACAATCGAATCCGAGCTCTGCTTCCTCACAACCGCCGTCGTTGTTGGGAGAGTGTCGTCATCCTTCATTTCGAAGAAACCGGAAACGGAAACAAATGGAGAGGGTTTCGATTTGTTTCCGGATTCGAACACTATGTGAACAAATTTGGATTTGGAAAACGATTCTTGATCCAACGGTTTGGTTTGATTTGACTTGATTTGATGTTTTTTTTTTTTTTTTTTTTTTTTTTTTCTGATGATTTAGGGAAGGGATTGGAAGGCGACGGTGATTTAATAAATTAATATACTTTGTGGATCACCGTAATGAAATCTCCAGTTCTATGGATTGTTGACTTCTCCCGTTCTCCGTATACTTCCTCTTGATGAGCCAGTGGCGGGATAATCTTGGCCGTTGATTTATGTCAAAGCGTTGTTCCACTCGATTAGAACTTTAGATGCAACCGACAAAGCACGACACCGTTTTGTATAGACTTATTAGTAAACAGTTTATGGAATCAACAATCTTGAACTAGAAGACGAGATAAGGTTGGCCGCTGATTTATGTCATAGCGTTGTTCCAACCGACAAAGAACGACATCGTTTTGTATAGTCTTCTCTTTTTTTTTTTTTTAACAATATAAATTAATTTGGGATCAGATATTTTTTTGAAAGTTTTCACTATCAGTAGAATTCGAACCACTGACCTGGGAGTCATTTGCCTAAACTCCAAGCTCGTCCATTTACCAGCTGAGCTACGCCTTTGTTAGCCGTTTTATATAGACTTATTAGTAAACAGTTTGTGGAATCAACAAACCTGAACTATAAGACGATATAAGATTGGTCCGGTGGTAAATCTCTCACACCTATATCATGAGATTACAGATTCGAGTCTTCCTCTTTTTCCAAAAAACTCTAAATTTATGTAATAGTATAAAATTTCAAGTAGAGGATATTGTTCGGGGATATTTCTGTTTTTTCAATTATACTTCTGTTTTTTCAATTATACGGTTGATAAATTACATGTGACTTGTGAGTTTTAAAAGAAAATAAATCATAACCCTATAGGCTATTGCTTCTTCAAATCCTATTTGGAATCGATTTTTTCTTTTCTTAAATATGATGGACTAAATAAGTAATATACAGGCCGCACACATATCTATTCTCACGACCGGAAAATTTATTGAATTGATGTACAATATTAGAACTTGAATTGAGAGGTTACAAACAAAACCAAAGCAAACAAAATATTATTGATAAAGAGATTTTACACTACATCTTTGTTAAATTGTGCATTGTTTTTATTTTGGTTACAAATTGATTATTCAAAAGTCAAAACAGTATCTAAGATTCTAATATATTGTACCAAACTCTACTCCAATTTGGAGTTGAATGAGAATCTTATGGGAATATGCTTACACAAAAAAAAAAAATTCACTTCAATGTTTAATACCAAATTTTATATCAAAAAACATCTTTAAAGAATATTCTCCAAATAAATATTTAAATCATTATAAAAGTTTAATATTATTTTAATATATAATTAACAAGTAAATTAAATAAATTGAATATTTATATCAATGTTCAATTTAAATATCTCGTTGAGATCTTTCCAATAGTATATTTTTTAGGAATACGTATCATTTTAATTAAGTATAAAATGGTTAAATTAGAAAAAAATAAATAAAATAAAGAATGATGTGAGTTCTAAAATAAATAAAAATTTTTTGTAGTATACGCCAAATATAGTAAACTACTATTCAACAACACAAAAAACTTTTATGGAAAATTGAAATTTGCTATAAGATAGGGCATGATTGGAGTGGTTTCAACTCTAACATAGAGTTTAGTGTTGGGTTTGAAGCAACGTTGTTGGAGATTAGAGTTGCTTTTAGGTCATCTCCAACCCAACAATCTAATTTAGTGCAACTTTTGCAATTTGTACACTATTTATTCTTTCAATCTCTAACTTATTGCACTAAATGTTACACTAAAAAGAATACTCATTTTATTTCATTTTTTTATTATTTCTAGACGATTAACATTTCACCCTATAATTAGTATAATATTTTAATAAGTTAAGAAATTAAATTTAATTAACTAGAGTATTGTTATTATTATTAAGTTAACTTAAACATCACATTTCATATAAAAAATTATTAAAAAAAAAACATAAAAATAAAAGTACATATTGATCGAAGTTGTAATTTATATTGTATTTTCCCTTAATTTTACTGTCTCCCAATCAGTGATAATTTATTTAATCATTATGAAGTTTTGATGTTTTTAATGTTGTATTTTTCTTATAATTATAGTGTTTTTAAATTAGTGATTTAAAAAAAATTAGTATCTTTTTTGTATTATATACTTGATTTTAGTTTATTATAATTTATAAATGTTATTATAAATAATAATTAAATTAAAACAAATATAAATTAAACAAAATTATTAAAAAATAAAAAGTGATAAATTGGAATAAATTTGATTGAATAAGGGTAAAACTGTGATTAAACAAAACTTAAAAATAATAAAAAGAGATACAATTAAAATAAATTTTATTGAATAAAGTTAAGACTTTGATTAAACAGAAGATAAGGTATTAGCAAAAACAAAAAAAAAAAAAAAAAAGAGAGAGGGGGTGGTGGGCGCCAAATTGTATACATACCCAATTTGACATAGCTTTTTAAAGTTGCGTTGGAGTGGGTTTTTTTGCTTCATTTTACTCATTTTGGTGTTTTAGAGTTTGGTTGGAGTTGCTCTTAAATGTCTAATCTTATTGAAAGTTATGGGGTATTCAATCTAGATTTTTAAAGATTTTTATAAAATTAAAAAGTTTAGGTGTATTTAATATAAACTTTTAAAGACTCTATAAAAGTTATAAGGTATTCAATCATGAATTTTAAAGGCTTTTAAAAAGTCTATATATTCAAAATGTCAATGATTTTTAACGACTTTAAAATATAAATAACTTTTAATGATTTTTAGTTACATCAAACCTTAAAATTTTTCTTCTACTCGCACCAAAGACTTTTGATGACTTTTACTTGAGAAAAAAATAAAACATTAAACTACTTGAAAAAATACACGACTTCTTATTTTATAATAAATAAAAAATAGCACATTCATTATTATTAACAAAATTCACAAACAAAATAAAGATGTCATTTTTAAAAAACTTTTAAAATGAAAGAATTATGAAGAAAAAAAAAATCATACAAACATTAGAGATTTATAAAATAAAATAAAAATTAAACTACAAAATAATAAGACAACTAGGATTAGTTATGCAATTAAAGATGATAGATTTCATATTTTTATCTCTATTTTTAAAACAACTAAACAACATTGAAACAAATCAATGAACTCATTTATGTTAATTAAAAATAATAAAAGACAAAAATCGATATTTAACCATGACAATATACTATAATCAAAGTCGCGTATGAGTGTTTCTCCTTGTAATTATAATCAATATCAAACTACCCACTTTTAGGCATGGGTATTATTCAACAACTAAGTATGGTTTTTATGTTTTATCTTTAGTAACTTGAATTAATTTTGGGTAGATTCTTTTATACCTATTGTCATACTTTCGTAGAGATATGTAGATGTTAATATTATTATCAGTTTGATACCTTTATTCTAAAAGAAAATTTATAATATTTTGACTAATAATTATATAAATCAAATAAAATTTTGACTAATTATATTTTACATACGTGTTTTGACTAATTATATATATAAAAAAAATTAGTTGCATAATTGTCTTTATAATGCAAAATATAATAATAAAAAAAATTAAAAATTAAAAATTACGTATATAGATATGAATAATTTCATCAAGATTAATTAAAGATGATTTTGTTTTTAATTCTTTTGAAAAAAAGAATGATTGGCATGAGAAATATATATATACAGTTATTATTATTATTATTTTTAACAAAGCATATATTATATTTAAAAGTCAATAAATGTCTATAAATGTCTGTTAAAATAAAAGTCTATGAAAGCCTTTTAAAATAAAAGTCTATGAAAGTCTTTTAAAATGAAAGTCCATAAAAGTTTTTCATAAGAGTGGCGATATTTACACCCCTCTAAAACTGTATATACATCTCAAATTTATAAAATTTCAAAATTCTAACATTACCCTTAAATTAAATTATTAATACTTTAAACAAAAGATATTGAAAAAAAAATTTGACTAACTAAACTAAATTTAGAGAGGAATAAAATAAAAAATATTTCGTTTTATTAATAAATGAATAAATAAAAAAATTAATAATAACAAAATAAAATCCTATATCTTATACTTGCCTTCTCCAAATCTTGAATGAAAGGAAGAAGAAAGCATCCTCTTGCCTTCCGCCATCCCAGATTGAAAGAGATAGAGAAGGCTACAGCCTTCTCTCTTTTTTAAAGAGAGGAGAAAGCCACTGCCTCCTCCCAAATCTAGGTGTGGTTTCTTTTTTTTAATTATTTATGATTTATTTACTTATACTGTAATATAATTTGTTTTAAAAAAAATTAAAAGAAATGACATATTTGGTAATGTGTGAGATAAACTTACAAGATATAAGATTTTTAAAATTTTAATGGGGTGTTTATACAAAAAATGATGCACATACATTTTTTCAGGGGTTCAAATATCATAACTCTTTTCATAATTATGTAAAGTTTATAAAAATTCATAAAAGTTAATGAACTCTAGAAAAGCCATCCACTTAAAAAAAATTTTAAAAGGAAATCTTAATCGAATATGACTCATCAATGAATGTTTACCGATAAATGTGTCAAATGGGTCAGGCCGGGCTTTAAATTTTTTAGTCCAAGTTCCAAGTGGGCTTGAGAACAGGCATTCAATGTTTTTGTTAGACCCAATCCTGCCAATAAGCCATGTTCAAATGGCTTTAACTTTTTTGTTTTTTTTTTTGTAAACTTGTATTTTTCTCCTTCTTTAAGCCCACCCCTTCGAATTCATTGACTTCAAAAGTTAAACCTTGCCCACCTAATCATTGGGTCGGCTTGGCCCATCCCACCTAATTTTTTAAATACTATACTATTATATAAAGAGTAACGATATTTATACCCTGAAAAACTGTATGTGCACCCCCTTTTTATATTTACACACCATTAAAAAAATTTAAATATGAAATTTTATAATCACAGCCCATATATTATCAAATATGCCCTTTCTTTTTATATTAAAAATATTAAAAATAAATAAATAAATTATAAAATATATTAAATCAATATATAATTAAAATCATAGCATAACTTCTTTTATTGCGGTGCTTCTTATTATAGGTGCTACGAAGAAGGGGTAATCTAATTTCTTTTCAGTTTTTTTTTTTTTTTTTTTAGTTAATTTGTAATTGCTTAATAAGTTGAGCATGAATCATTTGTTCATGTGCTTGATGTGATGCCAGAAACAACAATGAAAGTGAGAAACCCACTAAACTTAAATAAACAAATGAGATTTTACATAATTATTATACAAAATTATTATTAGATATGAAGGGTTTTTTTTTTTTCATCTAGAATGGAGGAGGCAACAACCTTCTAGCTTAATTTTTAGGATCGGAAGAAGTTCACCCATTTATTGATTTGGATTTTTGTTCTTTCTTTACTATTTTTATTTTATTTGCTTCCTTTTTTAATTTGGTTTATTTAGTCAACTATTCAAAGCAGTAAAAAAGTTATAAAATTTATTATTTATTTTAATTAAAATCTTAATAAATTAGTTTAAGGGTAATATTGAAATTTCAAAAATATAAAAATTTGGGATGTACATATGGTTTTAGAGGGGTGCAAATATCGCCACTCTTATATAAATTTGGAATTTTTTAGGAAAGGGGAGGACTTGAACCCATAATCTCGCGGTGCAGTTGTGAGAGGTTTACCACCGGACTAATCTCATCTCGTTCTTTCCCACCTATTTAATACCTCTATTTATGAGAGTAGAATGATCATCATTTGTTCGTTCTTTAAAACATTATGAGATTGAATGATAAAATAATACCATGAACCAGCCAAAAAAATAAAATAAAAAGATAGTAAGGTTTAATAGTCATTTAGTTGGTTGCAATAATTTATTCATCTAGGTCAGATCCATCCGATTTATACAAGCTATTAACTTAAATCAAAGGAAGTAAATATAGATAATTTTTTCGATATATTTCCGATACTTTTTTATATTGGGATTTAGGAGTAAGGAGAGTATTGCCATAAAAAACATCCTTCATTATTTCTGATATTTTAAAAATATTGGTCATATTTCCGATGCCTTAATCCAAAATTTTCCGTATTTTCCCCCTATATTTACTTCAATTCTTAAATCTCTCTCTCTCTCTATATATATATATATATATTAATAATTCCTCTTTAAAAAAATTAAGTAACATTAAATTCATTAAAGTAATTTATTGAAGTATTAATAAAATGATTCGATTATATATCAACAAAAAAAATAATATTAGAAATTCTTTTGAGACTTGATATTAAAATCCATATAAGATCTATTGATTTTTGGCTTAAAACAATTTTCCTTGAACGAATATGGTGTGTGTCAATACATATATCATCAACAAAAATGCTCACTCAATTTTTAATTATATAAAAATCATGATTTGCCCAAATTTTACTATTTACACACATTTTCTCATACCATGCTCGTATATCCAATAATTCTACATTTTCACGTCCGTCGTCGGCGGCGTGAAGTGAACAGCAGACAAACCCCAGACATTGAAATCGACCTCTTCAATCTTCCACCTCTCCTCAATCTCTCTCTTATGATTCGCAGACCGCTCTCCGTATCTGAAAACCGTGACGCGTGTCCTGCCGCCGTGAGCAATGTTGACGCCGTCAACATACTTGTAATCCTCCATGACAGATTCGGTGCTTGTCTCCCAAAAGACCTCGTTGTCGTCTTTGGTTTTCATGCTCAGCAACCTCGAGTCCTCGAATTGAATCATGAGACCAGATCTCTGGCAGAAGTATCCCCAGATGGTATGGTGGATGATCTCGTAATTGGGCCCACTCTGGGCTTCTCGAATGGCTGGGCTCGTCTCCAGCTTCAATATAAAACAGTCTATGTTGCCTATAATCTTCTCTCCGATGCATGTCGCGTCTAGAAATAAATTGGCTGTTGACCTTGGATCCAACCCCTGCCAAATTACTTAATATTGATAACGTCTAGGTTTTAAAAGAAAAGAGGACTTAAATCTACAACCTCACATTTTATAATACAGGACAATCGAGTCAATCTCATTTTATCATAAATTTTTATACTAATATTGAAATCGAGGTAAATAATATTTCAATAATGGTTGACCTTATATACTAGTATTTTTTAAAAAAAAACTATTTGTCTTTCGGGATTTAGGAAGATAACATGACTCGAACTGCAACATTTTGAATGTATGTATGTGAGGTCTATTGCTTAGTCAATCTCATATAGCATAATATCATTTTCTATTTGTTTAATAATAATAATAATAATAATAATAATAATAATAATAATATAGCTTAAAAGCAGTAATGATGGGGGTGGTAAAGTACGTACCTGTAAGAAACGACGGAGGGGTCTTGGGGGGCCAGTGGTGACAGGTGATAGTTGGTTGGAGGAGAGCCGCCATGAGAGGTTGCCATTGCTGCCACAAACGACTTTGCAACCAGACACAACGAGTTCTAAGCACCATAAATCAGGGTCTTTCTGCCACAGAACGAAACCACCGGCTTCGTCGGAGGACTTCACATTCTTGCTTTGGTCGCTTTGGTGAAACTCCGTCGCCTTGATTTTCACTTGCCCTGTAACGCACATGCTGTGCACTGCGTTTAGTGCCGGTGGCCCTCCCATGGCCGCTATGTACTGTTGCACTATGTATTTTGCTGTCGAAGCTTGCTGATGATAAATATAATTATAAATTTATAATTACTACTTGCTTTAGAATAATTATATATTATATATATTTGGAATTCAATCATATTTAACTATATTTTTAGTAAATTTTAAACTTTGTTTGATTAATGGCCAATAAGACTTTTTTTTATAGGTTTATAGTGCATGCATTAACCAAAATTTTGTATTAAATTAAAGGAATACAATTTTCTGTCAGGATTTTCCTAGACAATCATTCAATAAAAGAAAAAAAATATGAGCACCTTTAATGTAAAAGTGGTTTGTATACCAATAATGTTGACATGACAACAATGTCAAGAAATTTACTTTCTATGTAGTATAAAAATAGACTTATAGATAATCAATTCAAAATTTGGTCTATAATGCCTCCGTCTAAAACACTTATTTATTTATTTATTTATTTATTTATTATTATTTAATGACCTGTCCATTTTTTTCCTGTTTTATTTTTTATTTCATTTATTTACCAAAATAAGATAAAAAAATTAAGGTAAGTTTTAAATACTTGTTGACTCAACCGAAAAAATAGATGTGCAACAGATTGTCTGAAAATAGACAGTCATATTGGAAATATCTAATATATTTTTTTGTTACATCAGCTTGAGGTTGAACATGCACAATTACATTGGAGAAAGATTTATTAACAGAATGTCTATTAATACTACGTGACATCTTTTTTTTCACAAACCACTCTTACATTGGAGATGCTTGAAGGATGATGTTGAGGTTTATATATATATATATATATATATATATAAATGATTAAATTTCATTCAAAAAGGAAAAAATTATAAGAATTTTAGAGGAATGTAATAATTTAATGCTTAGTTGACTCTAAAAACAATAAGTAAAACACTAATAATAGACAATACACTTATCATATCATTTTGGTTGAATTTAAGGATAACTTTTTGGGTTGTATAGTATTACTTCATACACACAAAATTAAGAACATAATCAAAACATGATTTTTGCACCACAATAGCTCTAACCAATTAGATTATCCCTTTAAGATTTTGTAAATTAGGATTTAATACCACTTTGAAAAACTATATTTCCCAATTTTAAAACTACCCACAAAACTCAAATTTCTAATTTTCCTAATTAAAAACTGAACATAAACAAAAAGAAAGAAAAAAAAAAAAAAAATCTGAACAAAAGAAGAGAGTTCGAAAATTGAAATGCTTACTATGGAACTATCTTTAACAGGCTTGTGAACAGAGTGGCCCAATTGGACCTGAAGAGGAATAAGAGGAGATCCAACAAGGTAAAGCAAGAAACGCAGCTCATTAATCCTTCCAGTAATTGCAGGTTGTGACCATTTATCAGAAGTTTGTGCTCTCATCCATGTCAACATGTTCTGCAATCTCAACTGAGGGTTGCTTCCCATGCTGCTGAACATTTCTTCCGGAATCGGTACCTCCAGAACCGTCTCCAGGCCATCTTCTTTGTCGATGTTCGGACAAAGTTTCCTCATGAAAAAAACAAAAAAAATTAATCGGTAAAAGATTGATTAAAAGAGATTGGAGAATGAAAGAAACAAATTTATGTTTGTGTTTTTAAATTTTTTTTTTTTTTTTTTGAATGGTTTATTAATGTAGTTTTGATTTCTATTTTGTGTTAAGGCAATACTTGAGGATGGAAAAAAGGTTTGCTATGGGCTCTCCTTGCTTGTAGGTTTCTTGTGGGCAGGATTAATTTGTAGCTACATTTTATTTTCTATTTTTAAGTAATCTTTTGCAAAAATTGAAGAATTTAATTAATCTTTTACATTAATAAAACATTGAAAAATAAATAAATTGAAGAATGAAAGTTTTAACAAATTCCATTTGTGCCAAAACAGAAACCCTTCACCCTTTGAAGAAAGGTTAATTTTCATTTTTAAAAAGTTAATGGAAAAGAAGTAATCAAATGCTTAATTTTATTGCGTTGTTTTTATTATCACGGTCTTTAGAACCCTGTGATGTATTGATCTAAGCTAAAAAAATATTTTCTCAAATAAATAATATCAAATAAACTCACTTTGCAAAATAATATATATATTGTTTTTAAAATAACACTTAACAAAATAATAGAAATTATAAAAATGAATTTTACCCAGAAAAATGACATGTTCAAAGAAACAAAATAAATAAATTTTTTTTTTTCATATCACATGATAATACAATTCAAAATAAAAACAAAACCCCCCAAATTATGATATAAGTGGGAATTCGATCTCAATTAACTCTTATTGTGAATTTAATTACTCTTTATATGTTGATGCTCCCCATTCTCGGTGCTAATGATAGCAAACAAATTACATTGGACCAAAAGGGTCTTTATATTATGGGCCATCTCTACATGAAAATCCAGCCCACTTAAAATTCATTATATAAAAAAAAATAAAAAATGGAAAAATTTAACACGAGTTCCACAATTTTTACAATTCGTTACCTTTTAAATGTTTTTATCATTTTCATTATATCGGTCCCGTTCTGGTCAGTGCGAACTGTAGGGGGTCGATCGACGATTGAAAAGGATCGGGTCGGGTTGAGTTAGGCCCAAGGCAACTATCCTGGTTCGTCAGTTGTAGGATGTCGTTCGAAGATGGTTTTGCTAGTGAGATGAGTTTTTCGACATAGATTCGTTGTCTCCTTCATTTAACCTGCAAATGAACAAAGAAACAAAAAAGAACAGAAAGGAAACAATGATGAAAGTGGGATATATGATCTCAGTCTTAAGTATGCTTGGGCTGAGCAATCTGATCATGATCAGAAAAACCGCTTCAATTCCGGTTGACAGAATTCTTAATAGTTTCAATATGCTAATCTTAAGCTTTTTTTCCTTCTCCACTAAGGTTAGTGAGGATCCTTTTTATAGGCGCCCAATTTCTCTTTAACGGTTAGAGTAGGCTAGAATCACGTGAAGAGATTTAAGGAGAGATTCTCTCCACGTTTGAATGGTTTGTTTATCAATGTTGATAACTTCTTTGACTTGGTCAGTCAACAATACTAATAGCAGTATCGAGTCAACCAGCGTTATAGGCCTGGACTGATCCTAACATTATTATGTTCTGGGCCTTTACATGTTGGGCCTATAAGCCATTTCTGGCTACCACAGTTTGCCCCCCACTCTCTAAAAATGGGATCGCCAAGTTTAGAGAGTGACCTTGGTTAGATCATAGCAAGTAAGCCATGTCGAGTCGTGAGGTTTCAAATAACGTTATCTTAAAGGGTCATCGTCGAACGAAGAATAAGACCAAAAAAACGATGATTCTTATTTTGAAACGACCTGTTGTCTGTAGGTACTGTATAGGCTTAGGCCATTATATCGACAAGATGGTTGCGTTTGGGTTTCCCATGTTGATGTCAGAGACATTTAATTCGGGCGTAGCTTTTAAAGTTCGAATTTTGAATTTCTGCGGTTATCTAGATAAGTTGGCAACTGAAAAGGCGTGGACACGTGTCAAACTAGGTTTTAGGTACCTGCAGTTATGTTACTTGCCTTTATAAACCAACATGTCTCCCATTGTCTCACCCTGCACGTAAGTCTTTTCCTTTCTAACAAAAAGAAAAATTTTCTGCAACGAGGCGATTGTAGAGCTCCACCGATTCATTTCCTATAAGGTTAGTAAAAAAAAAAGTACTTTTATGTTTCGTAATTATCTTGTATGAGATTTTACCTTCGCGATTTTCATGTTTCGTATTTTGTATGAGATTTACCTTTGCGAATCTTTATAGGAAGTAGATAGAAGTGTTTGATGCCATTTTTTCTGGAAAAATACGTGTTTCTTCGTTGTTCTTCAGTTTCTGTGTTCATGCATTGAATATATTCGAAACATTTGATGTGCTGAACGATCTTATCAGTTTGTCGTGTTACGAGTGTGTTTTCTTGATTTTTATGATCGCTCGACCTAGGATAGGAGTAGGTAGAAGCTTTAACCAATGTCTTAGGTTTTTAGTAGAGAAATTCCTAATGACTTTGTGGAAAACCCTAGGCTTTGGTCTTTAAACCCTAGGTTCTGATTGTAGCGCTTCAGTTTGTGCTTGACTTTTGCGTTTTTGCATGTTAGCTTTCTTTTTGGAGATATTATGTCGAGCGATACTACAGTTTCGGAGTCGCAATTTTCGTGGACTCCTAGTGATGAATAAGTAGATAGGGAGGTCGACTCTGTCACTAGCAATGTTGGTCGACTAGTTACGGTTGAAGACCCGTCGAATGTGGTCTCTGTAAACGTAGGAGGGATGTTGGATCGAGGCGTCGTCCGCGCTATCGTGGGTCTAGTCGACCATCCGGAGCAAATGGATGTCACGGAGGCATCTACTTCTGGTCGTTCCTCTGGTATTTTGATTGACAATCCACCGAGT
The DNA here is from genome assembly GCA_035582765.1 of Acer negundo. Taxonomy (NCBI): domain Eukaryota; kingdom Viridiplantae; phylum Streptophyta; class Magnoliopsida; order Sapindales; family Sapindaceae; genus Acer; species Acer negundo. The sequence goes on from CM069240.1 coordinate 16,282,481, forward strand.
GTGATTTTAGATGTTGATCTGGACAGGATCCGAACGATCTATGGGATCCTGAATTCAGTCGAACTACGGGCACCAAAAAAGGGGGAACGGGCGGATTGAGACATACCTGGGTGGACATGTTTCTACAAGTACTTTCCCCGCTTGGGTTTTAGATATCCAGTTCCCCAATTGGTTCGACGGACATTGTTGTATTACGACATTGCTCCTGGTCAATTGATGCCAAATAGTTGGAGAATATTGTTGAGCTTAGGTGTTATCAGTGAGAGGTACAAGGTGAAGTTTGGGCTAAGGTGCCTTCTTCACAATTACTATTTGAAGGAGCATATACATGATCAAGGTCGTTATATGTTAGTGTATAGATCTAAGAAAAAAAAACTTATCGTTGATACTACGACGAATGATCGTCAGTGGAAAGATACCTACTTTTTAACAAAGAGGTCTTCCGATCGACTGTCCTTGGAGGGAAACGAAGTATCGGTATAGGCGAGTCTGGAATCGATATGGTAAGTAGTTTATCGGCCGCTTTATAAATTGTTAGGATTATGCTCAATAGCAAGAGTGTAATGTTGTAATTAACAATCTTTTTCATATTAACAAAGAGATTTCTGGTTTAACAAATCGTATAGCATTTATAGTTTATATTATAATTGTCAAAGTAAATAATCATAAGGTCTAAAGACTATGGGAAAAGAAGAATTGTTCGTACATCTGGATATGTATGTGGTAGACACAATTCTCTAGTTAGTCTTGAATAATGTTCACAACTTAAGTTAAAGGTTGGGCACCTTTATCTTGTTAAAGTTGTAGAATTCTTTTGCTAGCATTTGAGTGGGATCAAATGAGATATGATGAGTCTAAAATCATCGGAGTGTCTTCGAGCAAAAGGATCTAGTGCACTGGGTGCATTGAACTGGATCACAATGAAAAGCTTTATCTAGAACCGTCAATAGATAATAGTCTTTTCATTATCAGGACAATCGGAGGGTCTATCTTAATCCTGAGATAAATGATGGACTTATGGTTGCAAGTGATATCATTTGAGTTATCAATGAGTACGATTATATCGCATAGTCTATCCTCGATAGTTTGGTGATATTCATTTGTTAATCGATAGAGGACTTCATTTATAGATATGGACATCGTGGTTCCATTTAATTAAATGAGAGTATAATATCATCATATGGATGTTTTGAGGTAATTGGATATTAAATCTCAACGTTGAGTTTTCGATAATGTCTATTGAAAACATGGCTTCTGGACAAGTCAAAATATCCAAGTTCAAAATATGGTCATATGAGTAAATATGGTAACTTGGAGAGTTATAGGCGGTCTATGAACTCTTGGCGATTACTGATATTAATCACGAGGATACACTATCTCCAATATGATTGTCTAGGGTATGAATGAGGAGCATCTTCCTTTTCTATCTTTATTTAAGAGTTCAGTTTTAGCTCTTTAGTGGAATGAGTTAAAATTAATGGATCGGACCTAAGTGAATCATTTGTTGATTGTGATTAGGTTATGTCTATTGAAGCTTAAATTTAGATGGCCCGCCAAGATCCCCAATCCACACGGACTTGCATGGATCACTTGATATATTCTACCGGACCAATTTAAGGGTCCATCTAGAATTGCATTTAATATATTAAGAATATAATTTGCACATTATTTAAGTAATGGGCTGCTCAATTATATTAATATATTAATGAAAGACATGTGGGCTTGTTTCTTTTAGTAAGAATGGGTCTGGTTCACATGTGGGCTTTTTATTTAAAGTCCAATGGATTAAATGAAATAAGAAAATAATGTTAGGCCTAATCTTAATCAAGTGGGGCGGCAAGGTTAAAATTTTAACCTAAAATATTATTTTGTTTCATTTGTTTTAATTAAATAAGAATTAATTAATTTATTGATTAATTGTTTAATTAAAGAAACAAATCTTTCCTAATAGTAAAAGACTTGTTTGACAAGGAAATAAATAAATTAGTTTTATTTATTTAATCAAATAAGGAGTCTTTTTATTTAGTCAAAATAAAAGAATAAAAATCAAGGAGTTCGATTAGGGTTTGAAGTCTATTAAGTTGAAAAGAATTAGGGTTGAATTTAAGTCACCCTATATAAGTGACATTATAGAATTCGACCAACCCTAATCTTAGACTACATAGAATTCGGCAACCCTAAAGGAAAAAGAAGAAAAAATTCGGCCAACCTATATATGTGTTCTCATAGGGTTCGGCCACCACAATCCAATTGTGCTTGAGTTTTTTATTTCTTTCTTCTTCTTCTTAATTCCAAGAGAGAGTTTTTATTTTAAAAAGACAAAAGAGAGTGTGAAATTATTCTTTGATAGTATACTATTGCTTAATCATCAATAAGCTTGTGTATACGATATCGATCTAGGTTCACGCGAGTTTCGATCATTAGATTGAGAACTCAAAAGTGACCGGAATAATTTTTGACATTCTTTTGATTGTTTTGTGACTAACAAAGAAAAGAAAGTTTTTTGTTTGGTCCATTCACAGGTTTGCAATTCAAAGAAAAGGGAGACCACGCTCATAGGTGATCCACGTTCGTGCTCGGATTGAAGGTCTTGCGGATTACCATCGACGTAAGTCAATCGGATCACGCGACAAAAGGTAATTTACTTTTGTTAACATATATGCATGTTTATTGATTAAAAGGGTTTAAGGTTCATAAAGGAAAATTTTTAAAAGTCACTAAATCGTTTTTAGTATCGCTTCCGCTGCGTTTACCACTTTTATTTATTATTTTTCCCCTACATAAATTACCTGTATATCTAAACTATATCTTATTGACGAGTAACTAATTTTGTAGAAACGAAGGGTGTAGATAGTAGACCGTCGTGCGAAGTGGCGCTTGAACGTACCTAGGCTATCTTAGATATTCCTATAGAGAAAAGGAGTTGCAAAGTTTTGCTGACGGAAGGTAAACTTAAGCCTAGCAGCTTATGGAGATGGTCGAGTCTGAATAGATGGCGAGCGCCATATCCTCACGTGAAGGATTTCGTGTCGTATATTTGGATTAGGAGAAGTCTCGAAATACTTGAATGTGAACTGAAATTTTTGTCACCTTTAACTGATGTTGAAAGTTGTTTCGTAGTGACGTCGATGGCGAGCGCAAAGATAAATATGCCTGACAAAGCTGAAACCATACGACTTGTTAGGGAATAGATGGCAAGGAAAAGAGCAGCGGCCGTAAAAAAGAGGGTAGCCGACAAGTCGAAAGAGGATATTCCTTCAATGCCAGAACATATTTACATCTCTTCTCCTGAAAAAAGTCATGCAAAGAAGAAACAAAAAAGAACTTCTGCTGTAGGCCAAAGAACGAATGTTGAATCAAGCTCGAAGGCGACTATAGCTGAGATGGAGCCAGATTCAACAATGATGCTCCTTGCGTCGAGTATTTCATCTTTCAACGAGCCATCTGGGTTTTTGAAGAGGTCGGACGAATTTCTTCTTTCAGTAGATGATATCTTTCTGAAGGGTAAGAGGATGGAGGAGGTGTTCGACACAGGCGTTCTTTCAGCGTTTCGTGTAAGGTTTTTTTATTTATTATTTTTTTTATTTATTATTTTTTTTTTGTGCCACTTCTTAAATATGATATGACATTCTTTTTTGTAGGCTTTGCAAGTGCAGCTGCATCTTCACGACAGGTACAAAGTGGTTAGTGACAAATAAGCAAAGTTTAGGAAGGAGGTCGACGTTTTCAAGAAGAAAAACGCTAAACTCGACCAAGCCTTGAAAGAAGTAGAGCAGCAGAAAACAACCTTGGAGAAGGAGTTGAATAATGTAAAAAGAGAGAAATGTTGACAGGATGAGGAGTTGTCGACTACTAAAGCTGTTGTTGTCGAACAAGAAGGTTTGGTCGAGAGTTTGAAGAAAAGATTGACGTCGATGGCGGCCGAAGCTATGTGCAAGGTAAGGGGCGAGTTGTACAAAGAATATCTGTCGGGCGACCATGTTAAGTGGGATGAATTCGAAATGCGAGACGTTATTGAAATGTATGAAGAGATGGAGCGTTATGCACTTGAAGGGTCCCCGTCTGAAAATGTGGTTGAAGAGGAAGCGAACGCTGAAGCTCAGGGTGGAAGTGTTCACGCAATCGACGATCATAATGTTCCTGCTACTAACTCAACATCAAAATGATTTTGTTTTCTTTGTATCTTTTTCTATTTATTTTTGGATTTTCGGTTGTCAAGACCCTGTCATATTTTAACTAATTTGTATTCGTGGATATCTTTGCTTGATATAATCTTATTTAATTTTGATATTTCTGATTGACTATGTGAAAACGAAACAACCATCATACAATGAGGTTTGCACAATTGGGTTGATGTGAATGTGATAAGCCTGTAAACTTATGCTCATTTGTAATTTGATCGATGAGATATCTAATCATTCTCGCATGGGTTTTAGAAATGTTATTTTGTCGAGTCGATCAGAGATGTTAGAAAATCTTGTAAGTGTAGATAAAATAGTCTTATATACGAACAATAGTGTATGTATTCTTGTGGTCGACATGACATTTACACTGAAATAATGTGTTTTCATGGCTGATTTTGACATTATTTTGAAATGATCATGTACATGTGTTTTCATGGTTGACTTTGACCTTTACATTGAAATAATCACGTACACGCGTTTTCATGGTCGACAAAACCTTTACATTGGAATAATCTCGTACACGCGTTTTCATGGTCGATAAGATCTTTACATTGGAATAATCGCGTACACGCGTTTTTATGGTCGACAAGACCTTTACATTGGAGTAATCTTGTACACACGTTTTCATGGTCGACAAGACATTTACATTGGAATAATCGCGTACATGCGTTCTTATAGTCGATTTTGTCCGATCGAAATATTTACCCCTAGCTGCTGCCATTATTCTCTTAATGTATAATGTCGAGTGAAATTTTTCAGAGTTGATGTATGCATTGTTGCGGGGCAAATGTAGTAACAAATATTTTTGGTGAGCTCAGTTTACACTTAAGTTTTCATCATTGCTCTTTTGAGGGTCGATTTGTTAGTGTCTGATAAAAGATAAGTTCAAACATAATAAAAAGTAAAAAGGATAGTTTAGAAATGGTACTTTTTTAGATGCAGAGCGTTCCGGCTGTTGTGTATTTCTTGACTTTCGAGTCCTCGTAGCTTGTATGCCCCGCGTCCTTTTATGTCTGTAATTTGGTAGGGTCCTTCTCATGTCGGACCCAATTTTCCTACTCCTTCTTCCTTCGTGTTTTGGAAGACACGTCGTAGCACCCAGTCATTTACCTTGAACGTCCTTATTCGCACTTTCTTATTGTAGTGTCGTGCCACTTGTTGCTGATAGGATTGTGTTCGTATTGCAGCTTGTTCTCGTCGTTCGTCTAGATGATCTAACTCAAAGCTTAGCTCTGAACTATTCTGTTCTTCATTGGGGTTTTCGTTCCTTGCAGTTGGAAGCCTGGTCTCGATAGGAATCACTGCTTCCGAGCCATATACAAGTGAAAATGACGTTTCACCTGTTGATCGACGAGGGGTTGTTCGGTACGACCACAATATCTCTGAAAGTTTCTCTGCCCATTTACCTTTTTCTGCTTCTAAACATTTTTTGAGTGAATTGATGATTGTTTTGTTCGATGACTCCGCTTGTCAGTTAGCTTGGGGGTAGCGTGGTGTTGAGAAGCTAAGTTTTATTCTATATTTGTCGCAGAAATTCTTGAAGTCGTATGAAATAAATTGGGATCCATTGTCGGTCACTATTTCTCTAGGTATGCCGAACCTACAAATGATGTTCTTCCATACAAAATTGCGTACCTCAATGTCGTGTAATTTTCGGAAGGCTCCAATTTCAACCCATTTGGTGAAGTAGTCCGTCAACACGAGCATGTAGACGATGCCTCCTTGAGTTTTGGGTAGTTTGCCTACAATGTCCATCCCCTACTTCATAAAAGGCAAAGGGGCCAAAATTGAATTTAACGTACCTTGTGGGAGATGTGATACTGGCGCGAATCTTTGACATTTATTACACGACTTTATATGGTTCTGAGAGTCCGTACGCATTGTTGGACAATAATATACTACTGTAATGGCTCTATTTGACAAACTTTGAGCGCCAGAATGATTTCCGCATTCTTCGTGATGTAGACTCTTGAGGACATCGTATGCTTCTCGTGGTGTTACACATCTCAAGTAGGGTCCTGTAAAAGATTTTTTGTAAAGCTTACCATACATGATACAAAACTTTACGGCTTTTGATTTGACTTTTTTGGCGTCCGCTCTGTCCCCTGGTAGAATGTCGGCTTGTAGATAAGCCAGTATGAGATCCATCTAACTCTTCCCATGCTCGACATGTGCCAAAACTTAGCCTGCTTGTATAGTTGGTGACATGAGTTGGACAACAGGAATTGATTTTGTACCGTTTGACGTTGTCGACCCAAGGCTTGCCAACGCTTTTGTTCGTGAATTTTCTGTCCTTGGGATCTGTTGGATATCGAATTCATCGAATGCAGACTGAAGTTGTTTGGCTTTTGCCAGATATACAGTCATTCTTTAATTTCTGGCTTCGTATGAACCGGTCATTTATCGAACAACCAGTTGTGAGTTGCTTTGAACTTGGATTTTCTTGATGTTTAAGCTCTTTGCGAGGTCGACCCCGGCGATCAGGGCTTCGTATTCGGCTTCATTGTTCGTCGCACGGAAGTTACAGTGGATCGATTGTTCTAAGATGTCTCCCAATAGGGATTTAAGTACCAGACCTAGTCCGCTTCCTTTTATGTTGCTAGAACCGTCGATCGACAATGTCCATTTTTCGTCCTTCACGTGTTCCGTCATGACTACTAATTCTTGTTCGGCCTGCACATTCTCACAAGGAGTAAAATCTGCTATAAAATTGGCTAATACCTAAGATTTCAACGCCGTCCGTGGATGGAAGCTGATTTCGTGTTCGCTTAGTTCGACAGCCCATTTCGTCAATCGACCTGAAAGTTCTGGTTTATGTAATATACTATTAAGTGGGTAAGTAGTTAATACCTTAATAAGATGGCATTGGAAGTACGGTCGAAGCTTTCGAGCATCGACGATTAGTGTTAATGCCAATTTCTCCAGTCGACTATACCGAGTTTCTGCGTCGAGAAGTGCTTTGCTCACATAGTAAATTGGGAATTGAATGTTATCTTCTTCCTTAATTAAGACGGCGTTTACTGCCGTATCGGATACTGCTAGGTATTCGAGCAATATTTCGTCATCTTTGGGTTTCAATAGTAGTGGTCGTGTGGTCAGATAGTGTTTTAGGTCTTGTAGTGCTTTCTCGCAACTGTCGTTCCATTCAAATGCTTTATTTTTTCTTAATGTATCGAAGAACGGATGGCACCGCTTAGAGGACTTGGAGATGAATCTGTTTAGAGCAGCCACTCGACCTGTAAGTTTCTGTACATCCTTGATGCACCTTGGTGATTCGATCCCTTGGATTGATCGAATTTGATCTGGATTGGCTTCGACGCCTCTTTGGGTGACCAAGTAACCTAGAAATGTTCCTGAGGAGACACCAAACGAACACTTACCAGGGTTTAGTTTCATACCGTATTTATCGATAATGTCAAATGACTTTCTTAGGTCCTCGATACGCTGTTAAGCCATTAGGGATTTGACCAACATATCGTCGATGTATACCTCCATCGTCGTTCCAAGCATATCGGCAAACATTTTGCTGACAAGTCTTTGGTAGGTCGCCCCTGTATTTTTTAAACCGAAAGACATTACTTTATAGCAAAAAGTACCTCGTTCTGTCACGAATGCCGTTTTTTCTTGGTCGTCTGGATGCATCGAGATTTGATTGTAGCCTGAATATGCATCCATGAAATGGAGTAGCTCGTGTCTTGATGTAGCGTCGACTAACATGTCAATGTGAGGTAGAGGGAATGAGTCTTTTGGGCATGCTTTGTTGAGGTCCGTGAAGTCGATTCAAACGTGTCATTTGCCATTCTTCTTTTTGACGACTACTACGTTTACCAGCCAATCCGGGTATTTCACTTCTTTTACCGAGCCGATGTCGAACATTTTTTGTATCTCTTTGTTGATTACTTTGTTTCTTTCTGGAGCAAATTTCCTTCGTTTTTGTCTTACTGGCTGGTGTTTGGGGTCTACCTGTAATTTATGAACTATTACTTCCGGGTCAATTCCGATCATATCTTCATGCGACCAGGCAAAACTGCTTCGTCGTTCCTTCAAGAAATCAATCACTTGCTCATGTATTTCGATTGGTAGTCTAGATCCGATGAAGACTTTATGCTCTGGTCGATCGGGATCTATTGATAATTCATCGAATTCTTCCATTCTCGGCGTCTTTGGGGTGGGCTCGACGTTGATTTTCTGTAATTACTATAACTATTCTTTCTTTTTCTTTATTGCGTTTTGGTAACATTCTCTAGCTGCCCTCTGTTCACCTTTTATTTCCCGTACCCCCCATTTTGTTGGGAATTTGATCATTTGATGATATGTCGACGGGATTGCCTTCATCTCGTGTATCCAAGGCCTGCCTAAGATTGCGTTGTATGGAGATTAGCTATCGAGTACTAGGAAGTTGATATAAAGGTTGACTCCTCCCGCATAGATTGGTAGTACGCTTTCACCAATGGTGCTTTTCTGTTCTCCACTGAAGCCTGTTAGCATTGTCGTTCGACAACTAAGTTTAGTTTCGTTGACCTACATTTCTCGTAAAGCACTATTGAACAGAATGTTACATGAGCTGCCATTATCTATTAATATACGTTTTATTAAACAGTTTGCAATGTGTAATGAGATAACCAGTGCATCATGGTGTAGAGAAAACAAATCTGATTTATCGGTCGACTTGAAGGTAACAGTCTCGTCGGTACTTGAGGGATGTTCTCGGTTAGGCTGAATCTCTGCATTCGACACTTGTCGGGTGTGCTTTTTGGCCGCAGAATAACTGACGCCACTAACTTCGGACCCTCCTGCGATGTAGTTGATCACTCGATCTTATCTTGGCGGATCAGGAGGACCGTCGTTGATTGCTGGCCTTTTTCGTCGCGTCGAGCTATAGTTTGCTTCCCTTTGTCTGTTAAAAACTCCTGCAGATGTCCTTGTTTGAGAAGCTCTGTGACTTCTAGCCTAAGAGCGACACAATCCTCTATTCGATGGCCATAATCCTCGTAGAATTCGTATATTAGTCTTACGTCCCGATATTCTGGAGGTGCATTCATCTTTCTTGGCCACTTGATGGTCTTGCCCATTTCTTTCATTATTGATACAAGGTCGACTAGTTCAGTGCTTAGGTTGTATTCTGAGACTTATATACATGGTTTACTTGTTCTTGGATAGTTTTGCCCATACGGTTGGTCTCCATTTGAATTTTCTTATCGGGGCAGTACATTTCTTCTATTACCTGTCGGGTAAGGTTCTGACTTTCGATCGTTCGACTTTCTGTCAACTCGATTGTTTCTACGGTTTGAATAATTGTTTACTTTGCCTACGAAATTGGCTTCGTCTTCTTCCATTTGATTTGGGCCCATGCCTTTGCTAACACGTCCTCCATTGTCCTGCATGGATATTTTGTGAGTTCTTTATAAAAATCAGAATCAAACCTGATACCTTTTCTGAAGGCGTAAATGGCGGTCGCCTGATTACAGTGCGGAATTTGCACTTTTTCTCTACTGAAGCGTCCGACATAAGTCCTTAAGTTTTCGCCATGTCTTTGTGTGATTGTATAAAGGTCGTCCGACTGCTTCTCAAGTTTTCTACTGCTTGCAAATTGCTCTACGAACGTATCTGTAAGTTGTGTAAAAGAATTGATTGAATTGTTAGGCAAATTAGTATACCATTGTAAAGCCAGACCATTAAGATTGGATCCAAATGCTTTGTACATGCATGCTTCACGCAGGTCGTGCAGAATTGCTGCAGTGAACATTCTCTGCTTGTACTGCGCTATATGATCGTCTGGATCAATCGTTCCCTCGTACTGCTTCATGTTTGGAAAGTTGAATTTCCTGGGCATTTCGGTCAGGGCTATATCGTCGACAAATGGTGAGTCGGCGAAGCTGTTGGCTGTGCTTTTCTTTATCGAAGCAGGAACTCCAGGGATCCTCTGTATAAGAGCTTCCATCTCTGTGAATCTACGAGAAAATTCACTATTAATATCCATAGGTAATTAAAATCCGGATTTAACCAAACATGGGGTCGACTGGATTGATAAAGGGACTTTTAAGACGTTTTCCGGTCGCTTGCCTACACTTAGATCCTGTTCGGTTTCATTCCGGAGCGGCAGATCGTTGAGGTCGATTTCGACTCTGGCCGTCGATGGTGTTCTCTGATTACGACCGAGATTGGGATTTACATCTGATCGTACTTGTCCAGCTAGGTCATCTGGAGCTGTTTGGTTGACTTCCTGTTCGTCGTTGAGAACTGGGACTGAGCGTCTCGTTGTTTCACTATCGGGTATAACGCCGTCAACTAGGGCTCGTAGTTCCTCATTAGTCGCTCGAATTGCAGTGTTTTCTACCTCGAGTGCCTGTAATTTCACTGCATTTGTGGTCATTTGGGCAGCCAACGCTGCAATTTGTTCCTTGACCGTCAAGGCGTTTCTATCTTCAGACATGTTGGAAGGCTTGACTGGCTTTTTTTTTAAAACGTTGCGATGGGCCACACGGTGGGCGCCAAACTGTAGGGGTTCGATCGACGATTGAAAAGGATCGGGTCGGGTTGAGTTAGGCCCAAGGCAACTATTCTGGTTAGTCAGTTGTAGAATGTCGTTCGAAGATGGTTTTGCTAGGGAGATGAGTTTTTCAACTTTGATTCGTTGTCTCCTTCGTTTAACCTGCAAATGAACAAAGAAACAAAAAAGAACAGAAAGGAAACAATGATGAAAGTGGGATATATGATCTTAGCCTTAGGTATGCTTGGGCTGAGCAATCTGATCATGATCAGAAAAACCGCTTCAATTCCAGTTGACAGAATTCTTAATAGTTTCAATATGCTAATCTTAAGTTTTTTTTCCTTCTCCACTAAGGTTAGTGATGATCCTTTTTATAGGCGCACAATTTCTCTTTAACAGTTAGAGTAGGCTAAAATCACGTGAAGAGATTTAAGGAGAGATTCTCTCCACGTTTGAATGGTTTGTTTATCAATGTTGATAATTTCTTTGACTTGGTCAGTCAACAATACTGATAGCAGTATTGAGTCGACCAGCGTTACAGGCCTGGACTGATCCTAACATTATTACGTTCTGGGCCTTTGCATGTTGGGCCTATAAGCCATTTCTAGCTACCACACGCACTGATGTAACTACATCAGTACCAATGCATGTGAATCACTAATTATGAAGAAGCTTTGACTAGTGCATACACTTTGAGTCAAAGTTTGTAAATCTAATAATTCATATTCAACACACCGATAAAGTTATATTAGTGCGCACTAACTTGAACATTTCTGTTCATTATATATATTAAAATTCATCACTTTTTAATCGTTCCGTTAATCAAGCATTAGTATACAATGCACGCATTAAAAATTACAAAGGTTATCAAACGCATTCATTTCTTTCAAAACAAAAAATAAATAATAATTTACTAATTATTGTCCCACCTTTGGCCATTTATTCCTAAAGTGTGGGTAGCCCTATCCCAAAATTATGGGATCAGCTCTTTCTCCAGTTGACTGTGAGAGTTGTAATCTAGTTGTAATCTCTCCCCGATAGTTAGAGTAGTATTCCGGATTGTACTTATAGAGTCTTATCTTGCCAAATCTCGACCGTTGTTGTACTTAAAACAATATAATAATAATAATAATAATAATTTACGAATTCGATTTATTACTACTGAGACCATAGTATAATATTTTTCTAATAAACACAGATTAATTCACAATACACACATTAAAAATTAAAACCCTCTCATATTTTTTTAACCGATTAATTTATCTCTCCAAACGGCATTAACTAAACTAGCTAGTAATATCACTGTGGTTACGCATCTACAAGTCGTTTCTTTGTTGAATTTCTACTCCGCCATTATTTTTTATCCGACCACCACCGCGGCCTCTGGTGAAGAGTGTCTCCATCTCTTCCAACGACTTCCCTTTAGTCTCCGGCAAAAGAAAAAAGAAGAACCACCAAGCCATCACAGATATACCAGCGAACATGAAAAAGGCCCCTCCAATAGTAATAGCTTCAGAAAGTGAAAGGAAAGTAATTGAAATTGTAGCGTTCATCAATCTGTTCACTGCAACTCCAATTGCCATTCCTTGTGCTCTAAGTTTCAAAGGGAATATCTCGGAACTATAGACCCATGTGATCGGAGCGATACCGATTGAAAAGAAAGCTAAGAATGTGTAGGTAGCGACAATGCTTAAAATCAGAGCCCATAAAATCTGATGTTCTACATTCTCCACCATTGTTAAACTGAAACCTAACGTTGTTAGAGCTACAATTACACCACTTGTGCTTATCAACAACAGCTTTCTTCTTCCAACTTTGTCAAGTAAAAATGTCGCCACCAATATAAACATCGTCTTCGTGACTCCAATACCAATCGTTGCGAGCAAGAGCTTGTCCTTTCCTTTTATACCAGCTTTCTTAAATATCCGTGGACCGTACAACACCACTGCTTCAACGCCCACCGCGTGTTCGAAGAAATGTATACCGATGGCTGCGATCAGAATCCAACGCACGGCTGGTCTTGGCCTCAACAGGAGCTCTTTCCAGACTCCTTGACCGCCATTGCTGCTTTTAAGAGGCTCCACAACGTCTGCTTCGCAATTCTCATCATACCTGTTAGAGAACACGTATGTGAAACTAGAAAGATGAGATGAATCCCACGTTGAAAACACAAATAACTAGAAAATATACTACTGGATGTCACACCTAATACATTAGTCTTTTGAGTTGTAAAACTACATATAAATATATGCACCACTTCTCATAAACACATTAAAAAAAAATCGACAAGTATGGAAATTTAACGGTACCCGGCTGCTTTTTTTATGTCTCGAAAGCGCTTCTCGGCTTCTTCTTCGCTGTTGCAAACTTGTTGCAGAATTTTCTTGGCTTCTCCCAAACGACCTTGCCACACAAGCCACCGTGGCGATTCGGGCATTTTCAAGATCCCAAAAGCTAAAACAAATGATGGAATTGCTGCGATTCCAAGCATAAGTCTCCAGCCGAGTTTAAGAGTTAATTTTCCAAAGAAGTAATTGGAAACATAACCTAATAAGATGCCGATACTGATGCATAGCTCGGGGAGAGAGGTTAAAAAACCTCGTGATTTGGAAGACGCTATCTCTGCAGAGTAAACCGGAGCTATCATTAATGCGAATCCGACGCCGATTCCGGCGGTGCACCGACCAGCTAAAAGGACTGCGTAGTTCGGAGCCCACCCCATTAAAACTGCACCCACCAGGAAAATTACGGAAGATAACGTGATGGTGTAACGGCGGCCGATGTAATCAGATGTTCTTCCGGCCATCAACGAACCCACAAGCGCACATATGTTTAGAATTCCGGCAAGAACTTCCACTTTGACGTCGCCGATTTTGAGCTCTTCTTTTATGAATATCATGGCCCCACTCATCACACCAGTGTCTGAAAATAGAAAGTTAAAATAATTATAATTATATATATATATATTTATTTATTTATTCGAAAATTATTTTTATTTTCTAATGGTAAATTATTGCAGGACGACAAATTTTAGTAGACATGTTGATGTTGTTTGGATAAGAAATTATTATTATTATTATTATTTTCAAAATAAATCAACATACACAAAAATATCAAACCCAGTTTCTTATTGTTTTTTTTTTAATCTTTAAAGAGTACTGTACATAAATGTTTTCCTGAAACTTTCAGTTTTTAATTTATTTTTTATCTAAAAAACAAAAAAAAAAAAATTGTTTTGGATTATCAGTCAAACAGACATAAACTTTTGATTAAAGCATAATTATATTTTAAATCAAAGGAGAATAAGACAATGTTTATGTACTGTTCACAATCACATACAGGAACTTTTCATGTTCATGATTTGAGATTGTAGGATTTTTACTTACACTAACTAAAACCAAAATTTTAGAATCCTGGATCTCTGTAATATTTTTTTTAAAAAAAAAAACAAAAACAAACCAGAGAGAGAAGAATAAACCTACCATATCCAAAGATGATGGAAATCATGGAAGCAACTATGCAACAGCCACAAGCATACTTGTTAAACTTCTGAGGCTCTCCATGATCGTCATCACCCTCCATTTGAACTCCATGCAAACCCATGTTAATCGATATCCGATCGATTCGATGTGTTTCTCTCTGTGTTTGATCAACTAAATCAACACCAGTATTTGAATCCTTTGAAGCAAAACCTAGCTTGTTTATTTATAGAAGAAGAAGAGGGAGGTATTAGAAAGTAAACATGTACAGGGCTCGTGGAACCCACAAATTCTGGTATGTAAATGTAAGGTTACTAACACAGGCTGGAAAAAAAAACTGGTAAATTAGGTAAGTTAACAAACTTGTTATATTATTAAAAAAAAACAAAAAAAAAAAAAAAACAAACAAACAAACTTGTTATATTTTTGATTTGAGAATTAAAATATTTCCATGCTTGGAAATTATTCATATCTTTTGGGGAATCGTTATCTTTCGTTGGACTTCTGGCACTTGTGTGAGAATTTATTTTCTTGGCTGTTTAATAATTTTAGGAAATTGTTAGGGTACTGAACCGCGAATACCCAAAGTGCTGACCTCATCGATAGATGTTGCGACGTGGCTTTTTTTTTCTTAGTTTTTTACATTAAAAACCTTGTATTTTTCATAAATGAGTTGCGTGGCGAAGACCTATTGGTTGGTCAGGTATGTCCATTTTTATTTTGGATAAGAATGCCAGCCGATAATATATATCTGACATGTGGTTTTGATAGGATTTTCAAGTCTGATTTGGCAACTAAAAGTTGGGAAATTTTAAACCTAAATAGTAAATAGAGCCATATTTTGATATATAAAATCTCCAAGTATTAGCTAAAAAAGCGTCACCATCCATCTTTATTGTCCATGATGAGAGAGCTTCTTTCACAACCATGAATGGGAACCAAATCTAGGAAGATCGTGTTTCTAGCAATCCAATTAGATATGTTGTGGATTCCAAACAAATCAAGTTACGACACATTAATTATCTAACTAAACGACTAGTTTAGTAACATTATGGAATCGGATATTTCAGGACCGACTTGATCAAATAAGGAATCTACAGACTATTTCATTACTTGAACTTGATCCATTTGATGATTTCAGTCTGGATTGAAAATATACACGTGTTTGAACAGCAATCTAGTGAATATATAATTGAAATATATATATATATATATATATATATATATGTGTGTGTATGGTTCATTTTAGCTCAACTAAAATTATGTTTTTATAGCATAGCCCTCTTAGATTAAGCCCATCTCACATTGGAGGTTCGAGTTTCACTAGAAACATTTTCCAAACATTTATGAGAAATTTTGTTCTTGTAAGTTTTGTATTTCTGAATAACTTATTTTGCTGTGTTACAATACTAAGCTATTTATATAAAACAAAGGGAACCCTTGGAACCCTATTGGTGATAACAATATATGCTAGAATGTAGGAGTGATAACTATTTAGGATGGTGGCAGAGTAGATATCGTAACACCCCCCCTCAAACTGGACGGCCGTGGACGAACAAGTTTGCTTGACAGCTGAGTGTGGCGACGTTTGTGGAGACCCTTGGTGAGAAGGTCAGCAAGCTGATCATCAGAAGGAATAAACGAAACACGATGGCTGCCGAGGGCCACTTTTTCACGAACAAAGTGATAGTCCAATTCTATGTGACGAGAGCGAGCATGATGAACCGGGTTCGCAGCAAGATAGGTGGCACTGATGTTGTCACAATAGAGCATAGAGGGAAAAGAAACAGGACAGCCAAGTTCATGAAGAAGATAACTAATCCACACAGTTTCTGCACATGCATGAGCCAAAGATCGATATTCAGACTCAGTGCTCGAGCGAGCAATAGTTGGTTGCTTTTTAGAGCACCAGGAGATGAGAGTTGAACCCAAGAAGATGAGGTAGCCAGTGGTAGATCGCCGAGAGGTAGGACAGCCAGCCCAATCCGCATCAGAAAAGGCTTGAATATTCAGCGGTGTAGGCGAGGCTCTAATGAGAATACCGTTATCAATGGAACCTTTGAGGTAGCGAAGAATACGTTTGACTGCAACCAAGTGAGGTTGGCGTGGGGCACTGAGAAATTGAGCTACAGTGCTGACTGCGAAGGCAATATCAGGACGAGTCAAAGTCAAGTATTGGAGGGAGCCAACCAAGTGCCTATACTCTGTAGCGTTGACAAGAATATCACCCTCATCAGCTGAGAGTTTCACGGCAGCAGCAAGAGGAGTGGAGCAAGGCTTGCATTCAGTCATAGAGTGGCGGTGAAGAAGATCCAAAGTATATTTGACCTGAGAAATATGCAAACCTTCGGAATGAGGATTAACTTCAAGGCCTAGGAAGTACCGCAGGGAACCCAAGTCTTTCACATCGAATTCCTTGCCAAGCTGTTCAACAAAATGAGAGATAAACTTCGCATGGCTGCCAGTAAGTATAATATCATCAACATACAATAACAAATAAAGTTTAAAATTATTCTGATGATAGATGAAGAGAGAAGGATCGGCCTTGCTCTGAGTGAAACCAAAACGAAGCAAAAATAAGCTGAATCGACTAAACCATGCTCGAGGTGCCTGTTTTAAACCATATAAAGCTTTCTGGAGCTTGCAAACATGATGGGGATGCTGCGGGTCCACAAAACCAGGCGGTTGAGACATAAAGACCTCCTCACTGAGAACACCATTTAGGAAAGCATTTTTGATGTCCATTTGACGGAGAGGCCAAGAGTGAGTAACTGCAAGGCATAGAACAGTTCGAACTGTGGCAAGCTTGACAACAGGGCTGAATGTTTCATCATAATCAAGACCAGGCTGCTGGTGAAATCCCTTGGCAACAAGTCGTGCCTTGTAACGCTCTATCGAGCCGTCTGAGTGACGTTTGATTCGGAAAACCCACTTGCACCCAACTGTATTATGAGACGGAGAAGGGGGAACCAGAGTCCAAGTGTCATTTTTGACAAGGGCATTAAATTCCTCAGCCATAGCACTACGCCACTCGGAATGCCTGACAGCTTGGGAAAAACATGTTGGTTCAAGAGATTGAGACAACACCGACGCATGTGCTTCAGAAATAGGATAGCGAACCGTGCCATCAGTACGGATCTTGGGCTGTTTAACACCATCCCGTAATCGAGTGATCATGTGATGACCATGTAGCGAAGGGGACGACGGGAGTGGTGCGGTGGAGGAAGGGAGCTCGGCTGGCAGTGCAAGTGGATCGACCGAAGACGGTTCCAGGTCAGGCGGTGCAGCAGCAGCAGAATCAGGGTCAGGCAAGGTGAGCGGTGCAGGTGGTGCAGCAGAAGATGGGTCAGACACGGCTGGAAGAGCCTGCTGAGGTGCTGGGCCAGAAACTGAGATCGGCGGCGGCACAAGTGCTTGTGCAGGGCGAGGTGAAGACTGCAGAACAGTCAACTCTACAGGACTTGGCGAATGCAGATGATGAAGTTCCAATGTGGCCAGCGGTGCCGGATCATGTGAAGCCTGTCTATTAGCAAAGGGAAAAACACATTCGTTAAAAATAACATGACGCGAAATATATACCCGTTGATTTACCCGATCGAGACACCGATAACCTTTATGATGAGTACTGTACCCCAGAAAAACACACTCAGTTGAACGAGGTTGAAGCTTATTCGAAACATAAGACCTAAGATGAGGAAAACAAGCGCATCCGAAGACACGAAGATGACTATAGCTAGGATGTTGACGAAAGAGCATGTAGTACGGAGACGACCACTCAAGAGTAGGAGTAGGTAAGAGATTTATGAGATAAACAGAGGTTAAGGCTGCCTCGACCCATAACTCGAGCGGAGCATGAGCCGTAGATAGCAAGGTTCGAGTCATGTCAGCAATATGCCGATGCTTACGCTCGGCAAGACCGTTTTGCTCAGGTGTGTGAGGACAAGAACGACGTTGGTGAATACCTAAAGTGTGACAATAATTTGTGAAATTGGAATTAACATATTCAGTACCGCCATCACTTTGTAAAATTTGAATCGAGGATTGAAAAAGATTTTTGACCATAGCAACGAAATTGCAAAAATGAGTAAAGACTTCAGACTTTTGACGCATTGGATAAATCCATGAGTAGCGCGAAAATTCGTCAGTAAATAAAACATAGTATTTATAGCCTGAAACAGAAATAATAGAGGACATCCAAACATCAGAATGAATTATAGAAAAAGGAGTCGTTGCATAAATTTTATTTGACATAAATGGAAGCTTATGTGACTTGCAGGTAGCGCAGTCATTACAAAAAGAGAAACTACTGGAAAAATCAGAACCTAGAGAACCGGAACCTAAGCGACGCAGGACGGTGGATGACGGATGACCAAGACGAAGATGCCAAAGATTCGGTACCACAGCTGCCAAGGCAGAAGGCTGCGGCTGCAAGAACGGATACAAACCATCTTTACATGGGCCCTGAAACAGAGGAGCACCTGAGGTGAGATCAGAAATAATATAACCAGAAGGGGTGAAGGTAAAACTAACAGAATTATCCTTAGTGAAACGTGCAACAGACAGTAAATTTTTATTTAGAGAAGGAACATGAAATACATTATTGAGAGAAAATTTTTGAGAGCCTAAAGACACAGGAATGTTACCAGTGTTGGTAATGGGAAGAGAAGCCCCATTACCAAGTAAGACAGAGGTATTACCAGTAAATGGAACGGAATCCGAGGGTGCAGTACTTGTCATGTGGTGAGTGGCACCAGTGTCAGGGTACCAGGTAAAATCAGGAGGAGACGGATACCGAGCGACATGCATGCCCGCAAACGGAGCAGTAAGGGACTCCGGACCATGATAGCGGTGAGGACAATGGGAATGAGAATGCAGAGAAGTGGAACACGTCGAGCACCACTGAGATGTGTGCGACTGAGATGGGTGAGAGCCAAGGAGACCACGACCACCATTCTGCTGGGGCCAAAAAGAACCACGACCTGAGCCATAAACCGAATAAGCAGGGGTAGAATGCCAGGAT
The DNA here is from genome assembly GCA_035582765.1 of Acer negundo. Taxonomy (NCBI): domain Eukaryota; kingdom Viridiplantae; phylum Streptophyta; class Magnoliopsida; order Sapindales; family Sapindaceae; genus Acer; species Acer negundo. Next base: position 16,301,654 of record CM069240.1, read on the forward strand.
GCACGTCCATGTCCACGGAAATTACCACGGCGATTATGGCGACCATTACCACGAGACTGACCACGACCAGACGACGGACCCTGAGTGATGTTCGCAGTAGGAGAAGAAGACTGAGTGGCAACAAAAGCAGTAGTACTACCAGAATCAGCCGGTTTGGAACGCAGCAACTGTGATTCAAAAGAGAGGAGACGTGCACGAAGATCCTCAAACCTAGGTAGAGGAGGAAAGTTCAAGATTGCCGTAACAATCATGGCATATTCTGAACCAAGACCCCGAAGGACAGCGGTAACCAGATCAGTAGACGAGACCGGTTCACAGATGGCTGCAAGAGAGTCAGACAGAGACTTAGCATGTTGAAGGTAGGCAGAGATTGTTTTTGTACCTTTCGTCATGTCCATAAGCTGGAAACGAGTGTTCGCCGCATTGGCAACCGATTGTTGAGAGAAGTTTTCCTTGAGACACGACCACATCTCTAAGGCAGTGGCTTTGCCGACAATTAAAGAGAGCATGGGCTCAGTCATAGTAGCAACCAGGTAACTGACGACAAGCTGATCCTGTTGAAACCATTTGAGGTAGGCTGGATTGGGAGAGGCGGAGCCGTCATCAGCGAGAAGAACAGCAGGTGTAGGAGCCGGTGCAGAACCATCCACATAATGATAAAGGCCATGACCAATGAGGAAGGGACGCAGTTGGGCAGTCCACAGAAGATAGTTCGACTCCGTAAGTTTGAGGAAGTTTGCAACTGTCGGACCAGATGGACCAGATGGAGAAGATGCAGAAGGAAAAGAAGCAGTGGAGGAAGATATCGGAGAGGCAGAGGAGGCAGACGAGGAAGCGGCGGCGGTGGTGGCCATGAGAAGAAGCGGAAGAGAGGAAAAGAAAAATTAGGTTTTCGTTAGAAAGTGTATAGCTCTGATACCATGTAAGTTTTGTATTTCTGAATAACTTATTTTGCTGTGTTACAATACTAAGCTATTTATATAAAACAAAGGGAACCCTTGGAACCCTATTGGTGATAACAATATATGCTAGAATGTAGGAGTGATAACTATTTAGGATGGTGGCAGAGTAGATATCGTAACAGTTCTTGATGTTGTAAGAGTATATATTTAATATTGCTCAATAAATCCTGGCTGACTATTTAGTCATTCCATAAAATATCAATTTTGTTTTTAATTAAAAATATATAAACGTGTGTCAAACACACACCACGTACATACCCTACCCCAACTACAAATGTGTCTAGGCACCAAAGACGAAGTCAGGATTACAACTTTGGAGGGCCAAGATAAAAATAAATATTCAAATTAACACTAGACAAATAATACAAATATTTAAATATTAAGTTAAAAAAAAAAAATTAATAGTCTCAAGTCTCATATGTAATGGAGAACAAATAAATTAATAAATAAAAAAGACACCAGCTTTATAAATCAAAATTAATAAATTTTATCACGTTCATTGAATAATAACCTAATAAAATAACAAATATAACCTAATAAAATAACAAATATAAAAAAAAAAAACTTAAAATATTTATTAATTTGTAATCTCGTACCTGAAATTATTCGGATAGATAAACCGAAGAATAAAAAGAATTCAATTGTAACAGTATGAATGAAATTGCTTAAGTGAAAAACTAGAAAAATAAAATAAAATAAAGAAGTCTATATATATATATATGTTAAACTAGTTCATGATATCTAGGAAACAAAATCTTAGGAGAAATATATTTTCTATTCTAAGTTAAAAAGGAATACATAAAATTAGACTTTTTATTTATTATAATAATATATATGTATTTTTTTTTTATCCATTCAAAAATAATAATATTTTTTATTTAAAAGTAACCTACTCATTACGGAAAAAAAAAAAAAAAAAAAGGAATATAGCAAACCTCTTAAAAATAGGATTCACATTTCACAGTGTTTGTTTGTGTGCAGTAAGAAGATTTATAGGGGTCCACCCACTGACTTTTAATATATAATATATTATAAAAATTATTGAAACTTAAACTTCTAAACTTTTTTTTTTTTCTTTGGGGGGGGGGGGGGGGGTGGGGGTCCCTGTGTCTAGCAATTCTCCAGCTGAATTCTGCAACTTGCACCAGACAAAAGGTCGACCCACTATAAATTTAAGTTCATATACACAATCTTCCAAACTATGAAAAATCTTTTCGATTATTTGATGGGGAATTAATTACAATTCGTAGCAAACACGATTTTGCTCAAAGGAGTTGACTTGCCAATTAAGGTCTATATAATTGCTTCGACGCTGCTAATTGTTCTACACTTCTACCAATATCATCATTGCTTTTAACTTTTAAAAAGGTATATATCAGACAAGCACTTTCACAAATGCAACGTTTTTTTCGCAAGCACTACAAAATCACAAATACAACCTGAATAAATACATAAAACGAAAGTGGCTAACTTGGGCAGGTGAAATCGCACCAGCAGGTGCTATGTGAGTAAAGGGAATATAGTACTCATAAACTTGCACGTTGTAAAATTTATTTATTTATTTATTATTAATGTCTTCTTAGATGTACCCTGTAGTTATGAATATTAAAATAAAATTCTAATTATACATCCAAAAATATTTTATGATAAACTATTTATTTAGGTCCTAACGGTTTTATTGTAATAGTTGTAATATTAAAAATAATAATAAAAGCTTCTATAAAAAATTCCTTCAATCTATGGGTTTTTTTTTTTTTTTTTTTAAGTATTAAAATTCTAACACCAATCTTTGTAAAAAAAAAATTTTAAAACAAAAAAAATTCTAATACAAAAGAAGTCAGCTAGTTAGTCTCATGAGGGATCCCTTATTTTAATTTTGGTAAGGACCATGATAAAAACACATCGATTTTAATGAATTTTAATCTGAATTTTTTTGTGGAAGATGAGTTTATTGAAATCTATTTATGAACAAAATTTGAGAATTTTTCGAATACTATAACTATTTTTCTTGAATTTTCCTATATTTTATTTATTTTCCGATACTTTCGTATTTAACAAAATTTGGATAAATAATTCTAGCGCTCAGAAAATTCTCAACTTTTGTTTATATATAGATTTCAATGAAATCATCATCCACAAAAAAATTCAGATAAAAATTTATTAAAATCGATGTGTTTTTATGATCCTTACCGAAATTAAAATAAATAATTCCCTTATAAGAGACTCACTGTATATATTTTATGATACGCTTTTAAATATCGAACACTATCGGATCTGGCTATGTAGTTTGATTCAACTCATTTGTAGTTTGATTCAACTCATTTGTGTTTGTCTCTCTACATAGCGCACGTGTTGCATATGAGGAGACTAGTAACCTGCCAAATTTCATGCTTTAAATAATACTGTATCTATTGTATTTCAAAAATGAAAATAAAAATAAATATTACGGATAGGCTTTTATCTAATATTTACTTAAAAATGTAGTTTTTTTTTTTTTTTTTAAAGGAAATACAACAACTAGAGTATAACAGTTGGATTACAGCAACTGGAACTAGATTACAACAGTCTGAATCCTGCGATTATAGACAAGCTAACGAACACGGTCCGAAGAGCAGCTCCCACTGATGGGGAGAGAAAGCACTCATACGAATGAGGGACAACACCCATACAAGGTGGGACAACATCCACACAATAGGTGGACCAAGAAAAATTTGTATATCCATATACATGCCATGACACTTGAACTTGGATGGTGGAGGACTCCTAGAGGAGGGTCCATCCATCACGCTGCGAGACCATTGACAAAATGTTGTAGTTGAGTTATTAGTGAGAGTTTTAAAAATTTATAGTTCAACTCGGTGCATAAAAATGAGACTAACACTAACTTTAATAACTTAAAAATAATAATAATAATAAAAATAAAAAAATAAAAAACATGTTGAATCCTCTTCTACATTACATTCTCACTTTTTTTTTTTTTTTTTTTTTTTTTGAGTTTCTCTATACAGTTTTATCTATCATATTTCAAGCAAACCAGAGAAGTGGAGTTTAATTTCAAATAAAGATTGACCGAAATGAGAGAGAAAAAAAGGGAAAAAAAAAAAAGAAATAGATTAAAAGTGAAAGAGGTCTCAACATTTCCGTCAAATATCATACTTTAATACCATTTAAACTGAATTTATTAACATAGTGCTAATGACAAAATATCAGGACAAAATGGCCGGTGCCATTATTTCAAGTCCTTTTTCACTTCTTAATTAGTAATTACAATTAGTTACTAGAAGATAGATATATACAAATATCATAATCCAGTTTTAGGACTTTTGTTGATATATATTGTGGAAAATATAAATTTCCAGATACACGAAACAGTAACTATAGTAGTGGTAGGTTTGACAATCCAATTTTGAGATTATATATACAACGTGGGCATATTTGATTAGTATGCATCAATGCATCGCTTTTTGAGTTTTTGGAAACCACTCACACACAGCGAGAGAGAGAGAGAGTCATCAAAACAAACAATGACACACCATCAAGTCAGCCTGTACAAATATATATATATATATATATATTATTATTATTATTATTGTTATTATTATTAGTAATTAGTGGGTGGGTGGTAGTGGGTTTACAAGCTCATGATCTGAAAAAGAGATTCAAAAATTCCACAATATGTGGCTCCAAATAAAAGTAACAATTTCGACCAGATACAAGAAAGTCATTAATTGGTAAATTATATATGGCCTTTTTGCTTTGGGACTAATCTTTATGTCATCTAAATTTAAGTTGATTAGTGATTACATTTTTGATATCGACGTTTCCTGATAAGCCAAAGCCAGTCATGAGTTCCTAGCTAGCTAGTACATGCACAACAATATTTGCTTAGTAGTAAATTAGTACATGCATGAATTGTGAGAGAAAATAAGTGTTTTTGTTATAATATATTAAGCTTTGTTTCAAAAGGGTTTCTCGTGTACATTAACTACAAGTTCTAATTTGTATATATGATACATAGATGTTTTTTTTTTTTTTCTTTTTAATGTTATATATGAGTCATTTTAATGTTACATGCATGAGTCGTTCGATGAGAAACGTTACACAAGTTAGTGAGATTTCGTATAACAAGTTCAATAAATCTTAATTCTTACCTACATTTTGAGGATATACATTGGCGAAACTTCTACTGAAATTTCAAAAATATGTATATAATGGTCTCTGACTATTGTTGTGTTGTCATTTGTGGTGTGGCTCTTGAGCAACACTTGTCTTCTTCATGATGACAACATGTGTGGCTTTGCCGGTTGATGAAACGAAGTCTACTTGTAACTTCACGTCGATTGAGCAATTCATCAAGAGGATTACCTTTCGTACATAATCCTTATGCGTCGGGATGCCATTAAGCTTTTGGGTTCCTTTCAAAGAATGTTCTTGTATAAGAAAATATGGTGGTTGAATAATTTGTTGTATTGTACAATGAGTATACATTTATATAATAGCTTGACAATTAATATCTAGGTCCTATGTCAATGGTAATTACATATAAAGAGGGAAATAATAGTCAATTGTGTAATCAAAGCAAATCAACTCCTTATGGAAGATAATCACGATAATAATTCTATAATCAATCTTGATCAAAGTTTTCATAGAAAGCAACTCCTTATGGAAGGTAATCACGATAATAATTCTGCAATCAATCTTGGTCAAGGTCTTAATAGAAAGTAGCTCCTTATGAAAGGTAATCATGATAATAATTTAACAATCAATCTTGGTTAAAGTCTTCCTTGAATCATAACTATAATGTTGATTTCTATCATCTTGGTTTTGAATTTGTCATGCCACATGAGATACTTGGAGTCGTCAATTTCTTCTCTAATTTTTTTTTTTAAAGTATAAATTTAGAATATTTGAAAGAATCGGAGAGGGGATTCGACTTGAACAGTTGAACCCATGACCTTAGCGTGAGCCATCTGAAAAAAAAAAAAAAAAAAATCCTTCCATTTATGATAATAACACATTGAAATAACTCATCAATAAGGGTACCCATCGAATCGACCATATATATTGATTGTTACCCTATTTTAATTAGTTAAATTTAATTTGGCTTCATCCATGCATGTGCCACACTACTTAATCAAATAAATCGAAATATCTCATCAATAATTATTAAAGAGACCGTAACAAATTCGAATTGAGATTGATGCATGTATATCCACTTGGTTATTTCATGTGATTTTTTCTCATTTTTAATTTGGATTATGTTATGGGGGCAAAATTGATGTATGTTAATTTCTTCAAGTGATCAAGGTACCGTTCAGTGTAACCAAAAAGACAGGTTTGCTAGGATTTGCAAAATTTTGGTAGGCCAAATTCGATAATTACTGGTCAACGATATTTTCTTATCTGATGTGTGTGAAGTCACCCTTACAATAAACGTCGACTTTGGTCGTCTTTTTTTATTCAATTTTGGACTGCTATTACTCCTAACTTAAGTCAAAATATTCTCCCCTGTCTCGACCCTATTTGCAATAATGATTTGTTCAAATTGTTAAAAAATTGTTTACGTTATTTTCATAATATCTTGGAAGATAATAACTTATAATATTATAACTAAAAAGAAATAATCACTTATTTCTCAAGTTTTGAACAAATAGGTGTTCGGTAAACTTCTCAAAAGCACTTATTTTATAATTTGCTCTTATAATAAACAACTTTTGAGAAGTTGGTCGGGGATTGCTTTTTGGAATATAAGCTAGCTTATTGTTTATGCAATATCCAAAATACCCTCACTATTTTATTAAAAGATAGTATTACCCTTATATTTAATAATAATTATTATATATATATATATATATATATATATTTATATATATATATATAAACTGAACAATGGTGGTGGCCACCACCGGAGTTGGAGGCCAGAGGAGATCCCTATATGTCCACCACCGACGCCACCTTGCCTCCCTCGCAGCCGCCGCCTCTGTGCATCTCTCTTAGTTGCTACTGAGTCTCTCTCCAGATCTACCTTGCCGCTGAGTCTCTCTCCAGATCTACCTTGCCGCTGAGTCTCTCTCCAGATCTACCTTGCCGCTAAGTCTCTCTTCCTCCCATGTCGCTTTTTCATCTCGATCCTGTCGCGGATGAAGGATGATGATCTCTCGATTTCTGTCCCGATTTCGTCGTTGTTCCCTCTCGATCATGTCGTCGTCGTCTCTCTTCCTCCTATGCCGATGGCGAGGGATGAAGGATGACAATCTCTTGATGTCAGCGGCGAGCAGGAGACAGTGGCGGGTTTGGAGTTGGAGCCGTAGAGATTACATTAACAAAGCTTGAGTGAGTGAGTTGACTCGGGCGAGTTGACTCATCAATTAGTGTTAAGATGCGCGATTTGACTCAGTTATATATATATATATATATATTCTATTTAAATTTCTTATTTATTTCTTTTTATATGCTTTATATTTATATTATTAACGATGTCTATTTTAGTAATTTTGTTTAATACATTTTCCATCATTTCAAAAGTTAAGTAATTTTAAATTTTAGTTTACCAATCACTTACCAACTTTTCTTAAATTGATTTTTTCTTAAGTGAAGCTATAAGTAGATTTTTTTTCTGAAGTAAAGCAATCTCAAACATAGCCTTAATCTCTACTACTAATCAGATTTTTTTTAAGCAAGAAAATAATCAAATATTATAATCCCTCCATATTTGAAAATAAACTCGGCATCTAACTTGATGTGGAGGAAAAAGAAGTATCAATCAACTATAAACCAACGAAAACATCTTATTGGCTAATGTTGAGAGTAGATTTTAAGACATATAAGATTCCATATATGATATAATTCTTATAGGTCTCGATCTTTCATATTAATTTCCCTCGTTTGTACTATGAAAGATGTTAATTGTTTGCGTCCTTGGGTTTTAGACATGACTTCTAAATCAATGGTTCGAATCCTACCAATGATAAAAAGTTAAAAAAAAAAAAATACATGGTCTAGTCGTTTAGATATCTAAAAATAGATAAATATTGTTAAAAAAAAAATGTTAATTGTTTGGATTAATTAAAGAAATAAAGATGGGTGTATCCATCAACACTTCTAACAAAAAGCGTTTAAAATGGCCCATAATTAACTTCAAAATTTACGGCCCAAAAGGCCTGTGAATACGTATATATGTGCAGATTCTTTTGTATTCCAAGCCCAAAGTGCTTCTAATAAATTCTAACGTTCAAAATATTTCAAAAATTTTCAACCGACAAGTTGACACTTTGGGAGCAGAGCAAGCAACAGCAAAGCCTTCTATAATAAATCTAAAATAATGCTTGGGTATTGATTTCACCGATGGGAGTGTAGCACATGGCTTTTTTCTTTTATTTTTTATATTTATCTTATAAATTGGACCAGGTACTACACTCACATAGATGAGATCCGTATATTGGATCAATACCCAAACATTATTCATAAATATATATATTGATCGGTCACAAAATTGGCTCCTTGTTAGAGAGATTTGATTGATAGTGTAAAAAAAAAAAAGAAAAAAAAGAAAAAAAGAGAGAACTTTTTGGTTATTGGGCAAATAACAATGTCTCAAAAAAGACAATAAAAAAGAATAAAGAGAGTTGCATGCAAAGTTGATATTGATCATTTTGTTTTTTTCCTTGGATCCCCGGTCCCCACCCACCTCTCTGTTTGAGAGAAGAGCTTCTTAATTTCTATTGACTTTTCATCGACACTGTTAAGTCTTCTCTTCTCTCTGCATATATCAGAGAGATTTGTATTTATTTTAGAGAAAATTGCACAAACATCCTATGGATTTAATCAATATTACACTCAGCTGTAACTTTTATTAAAATTGTACATACTTTCCCTACTTTTCATTGATTAAGTGTTAATTGACAGTTCGACTGATTATAAAATTTAAAATATCTAAATTACTTCTGAATTAATTATTTTATTATAATAAATATTAATTTTGAGATTTTATTATAATAAAATTAATTAACTAACAATTTTTTTATTTAAAAAAAAAAAACATTCTTTTAAGAAAAATAAAAATCCTTTCCATGGAAGGATTGTAAAGACTAGAGATAGATTAATGGTAAATTGAAATGAAGTAGATACAGGTCTTTGATTTTTATTTTTTTTAAGACGACGAAAAACAAGAATCGTCAATTAACTAAAAAATATTGTTCATTAATTAACTTTATTATAATAAAATCTAAAAAAAAATAATAATTATAATAAAATAATTAATTCAAAAGTAATTAGACATTTTAAATTTTATAGTTAGTCAAACTGTCAATTAAGATTTAGTCAACGAAAAATAGTGGAAGTATATGTAATTTTGACAAAAGTTGTAGCCGAATGAAATATTGATTAAACTCATAGGATATTTGTGCAATTTTCCCTTTATTTTACATGTCATATTATATATCTCTTAACACTACAAAAGCTATGCTGCTTTTTCCTTGCTTGCTTGCTTTTGTATACAAGCGATTCGATATTGTATGCTAAGGATGGAGAGATATCTGCAATAGCTGCTTTTCACTTCTTTTACATTTTTTTGTTTATTTATTTGCACCATCAAGGTTGGTGCTTTTTTCTATTGCTTCAATTGCTTTTGTTTCCATATATGTGTAATTAAATGCTATCAAATCAACCATACTTTTTTATCTTCATTAATTGGGGTTTGGGGACTAATTTAGCAACCCTAGGTAGCTTTTTCTCTATACGAGAGCGTCCAGTTCTCACTGCACACCGCAGAGACAAGTAAAATCTCATTTTGTTGCCTTTCGGGATAAAACAAAACTATATAATATAAAATACTTTGCATGTTTTTTCCAGTACTTAATTACAAGTGTTTTATAAAATGGTTTTCTAGATTATAATACGAAGAATTATAAAAACATTCGTTGTTTAATATATATATATATATATATAATAAATTAACCGATTTCTAAGTGAAAAAAGTACTGAAAAATAGCATGAATTTCTTGTATAAATGTTTAAAAAAAAAAAAGCACCTGCTTTAATTTGTTCCTGAAACCTGCAATGCTGATTGATCAGGTTGTCTGATTTGAATTTTAAACTGTCATTTCATGTATTTTTATTTTATTTATTTATTTTGAAATGACATGGTTCAGGAATCTTTTTTATGTATTCTTCTACTAGGGAAGCGAACCGGTACGTACGAGACGTGTAATCCAAATATCAGATACGAATTTTGTCGTGACTTCATTAACAAAAGATTGTGTAAACATTAATTAAAAATAATATAATATATAAAGAGGAGGCTGAAAAAACCTGTAACTTCAAATTTTGTGATCGTATCTATCAGCAAACCACTACTCTTTGGAACATAATCATCATTAGGCAGCTTCCGTTTATTCAGCTTCCCATTCAACTGAGAAAGTCTACAGGATTTTACTCTGTTGATGGAGACAAAGAGGAAGAGAGATGCCTTGGGATGTGATATGAATGTACGTGTTCTCCTTTCAATGTTTGAATAGATTATATTTGTAAATTGTAATCGACAGAAAAGCTAAACTGAATATAAAAAACACAATTCTAATGTTAGAGAGTTTATGTTAATTTTCTATATTCGTGTATTTTTATGTTTTTGTGAGAATTTGTTATTGGGATGTGACATCCATAGTAGTAATGTTAAGTTAACGAGAATGAATTTTAACAAATATTTTAGATAGTTTTGAATTATTCTATTATTCATAGGGTAGACTATAGGGTATTTGAAGCTATAGGTAAGCAAACTAAAAAAATTATAGCCTTTATGAAGTTAACATTGAATTATTATTATTTTTTTAAAATCGAATTTTATTTTCGTAGTAAAAATACTCAAATTAAATATTCTATTTTTCAACACAGTATTTTCAATATATAATATAGCTAAATTTCATATGGCAATCCATCTTTTTACTATACATCTATTATATATATATATATATATATATATACGGGAATTTTCCTATGAGGATGCCTTGATAGAATTATATAAAGACATTGAATTTGAGTAATTCGTTTTACATATTTTGACTTGGTAAGTATACACTATAATTCTATGAGGATACCCTAATAGAATTATATAAAGACAATGAATATGAGTCACTCGTTTTACATACATTGACTTGGTAAGTATACACTTGTCAAATCATTTTTATAAATGAGTGGCTTACATTCAATATACTGATAAAGTTATATAAGGATGTCCCGATAGGAATGAGACCGTATATATATAAATATAAGTAGCGTAATCACTTGTACTTAAATGTTTTGGAATTTGGAATCTTTTAATTTAGTTATTGTTATATTACAGTTTAATGAAATTAAATTCAATTGTGAAATTAATGAAAACATATGATGATTATAAAAATTATTCAATTATAATATAAATGAAAGTGTATACGAGTTTTTTACTATTATATCAGTTCAATTTAAAAAATAAAAATAATAATAAGTGTACGAGAGTTAGGATTTAGAAAACTCTCTAATTGGATACTAAATTTGAAAAGCTAAATTAAGATAATTTATAAAATTAAAAATTTGAGGTTGTTTAAATGGTTTGTCTCTTAAACCTACGGTGAGGGTGTAAGTATTTATATGATAAATACTTAATTTCTTTTTTAAATACTAATATTTCAGAAAAAGAATTAAGTATTTATCATAAAACTGTAGAAAATATATTGATGGAAATATTTGTACAATTGTACTACATTGGGTCACCATGCCCGCTATATAAACCCTACTTTTCTTAGTCCATTGAGTTCTAGAGTGAGTCTTAACAACAAAAAACGCAATGGGAAAACGTTTCAAGGTCCGAATATCACGGATCATCCCATCATCGTTGCAATGTTGCCGTTCAAAAGATCCCAAATTGCTGCCGTTAAATCCTGTCCCTTCATTCCTCCGATTAACTCCAGTCAACCCCAACCCCAACCTCATCACCCTCCATTTCTCTCCAACAACGTCCTCCTCCAAAACCAAAACCGATCATCATCACTCCTCCCTGAAACGCCACGTCACCTCCGCCATCATATCCTTCGCTTGCGGCTTACGATCAAGATCATCACCAAGACCACAACAATGCGTCTTCTCTGGAACCGACCACAACGGATCCCCACCACCCACACCCGGTTTCCACTGGGAAGAAGACGAGAGATTCCACGTCATCGCAAAAGTCTTCGAGGAGGAAACCACCACCAACACCACCGCCACCACCCCTCGCCAGAAAATCTATAACTCTTCCGCTTCGGGTTACACGTCACCTGACGACTACGAAGACGACGTCGTTTTTCCTCCTCTACCTCCAATAGTCACTGAGAGGAAAAAACGACGTGCTCCAAAGAAGAAAACGACACCACCATCACAACAACAACCAAAGGCCCGCGTCAGCACTTCTTCATCAGTCGACACTGAGTTGTTTACAAGCATAAAAGACGAAGAAACAGAAACTCTAGTCTCGTCTTCTAGAAGTTTCTCAACCGATTCTTCATCCGAATTCAACCCCCAACTGGAAACCATACGAGAAACCCCATTCAAGAGATCGAAACGGTGCGTTTCGAAAAATGGGAAAAAAGCAGAGACGACGAAGAACAATAATGGTTGTCGGCGAAAATCGTTATCGTCTCCGGAGACGGAGTCGTCTCCGGCGAGACTGTCAATGTTTCTGCAGAGACTGATACCGTGTACTGTTGATGGGAAAGTGAGGGAGAGTTTTGCAGTGGTGAAGAAATCTCAGGACCCATATGAGGATTTTAGAAGATCGATGATGGAGATGATTCTTGAGAAGCAAATGTTTGAAGAGAAAGAATTGGAACAGCTGTTGCACTGTTTCTTGACTTTAAATTCAAGACAGCATCACAAGGTTATTGTTGAAGCTTTCTCTGAGATTTGGGAGGCTCTGTTTTATCGAAGATTCAGTAGTTTCAGAGTTTCTACTTCTTCCAAGTAGTTATTAATTAATGGTCGTAATCAAATTATATGTTAAATATAAAATTAAGGAAATCACTGTGACACTGTGTTTCTCTAGTCTAGTTAATCGTATATGTAATCTAGTTTTAAATTAATTATTTTAAATACTAAAAGTCTAAAACTAGTACGTTATGATCTTGTTGAGTTTGAACTTGCAGTGAATAGTGATATTACTGTATTGAACTTGCAGTGAATAGTGAGTTTTACTGTATGTAAATCCCTTGTCTCAAAAACATGAACTCATGAGAGGCAAACACTACTCCGGCCAGTATCCGGATAACGTACGTACAAATGGACACAGTCAAAGCAGATGTGAAATATCAAATATATATATACATAAAGTATTTTTCTCCTTGATGCACTGACATAAACGGAACAACTCGATCTCTATCCAGTTCTTCACAGAATCACAGCAAGTGAGTAAACTTTGGACCCCATTTACAGCTCTAAGTCGGGTTGGACGTATACGTACAGACGTATTAATAAAAATAACTGAGGGTAGCCGGAGGAGGGAGGATAGGGAGTTCGGATGTGTATTGGCTATTTGCATGTATTAAGAAATTGTTCATGACATCAGAAATTTTCATCTACGGTTCTAAATCTATATACGTCCGCATTGAAACATTTCTCATTCCATATACGAATATGGAAATATATATCTTTAGCAAATTTAGACAACTTCCAATTATATCAAAGTAAACTCAACTCTCTCTTATTACGCATGAAAACTCTCCATGATTGTGTCACTTGGTTCATTTATACAGTGATGCAATATTTCAAAAAAACAAAATTGATAATTTGCATGTGGAGGACCAAATTTGAGAATGAAGAACTGAGAGTAGTATATATACTGGAGTAGTAATGGACCCATATAAAAATTTCTGGATTATTGTTTGATGATGTTCGATCGATGGATGGACCACCACAACAACAATCAATAAGCGGGACATGCAATATAATGTGCATACACTTTTCCCGGACACGGTAGCTTGACAGGCGCTACAAGATTACACGTGGAATCCCCTGAATGAAAGTGACCCTACATGATTGGGGCATCCATTGGATTGACTGATGATGATGATCATCAAAAATTCAAAAAAAAGCATGCGATGACTGATGAGACTGGTTGTCTCTTCTCTGTCCAGCTCCCTCCCCGCTTTGCCCGGTGATTATTCTTATGCACGTGGAAATTTTTATCCATGGTTGGGGTCCACATCTTCTCACTTTGTTGGGAGCCTACAGAGAGACAGAGAGCTTCTTCTTTGTTGTGATTAAAAGTCAGTGAAATTAATTAAACTGTGATGAGCCTTTAACTTCTCTTTGATTTTGATTTTAAGTTTTAGGGCAAATATGATCGATTGTTTCTTTTGAAGTTTGGGCTAAACAAGACAGACTTGAAATTTGTCTTCTTTTTTGTGTGTTCCTATGATCTCTTGTATGAAAAGAGTACAGACAATGGAGCCTAATTTGGATTACTTCAAAATTTTGAAGTTGACAAGAAATTTTGATAAAGAATATATATGATTGATGCAAACAGCAAAAAGAGAATAATTCATTTAAAAAAAAAAAAAAAAACTTTGCTCGAGTACTTGATGAGAAACTCTTCTTTGCATCCACATGGGCATGCAACTCCTGTCAAGATATATATAGGAGGTTTGCAAGAACTAGCTAGATCAAATAATTGAATTTCAAGGTAACGAAATGTTGATGTGATACATTGATGATCGAATCTTGGTCTTTATTGTGACTCTTGCCAATGGTGGGACACAGCTACAATCTCTTCTTCCATTAGCATCTTTTTCGTAACTCATTGGATACTTAGGATATCGTTTTCGCAATCGGTGTCTTTAGTGTCTTTTTTTTTTTTTTTAATGATTTTTTTTAATCCAGTATCGAGTATTTTTTTGAAAGTTTTTACTATCGGTAAGATTCGAACTGTTGACTTTAGAATTATTTGTGCAAACTCAAGTTCATTCATCTACTAACTGAATTACGCGTTTATTGATTAGAATCGTTAGTGTCTTAATTTTAATGTACAAGTTAATTTTATCAAATACGATCACTATATGCAATCTGGCAAAAAGTAGTTTTGAAATTAATCTTTGTTGATCTATTACAATTTATTATGGAATTTTACTATAATTTATCATAAACCCCACTTGATTTTTTGATAAAATTTTGAACATGGACCCAAAACATTCAAGCACTACACAAGTCCACAACTTCAAAGTAATATATTATTAAAAACTTTTTTTTTTTTTTTTTTTTTTTTGTAATTTCCAACCTGGTGCCACATAAACTTATAAAAAGCAAGTGAAAAACAGTTGTAAGATTTTCCTTAAAAGTCTGTAAAAAAAGGAAAACACTTATCCTTTTAATCTATTGCATCAGCCAAATAGATTGATTAGGGTAAAACACACACTTGTCACTTGAGTTATCTATCAATCTCCATCTATCTATCACCTCACTCACCATCTACTACCACCTCCAACGACTCAATATCCCACGCTTCCACCAGAAGTCCACAACCAAGAAGTCATTATCTTAGCTAGACCTCAGACTAGTACATAATCAATGCATGCTTTCAGGTTTTTTGTGTTTGTTTCGTTTTGCAATTCTCTCTCTCTCTCTCTCTCTCACACTTCTCTGAGCAATGTGACTAAGCAAGCACACATCAGTAAAAGAGAGAGTTCATAGATATTAGATAGATATGCAGTTCACCAAGCTCTGGAGTCTGGACGAGGAGTACTACAACCACTCTTCTCTCTTTTAGAATTTTCCAGTTTCGTGTATTGCACGTCATTGTAAAATTTCTATAGACTCGTTTTTTTTAAGTAGAAAACATAGTGGACAAAAGTTGTACACGTTATCAGAGATTCCTTACCCGGGTTAGGAAACTGAGTAGAAATAATTAAAGTGACAGAAAGGGCACTTGTTCCCATGAAAACGACAGCTTTTTTTGGGTGCATGGTGAGAGATTTGGGATTAGATCTTTCGCATCCTACTAACCTGGATTCTCTGGACCCCAGAACCCAGATGAAGCTCACATATCTAATCCTGTCTTCGTCTAAATTAATTTTTTTTAAAAATTATTAATATATTTATTATGTCTTTAATATATATATATATAGGGCTATGGGAGGGATTGAAAGACACAATTTAAACATAAAATTAAATATGATTTTTCAGCTGTTAGATCTATGAGATTTGAATGGTTTAGATTTAATAAATTGATTTCTTTTTTATTTCATTCTCTTTTATTTAAAATTAATTTCTTTTATTTTCTCTTTTCTCTCTCTCATAGATTCACTTTCCTAATTAAAAACCTAATTAATATTACCACTTCCTCAGTATTAAGTTGTCTTTCTTCCTCTTCATAATATTTGCAGGAATTTTTGTTTTTTCTTTTCCAAATGCTCAACATCGTTACAAGTATTGCAGTAATCTAAATTGCATTTGTGTACGTCATTTTTAATGATTATAATTTGTAAGAAGTGGATTCTAGAATGCAACCATGTACATCTACAATGTGAGAATTAAAAAAATATAGTGCTTACTGAAATTACTGCGTGCATTGCAAAAATTTTTATGTGAGAATTTAAAGAGAAGAGATTCAGAGAGATTTGAAGACGAGAAAATTAACAGGGAAGAGGAAGAGATATATACATGGACTCATGGAGGAGGAAGAAAAACGTACAAGAGAGAAGATAAATATCCAGGGAAGAGGAAGAAAAAACGTAAATGCAAAAACAACTTATCTATTATTTTACTACTTTTATTTCCACCATTATTAAATATCCATATAGTATTTTTTTTCATTCCAAGCAGTAGATTTATAAATGATTTTTCTTTTTGAAAAAAATAAAATAATTGTTTCCATTATCAAATATCCACATAGTATTTTTTAATTCCAAGCAGTAGGTTTATAAATGATTTTTCTTTTTGAAAAACAGATAATTTTTTTTAATTGGGATTCATGAAAGAATTCATAGTATGTTTCTATACTGTCATTTTCTTTTTCCGGATTACTTCGAATTCTTACGGTTATTTTTATCGGTTTTAATTATTTGATTGTTTATAATTCTTTTAAGGGATAGTATCAAAAACCCCTCTCTAGTTTGGGTTATTGGTCAAAAACCACCATCTAGTTTCATTATTAGCCAAAATCCACCCTTAATGATTTAAATTTTAGTATTTTGTTATTTGTTTTTGTATTCCGATGGAGATATATCTCCACCGGAATACAAAAACAAGTAAAATATATATATCTCCACCAGAATATATAAAAACAAAAAAACAAAAACAAAAACAAAATATACAAAATTAAACAAAATTAAACCATGGAGGGTGGTTTTTGGCCGATAATGAAACTAGAGGGTGGTTTTTGGCCGATAATGAAACTAGAGGGTAGTTTTTGACCAATAACCCAAACTAGAGGAGGGTTTTTGATGGGTTCAAAATTTTTTTGTCACTATTTGAGGCGGTTTTTGTGAGAGTACCACAGCTTTACTAATTCAAATTTAAAAGGCACATATTTAGATGACCAGATAAAAATAACCTTAGGGTATTTTGGGTATTTTTGTCTGTTTGTGTCTTTTCAAACATAGAGAGAATAAAGTTGAGAGAGAGAGAAATCTGACTAAAAATCTTATGGCGAACTCACCGATGGTGACTATACAGTCCTAAAGTCGATCAGAATCTACAAAACGATGAAGATCTTGGTTTTCGAGCATATAAGTTCATGAGAAGGCTCGAATAAAAAGGTTCGGGTAGTGTATGAAAATTTATAAGTTAATCGGTTTAGAATCTTCTAGCTTTTTTACACTAGATCCAAGCCTTTTAAACACAATTCAAGTCTTTTAATACACAATTCGAGCCTTTTCATACACATTTTGAGTCTTTTCATTTATATTTCAAGTCTTTTCATACATATTACGAGCCTTTTCATACACAATTCGAGAATTTTCGTACATATTTCGAGCCTATTTATACATAATTCGAGCATTTTCATACATATTTCGAGTCTTTTCATACACGGAGAAGAAATGAAAAGGTTTGAAGAACAAAGAAAAGGCTCGAAGAACAAAGGAAAATGCTCGGAGATTCAAAATTAACAAAAAAAAACATGGTTGTTGAAAATGCTCGAAGATCAAATTAAAATGCACGGGAAAGAAAGGAAAAAGCTCAGAGACTAACTGAAAAGGCTTGGGGAACAATTGAAAAGGCTCGAGCATTTTCATTTAGTCTCCGAGCCTTTTTAATTGTTCTCCGAGCCTTTTCCTTTCTTCTCCGTGCCTTTTCAATTAAATTCAAAATTCACACAACCAGCTTAAGGTTTACAAAAGAGTTAGAGAATAAATGAAAACACTCAGAGAACTTGGGTTTTAAATTGAAAAAAAAGCTTTGGGGGGGTTGCCCTCTGTACCCCCGCGAGCTCGACCCCCGAATGCGTTTGCGTAGCGCCACAAAACTAATTATCCAATAAAGTTGTATTGATAGTATTATGATGTTCAACCTCCATTAGAGGTCTGTTATTGACCACTCCTAATTGAGCACCCGCAATAGTACGGAGCCGTAGGAGTAGCACAATGATGAATAAAATTAGTTCCACAGGGATTGAGGTATTAAGTACCACAATTAATTGATTAACCATTATTTAGACAAGCAAAGATTTAATGATTGAACTATACTACTCAAGGTTAACTAAATTAAACATACAACTAAATTGCAATAAATGAAACTAAACAAGCAAACAACCTCAAGCACTTGGATGTAAATATATGGGAAATTAGGCTAAGACCTTTGAATCCACCTATCAAATTCTCATCAATTTAGGCACATCATTGAAATAAATTATGCAAGTGTGTATGTAGATTCATATGCCCTTAATTAGTCTCTAACCTCTCCCAAGTGATAAAGACAACATTCATATGCACCAACAACCTATTTCTCAATGGTTATCCGAACTACATACAAATTCATTAAGCATAATGACATACAAATGGAATCCTACAAGCTAGCATCGTATATTTCTATCTTACTAGACTTATATCGGGCATTTCCTCGAGCACGTTGCGTGCTTCTCCTCTCGGTACTTCACACAACAATCAAATAGTCATCTAAGTGTTAGCTAGGCACCTAGAAACATTAAGCGTTAGAAATACACATACATAACACATGCAATAAAGATAAAGTAATGGCCTTTACTAATGATTCATGGAAAAGGTTTCATCTTGGCTTTAGCCAAGATGGATTTAGTTCATATTACAAGAAATGGCAACAAAAGATATGTTATTTATGTAAGCCATAACAAATTACAAATGAAATAAAGAGAGAAAGGTGTAGAAAAAACTATATGTGAAGCTCTCCTCCTCTCTTGGTATGTTGGTGTGCTTGGCTTGCATATTTTCTTTTAGTCCCCTTCTATGCTCCAAGGTTGGGTTTTGTTGGTGGATAATGGTGGGAAAGTTGGGTATTTGGTGTTTGGTGAAATGGAATTGAAGTTTGGTTGATGGATTGAGGGTTGAATGTGGTGATTTGGTGGATTTGAAGAATAAAAATGTGTTCTTGAAGTGTTTTAGAGTGAAAGGGTCGTGCCAAAGCTCTTGGGAAAAGAGAGGAAGTGAGGTATATATAGGGTGTGGAAATTAGGGCACAAAAACCAAGAAAAAGCTGAGCTGAAGAACCGTTGCGCTGGTGGTCAGGTGCACAACCAGTGGTGACATTCTGCCGGATTTGCGTTGGTCCGGCGTGGGTCGACTAGCGCTATGCATTTCTTCATCAGTTTTCAACTTTTCAGCATCGTGCACCGTTACGAAAATGGCCATAACTTTCTCTAGAAATATTAGAATCGCGATCCGTAAAAACCGTTGGAAAGGAGACAGCTGGGGATTTCCGAAAATAAGTCGCTATCTGAGGTGGGAGATATGGCCCCCGAAATATAGGTGTACTGCACAAGTCTTTCCCATTTCAGCTCTTTTAAATTCTAAAACTCATCAATTAAGCTCAAATACCTTATTTATGGCAAATAACTTATTTATAGCAAATAACCTACACAACACTCACAAAAAAACATTAAATGTATAAATACGCTCAAAAACAAGTACAATTAATAAGAAATTGAAGCTACACCGAGTGTACAAATGGGCACTATCAATTATAAAGGAAGGTGAAAGAATAAAATATCATAAAACTTCAAAGTAAGAAAGAGAATGTGTAAAGTAAAGGCAATTTTGGTAATTCACCATAATAGGTGCCTTTTAAACTTAACTTATTAAAGGAGTGACTTTTGTCAACACATAAGTTTAAAAAAGTGACATTTTCTACAATTTTCACGGTTTTTGATAGTATCCCTTCTTTTAAATTGTTTTGTATGTTTATGTACAGTTTTCTTTTTATCATTTTCATTATCTGGTTGTTTATAATTTTTTTTAAAAACAAAAATTGTTCATGGTCATGTTAAAGACAATTAATTTATCAAATAGAATTATGAATTTTTGTTTACACCAATAGAATTATAAATTAAAGAAAATGAATTGGCTTTTTATAAATATAATTATGAATGAAAAGAAAAACAGGAGAGAAAAATGTAAGACTGGAAAAATGAAACATATAGGAGGAATGAAGAGGATAAAATAAAAAGGTAAATATTAATTAGATTTTAATTAGGAAAGTAAATATATGATAGATAAAGATAAATAGATAAAATCAATTTATTAAATCTAAGCCATTCAAATACTATAGACTAATGGCTAAAAACCGTGTCAAATATTGTGTTAAAATTGTGTCTCACGATCCCTTCCGATATATATATATATATATATACAAATGTTAATGAGAAGTAACACTTACTATATTTATATGTTGGGCTTTTTTTTTTGGGTGCATGAGAGATTGGGCTTGTATGTTTGGCTGTGGCCCGTAGTGAATGAGAAGTAATCTAGTGCTTTGTGTGAACCTTGAGTACATTTTTCATTGGAGAAGTAAAATTTTTCGATAATGAACTTATTTATTTTCATAGTTCAGGCCTTAGGGTTATAAGGTTATTCATGTCGAGGTCGGGGAAATGAATATTGATATTCTATCAATGTCGATATTTTCATAATTCGAAATCCCATATATTTGTGTTGGATACCTATATTTACTTCTTTGTATTTAAATTTTATGTATATAATCAGTAATTACTTCTTTGTATTTAAATTTGATGTATATAATTAGTAATTAAGTAAAGAACGGACCCTCTCTATACTTTACGTTTTAATTGATAAATGTGAGACTTAAACTACTATTCCAAAAGTGAATGGGAAGTGTACAACCACATTATTAAGATTTAAGAGTAGATATGCAATATTATTCCTAATAATTTAGTGCTAGTGAGAATTTATTAAAATAAGTGGAATTGGTGGAAAATATAACCTTTTTGAATTGATTTGGTGGCAAAGTGAGTGCTTTAATAAGTTAAGTTTAAGGATAATGTTAGACATCCAACACTTTTCTCCATCATTTACATCTAACTGTTGATGTGTCAATTGGTGAGTGGATACACATTAATATTGATTTATCCACGTATCAACTCACCAATTGACACATCAACAGTTGGATGTAAATGCTGGACAAAAGTGTTGGATGTTTACCATTGTCCTAAGTTTAAAATGCACTAAAGTAAGTCCAAAAATGCCCTTACTTTATACATTCTCTTACTTTGAAATTTTTTGAGATTTTATTCTTTCATCTTCTTCATAGAGGTCTGTTAAATAGATCTTCAATAGAGGGAGGTCGAACATCATGACATTATCAATGCATCTTCAATGGATAATTAGTATAGTGGTGTTACGCAGACGTATTCGGGGCCCTAATTGAGTTCCTTTTCATTTGTTCTCCGAGTCTTTTGTAAACCTTAAGCTGGTTGTGTGAATTTTGAATATAATTGAAAAGGCTCGAAGACTATTTACAAAGTCAAATAGTCTCGGAGACAGTGTTACAAGGCTCGGAGACTATTTATAAAGTCTCAAAGATACAAAATTAACAAAAAAAGCTGATGGTTAAAAGGTTCGGAGACTAATTAAAAAGGCTCGAAAACTATTTATAAAGTCTCGGAGACAATGTTAAAAGGCTCGGAAACTATTTACAAAGTCTCGAAGATACAAAATTTACAAAACACCATCGCCGGTGAATTCAGGATTATAGCACCACCGCCGGTGAGTTGCCATGAGATTTTCAGGCGTATGTTCTTGCAGCTGATGCTTTCTCTTTCTACTGTTTTGTATGGTTACCAAAATAGATGTCTTTTAAACTTGAATTAGTATTGTGGTGCCTTTCTTAAAAAAACCCGGCTCAAAAACAATGACAAAAAAATTTTGAACCCTTAAAATAAATCAAAATAAATTAGTTTTTTCTAACACATGGGACGTTAGTTAGTTTTTTCTAACACGTGGGACGTTAGTCCATCAAAATGTGCGCGTAACAAATTGACCGATAAGATAGGTAAAGAAAACAATTGGAGTTCCAAAAAATTTTCATTTGGAAATTTGATATTTTGATTGCATTACTCCTCTTCTTCACAATAAAACAAATGTTTTTGGCTCTGATTACAACCTTGTAATTTTGTTTATCCGGAAAATCGACAATGTATCGAGTAATGATTTAGTGGCGTCTTTGACTTGGAGACCCCAGTTGGTGATATGATTCATCGACTTACATTTTCATTTTGTGAAAACTAACAGGACAAGGATTCCATATTTGCTTGCATACTATGGTCCCAAGTCCCAACATTCTATCATCTTCTTTATACATTCTTTATTCTTTTATCTTCTTCATAGAGGTCTGTTAAACAGATCTTCAATGGAGGGAGGTCGAACATCATAACATTATCAATACATCTTCAATGGATAATTAGTATAGTGGTGTTACGCAGATGCATTCGGGGCCCTAATTGGGTTCCTTTTCATTTGTTCTCCGAGTCTTTTGTAAACCTTAAGCTGGTTGTGTGAATTTTAAATCTAATTGAAAAGGCTCGAAGACTATTTACAAAGTCAAATAGTCTCGGAGACAGTGTTAAAAGGCTCGGAGACTATTTATAAAGTCCCAAAAATACAAAATTAACAAAAAAAGTTGATGGTTAAAAAGGTTCGGAGACTAATTGAAAAGGTTCGAAGACTATTTATAAAGTCTCGGAGACAGTGTTAAAAGACTCGGAAACTATTTACAAAGTCTCGGAGATACAAAATTTACAAAACAAGCTGATGGTTAAAAAAGCTCGGAAAAGGCTCGGAGACTAATTGAAAAGGCTCGGAGACTATTTACAAAGTCTCGGATTACTGTTGAAAAGGCTTGGACAATGTTTGAAAAGGCTCGGAGACAGGGTTAAAAGGCTCGAAGATTCAAAATTGACAAACATATTCATAAAAAATTAAAAAGCTCGGATTACTGTTGAAAAGGCTTATGCAGTATTTGAAAAGGCTCGAAGACAGTGTTAAAAGGCTCGGAGATTCAAAATTGCAATCCTATTCATATTCCTTAAAAAAGTTCGGATTACAATTTAAAAAGTTCGGTGAGTGTTTCAAAAGGCTCGAAAAAAGTGTTAAAAGGACTGTAGCGCCACCGCCGGTGAGTTCAGGATTATAGCACCACCGCCAGTGAGTTCAAGACTATAGCACCACCGCCGATGAGGTCAGGACTATAACACCACCGCCGGTGAGTTCGCCATGAGATTTTCAGGCGTATGTTCTTGCAACTGATGCTTTCTCTTTCTACTGTTTTCTCTCTAGGTTTGATAACGACACAAAGTGACAAAAAAAGGGTACTTTTGTTTGGTTATCTAAACAGGTGTCTTTTAAACTTGAATTAGTAATGTGGTGCCTTTCTTAAAAAACCCGACTAAAAAACAATGATAAAAAAATTTTGAACCCTTAAAATAAATCAAAATAAGTTAGTTTTTTCTAACACGTGGGACGTTAGTCCATCAAAATGTGCGCATAACAAATTGACCGATAAGATAGGTGAAGAAAACAATTGGAGTTCCAAAAAATTTTCATTTGGAAATTTGGTATTTTGATTGCATTGCTCCTCTTCTTCACAATAAAACAAATGATTTTGGCTCTGATTACAACCTTGAAATTTTGTTTATCCGGAAAATCGACCATGTATCGAGTAATGATTTAGTGGCGTCTTTGACTTGGAAACCCCAGTTGGTGATACGATTCATTGACTTACATGTTCATTTTGTGAAAACTAACAGGACAAGGATTCCATTTTTGCATACTATGGTCCCAAGTCCCAACATTCTATCATAGGTATTGTTTCTTTGTCATATTTGATGGGCATGTGCTAATGGAACTTATTGGCAGGAATATTTCCTTCTGCATATCGAGTAATCATGTCGAGGTGGCCACGGTTCCGGTTGAACCGTACGGCCCAAACCGGAACCGAAACCGTAACCTAAACCGTCGGTTTGAAAATCGGTTGTGTACCGGTTTACACGGTTTCGGTTTCGGTTTGACCTTCCCGAAAACCGACCAAAACCGGCGGTTAAACCGCTGGTTTTTTAATTAAAATTCAAAAAACCGCCCGAAACCGAAATCGAACCCAAAACCAATGGTTTTTTTTAACCGAAACCGTCAAACCGGCGGTTACAAACTGCCCCCAAACTGTTGGCCATGGTTTTGGTTTCGTAACCAATTATGGTTGGCCACAAAACCTAAACCGAACCGTGGCCACCACTAAGTCTTTCGTACCTTTTCTATCTATCAAATTAAGCTTTTAAGTTTAAACGGTGACTTAACATAAAAGCCTTGGGTTGGAATCCTGAAAAAAAAAAAAAAAAGTGGTTTCTATCAACTGGCTAAACTTTTCGGGATTTTCACTACTGACATCAAAATTACTGAAGAAATTTTCAAAGGTGAA
This sequence comes from Acer negundo, assembly GCA_035582765.1. Classification (NCBI taxonomy): domain Eukaryota; kingdom Viridiplantae; phylum Streptophyta; class Magnoliopsida; order Sapindales; family Sapindaceae; genus Acer; species Acer negundo. The sequence goes on from CM069240.1 coordinate 16,326,508, forward strand.
AAGCAAAGAAGTTATAAATGTTGTAGGCAAAGTGTGAATGACTTGATAACAGTTCAACTGATAGCTAAATTCCTTTTAATTGGACAAGTTGGAAGTGGAAATTCTGGCTTTCTACATCAGAGATTTCTTTGTGAAACACGCAACTGTAATGCACTTGGTTTGGATAGTGTCAGTGTCATTAGGCTTCTACAGGAGCAGACATGCATGTAGCTGTTTTTCTTTGCAGCACAAAAGGCCCACCTATAGAAATACCCTTTTAGAAGGTACAAGTACCGAAACACGTGTGAGAAGTTTTCTCTACGTGGGAATAGATATATATATCTCTCATTATGTGAGTAGATATCGAAACTGTACATGTATTGTTTGATATTGACAAATCCCGACAAATCTCTAATTCCTTCGGTCTCGGAATACAATGAACAAATTGGATAATTTGAATGGATTCTTTGAGATTGATGATGGTTAAATTCTTTTAAATGTATGCGTAATTTTCGATTAAATAATTGTTCATTGAAATGAAATTGATTAAAGAGAAAATCTTTCAAAGTTGTTCCATTCATTTCCTTATTTTTCATGAAGCAAAACAAAGTAGAAAATTCTATGTAAGCTGTTCCATTCATTTCCCTATTTTCATGAAGCAAAACAAAGTAGAGAACAGGTGACAATATAGATTATGACTTTTACTGCTAAAAGATAGCAATTAAAGAAGAATCCCCATTAAGGCATCTCCAACCCTGCTGCATCCCCTGCGCCATCTTCAATTTCCAATAAAAAATCGCCTCTAACCCAGCGGCATCCCCTGTGCAATTTTTGCTCTGATAAACAATGTCACGCAATATATGGTGAGATACTGTTCACTAAACGCAACTTTTGACTTCTATTTTCTAATTTTAAAAAAATATTTTTTTAATTATAAATGGATTTTTATTGGTTGAAGATGAGTATTTATTGATAAATAATAATTAAAAATGAGAATAGTGTAAAATTTGGTAGTATAGATTGAAGATGGAATGGTGAAATAGAGCAAAAGTTGCACCAAAACATTATTTTGGTTGAAGATGTTCTAAGCTTGAAAAGTGGACCTTCAATTATTTGAAGAACTGATTGATTGGACCAACCATGGGGCTTGGAATGTGATAACAATCATTTTCAATGCTCTGGCAGCTCACATAGATATTATAGTGGGAGGGGACCAGACAAGTTTCTAGTTTATTATTGACAACACAACAACACAACTAATAATTAATGTCAGGTTTTGGAAGATTTTAGATTGTCTCCTTAATGCATGCACAATTTGAGAAATAAACTGAAATTATGCAATATATAAACTTTCATTAACAAGACAGAAACGCGGTATACATATGTAGCTATAGTCTTAATAAATTAAGCATTCTTAGAGAAATTCTAGAACATTAACCTCCTACATATTTGCTTCAAATTATGCTTATATATGTTGCTAAACAAGATAATTTGTTTTAGTAATGATTGATAGACTAAAATGTAAGTGTCAGTTTGGACTCTCAATGTAGATTCCATGCCTCGGAGTTCCAGTGCCGTTTTATGTCATCTGCTACTTTGTGAGCATCCATTGCAGCTCCAAGCAAGCCTTGTCTGGTAAATCCGACGCTGTAAACTCTATTCTTGCCTTTCCAACTTTTAGGTAATGAATTTTCAGAATTGGCGTCGTTTTGGCTGAAGAAGTTGAGATCCTGGAATTTGTAAATAGAATTTGATCATCATAATCATATAATAAGACACAATAAAGATTCTGTCATGAAATTAAAAAATGTCATACCCTGAGCCATGATTTTACATTGCTTTTGAAACCGGTTGCTAGAATTACTGACTCAAATTCCTCTACCGTCCCATCCAAGAATTCTACACCTTTGTCTGTGAATTTTCGAACACCGCGAACCACCTATAATTAGGCATGAAATTTTTTGATTAGAGCCTGTGTTTGTTCAAAAAATGTCTTCAGATTTGGATGGTTTGACAACAGTTTTCATGTACTATTTACAAGCTTAGGTTGGTTTAAGTTTTGATATGAATGTCTTAGTTGACTTCATGGTATAGCTGTTCTGTTGCAAGCATATATAATTTGGTCCCTTTCATAGTTTCATTAGACACTAGCAAAATAATTCTTTAGGTCGGACCTTATTTTTTTCTGTACAGATTCCTTGATTATCAAAACGGTCCAACTTGACTAGAGAAAGACCTAACTCTAACAAAGGACTAATATTTATTATAATGTAATGATTGGCTAATAAAAGTTGGAAGTGAAGGCAATGTTGACCTTGATTTCACCAGATTTAATTTTTGCAAAAGTTCCAAGATCAAGAACTGGGGTTTTTCCAACAGAAATCTTGAGTTGAAGAGGACCCATTTTAGGCCTTTCTATTCCAAATCGGTTTGTGTCTCCGATAACAAGTCTTGAACAGAAGAGAAGAAACCTGTCAACCACTGTCACTGGAAACCATTTTAACAGTGAAATTGATAGAGCAAAGGTTGATTTTCCAAGGACCTGTTTAGGTAGTATATGCAACTACAAGATTTTACAGTAAAAGTAATAAATAATCAGAAACATGAAATAAAAAGCTTGGAAATGAAGCAAAAAAAACCTGAAATTCAAAAACTCATTTTTTTTTTTTTTGTGTACCTTATCTCTCACAACTATAGAAGCTTGAGCACCATTATTACAAAGATCCAAACTGAGTTCCATGCCTGAATTTCCACAACCAACCACCAAAACTTTACTTCCTTTAAATGCAGCTCCATCTTTGTATGTGCTGCTGTGTAGTATTCTTCCAGTAAATTTTGAAATGCCATCGATATCCGGTATCACAGGTTCTGCATTCTCTCCAGCTGCTACAATTAGCCAGGGAGACACAAATTGATATTCATTGGTTCGAACCCACCAGCAGCTCGAGGTTGTATCGAATTTAGCCTGCTGAACCTCCTGTCCTAACAAGGGTTCGATCGAGAAGTGCTTAGCATAGGCATCTAAGTAACTTATGAATTGTTGTCTCGTTAGATATTTCGGATACTCTGGAGGGAATGGAATGTAAGGAAGCTCACAGAATTTCTTAGGTAGATGTAATTGAAGACGATTATACGTTTTATGCTTCCATAGAGAGGCTATACAGCTCTCTTTTTCGATGATCAGAGATGGGATTCCTCTCCGTTTAAGGCATGCCGCTACAGCTAGCCCTGACGGTCCTGCACCGATGATCACAGGACCGATAATCATTATTTGATCACTTTGCATTGTGTTTAAGTACTTTTCGATAAGTTTGGATTGTGTTTGCTTTAACTTTATATATGAATTGAATGGTCTAATTTGTGGAAGATTTTTGTGTAAAGAAGATGAAATTTGTTTCAATTGTTTTGCATAGAATTAGATAAAGAGCATGAGAAGAGAGGATGATGGAGATTTGAGAAATTTCATGGTCAAAACTGGAACTGTGACCATCTCTATATATAGAAAGAGTAATGTCCATCTCTATATATAGAAAGAGTAATGCTATATTGTCCAAATTTGGTGTCCAAAATAATGTGGCAACACCGTGGGCCGTGGGCCATTCATTTAAATTGTATTAGATTTGCATGTTTTAAATGGAGAGTAATGACCATCTCTATATATAGAAAGAGTAATATTATATTGCTCAAATTTGGTGTCCAAATCCGGTACCCAAATTTGGTGCCCAAATCTGGTGCCCAAAATGATGTGGCAACACTGTGGGCAATTCATTTAAATTGTATTAGATTTACATGTTTTAAATGAAGAGTAATGTTACATTGTCCAAATTTGGTGCCCAAATGATGTGGCAACACTCTGAGCTATTCATTTAAAACATGCAAATCTAATACAATTTAAATGAATGGCCCACGGTGTTGCCACATCATTTTGGGTACCAAATTTGGGCAATATAGCATTACTCTTAAATGAATGACCTAGAGTGTTGCCATATCATTTGGACACTAAATTTGGGCAATGTAGTATTACTCATATAGAAAATAAAAGTCTCCTTTATTGAAAAAAAATAATAATTTTAGGGATATTATTGATTTAGTCCCTATGTTTTTTTTTTTGAAAATATCTATTTTTTACTCACTTATCCATTTTTCACTGGATTGGAAACCACTCATTTTGGTCCTTCTATCAGTCCGCCGTTAGTCAAATTTAACAATTCTAAGGGTATTTTTATCTTTCAGCAATGATATACCACGTGTCAACACATAACTAAATAGAAAAAAATAATAATTTTAAATAATAAAAATTAACAAAATTAACAAAAAAAGTAATAAAAAAATCATTCAAATGGACGGTGAAGATCTAATCTCCACTAAATCAAAAAAATTTTAAAAATTAACAAAAATAATAATTATTAAATTTAAATAATTTTATTTTTTGATTAGGTGGAGATCCAATCGAGATCCAGATTGGATCTCCACCTAATAAAAAAAAAAACTTAAATCTTCTTCATCTTCCACCTCATTCTCAATCAAATCCATCTCTCTCTCTCTCTCTCTCTCTCTCTCTCTCTCTCGGTCTCTCTCTGACCTCCATGAAAACCAAACGAAGCTACTCTCCCGCTGTCATGAAAACACTTCTCTTTGATCTAGGGTCAACCGCCAAGAAACGAACCAAGATCTGGTTGGAACCCAGATTTGGTTCGAACTAGAACTGGGTTTTGCTCAATGGGTTTAGGGGTTGTGTTGAGTTTGGTTTTGGCATTTTGAGGTGGAGGGTTTGGTGGGTTTGCTTTCGGTGGTGGTGGGGGTTTGAATGATTTTTCTGGGTTGATGTTTGTGGTTTGGTGGTTGAAAATCCCTGATAGGTTCAATTGCCTATGAATTTATGTCAACCTGCTCTATTTGTCGCTATTGAGAGTAGCCGAAGAAAAGGGGGCTAGGTTGTGGTTGGTGGCGACCGGCGATACAAGGGGGTTAGGTCATGGGGAAAGAAATTGGTTTGGGTAATTAGCGTTTCACTATATGTAGAGAGAAAAATCTAGAAAATTGAAGATTTTGTGGGTCTGTGTGTTGACGATCGAGAGAAAAAGATCTACATGGTCAATAGATAAACATTGAAGAACAGACCAACAGATTTTCCATATTTTTCTTGTTTGTGCATGGTATTTTGATGGAATTGTGCCTGTGTTGAGGCTTTTTTTTTTCTTTTCCAGATTTCATAAGGATTGTGGGATTGTGAGTTGTGTGTTTTTTTTTTCAACCAGGTGAAAATGAAGATCGGAAACATTGTCTTTTTTTTTTTTTTTCAAATTTCATAATTACAATTGGTGAGGAACTCATTTTTTCTCCAGATATATTGGCAAGGAAGATGGAGAAAAAAAGACAGATCTTTTTAAATATTTTATTGTTAATTAATTTTCAAAAGAATAAAAAATTGTTTAATTTTTTTTATAAAAAAAAAATTGGTGATACGTGTTAAATTTTAATTGGATTACAAATCAAATTTAAATTGTAAAATTTTAAAAGGAAAGAGGGGAAAACTGTACTTTTAAATCATTTAATCAAATTTACCAAATCATTTAATCTGGTAAATTTAATTTCTTTAAATATTTATTATTTAATATTTTAATATTTGTCTTTTTATTATAAGTTAGGTTAAATTGTAAAAATTGAAAAAGTTGGAGGGTGAAATGGTCATTTGCTTTAAGTTAAAGGTAAAATGGTCAATTTACTTTTTTTGTTAGGGTTGAACGTTAGAAATCTGGTCAAAGGGACCAAATTAAGTGGTTTTTAAAAACATAGGGATCTATCCATCGAAAAATGAATAAATGAGTAAAAAATAGATATTTTAAACAAAAATAGGAACTAAATCAATAATATCCCATAATTTTAATTCTCTATTTTGGCACATGGGATATGATAGTATTGAAAGAAATTAACTTTATTGTTGTTTGTTTCCTGAAGGCATGGATGATGAGTGATGCCCAACTGATGAAAAGAAAACATGATGACACCGACCTCTGACTTCTTGCATCTTCATATCGAGCTTTCATGGGAAAAAAAATATAAAAAAAAAAATGAAAATATAAGAAAAAAAAAAAAATAAAATAAAAACCTGACTAGTTTTATTTTAATTCAAGAAAGCCAAAGTTGTCTAAATCATTTAGAATTAGCTATCTCAGTCTAGGTGCAGTTTATTAGAAAAGTAGATTCTTTCTACTTTTATGAACTAATTCAAAGTAAAAGAGATCGTAAATTTTATAAGGACCCGTGTTTCTCGTATTGCTAGTGAAAATGTTAGTAGGGTTATTTATATATTACAATGCTCCTCTTTAAGCAGTGAATATTTATACTTAACAATTAATTGACAAATAGATCATATACACTTACTTTAGTGCCTTTTAAACTTACATTATTAAACCGGTCACTTTGTCACCAAGTGAGTTGGAAAAAATGATATTTTCCATCATTTCCTCTATATATATATATATATATATCAATTATTCGTAAGTATGTGCGCATGCACACATTACATCGATTTATTTTTTCCATGACCTTTCGTTTTGAGAAAAAATATATGACTTCTTGCATCTTCATATTGAGCCTTCATGAGAAAAATATGAAAATATTATAAGAAAATTAAAAACCTGAAGGGTTTTATTTTAATTCAAGAAAGCCAAAGTTGTCCAAAGTTCTCAGTCTGGTGCAGTTTATTAGAAAGGTAATTTCTTTCTACTTTTATGAACTAATTCAAAGCAAAAGAGATCGTAACTTTTACAAGGACTTGTGTTGGGTCAATTTGAGTTTCCCAGCGTCTCGTATTGCTAGTGAAAATGTTCGCAGGGTTATTGATATATTACAATGCTCCTCCTTAAGTCGACAATATTTATACTTGACAATCGACGAACAAATTATATATATACAATTTTTCTATTATCAGTTCGTCATGATATAAAATATATTAAGACGAAAAATATGGACCATTAGAATTACATAATTTGATTCAAAGTGTATGCACTTGTCAAAACTTCTCACTAATTTATGGTCCACACTCTTTGTCCTGATATAAAATTTTATATCAGGACGAACTGACAATAGAAAGACCGTTTATATAACTATATATATATATTAATTATACGTAAGTATGAGCACGCGCGCGCATGCACGCATTACATCTATTATTTTTTCCACTCTCGAAAACATTTTAGTACTTGTGATGAGTGGTGGGGATGAAAGGAAGGGTTTGGCAAACCCCACCAGATTGTTTTCTTTCATGTGGTACAGAGGACAAAGCAAAGTGCAGAGAACTACCTTAGCTTTTTTGAGTTCCAGTTTTAAGTCGAACAGACAAATGACCAACAAAAAGTTTGAAAAGGGCTTTTTATATTCTAAAAGCACTTTTATATGATAACTTCAACTAAGTGATACATCATAACATAGCCTTAATATGCAAGAATTCCTGTGTTGGTGGACATACAAAGCCCCAACAAATACGTGATTTACAATTTCTGACAAATTATTATCCACCAAAGACTTCTAAGTAAGAGTCTAACTAATCTACAGAAATTTCCCAGTCATTAACCTAACAAAAGTTTGAGATTTCATCGGTGTAGGGCATTCGTACAAAGCTGCATGTGACTTGAAATTTGATGTTTATCACTTTATCCTGCAAAGATTAGATCAATGGAAGTGATTAGTTATCTTCTTCCTTCACACCAAACTTCTTGCCTTATTTATTTTAGGCCTCTCTGATTTCAGGCACTCATAGCAGTCCTACTCTAAAAGCATTTTTGAGCTGGGTTCATAATCAGTAGTTCTAGTAATCTCATTTCCACAAATGTAATGAAATCTCTAACGACATACTTACGATGCAAATGGTGTTTCGTTCTTTTGGTAGACCTTTTCAGGTCGCGTTTGATCTTCAGGATTTGATTGAACTAGATTGGATTATTATTAGAGTATGATCTTATCATGTACACTAACAAGTAACAATTTCAGATGGAATAAAACTTGCCAAACATATACCTATCAATTGCACCAAGAAAACCTAAAAGAACAGTCCATTACTAATCACAGAGATTTGTTTTACTCAACAGGGAAATGTTTATTTGGTAGAGGAGGGTTTGGGGGAGTAGCTCAGGTAATTCAAATGAATACCCAAATGAAGTACAAGTGTACACTGTACAAGACAAATGGATAAAAGTCCACAGGAAAACCCAACAACAAAACAAACCCCACCATTATTGATCAATGATTTGATTCCAAAATCACTTAAAAAAAAAAAAATAAGTACAAATGAGAAAGAACAAAATACTCATTGGAAATATATCTGCTAATTACTGATCCCAAAAGATTTGGTAAGATTTAAAATAGTAGAGTTGCATACAAAGGAACTTGAGGACAATTAAGTACTGGATCTTCTGACCATGGATCTTGTGAAATCTACCCAGATAATAAATGATGACTTCTTTTGAAATTTCTCGTAGCCAAACTTGCTTTGGTCTCTTTTCTTTTTTTTATCGAGGATCCCGAACTTTGTCCAAGTACCCATCCGTCTTTCCTCCCCAACTGCGTGACACACCCATAGCCAACTTGTAGGTTTTAATGGTCTATTTATTGGACACCTATAGCCAACTTGTTGGTTTTGATGGTCTATTTGTTGGATGTTATGGATTATGGAGTAGGATAGATAGGAAATCTCGGCCTACACCCCAGGCCACACAAAGATGCAAATGGGTAAATCAGAACTCGCCTTCGTCTAGGTAGGATTCGAACCGCTAATCTAGGAGCTTCCAGTGCTCCAATCCCGTCCCTCCACCAGCTGAGTTAGCACCCTGATGGCTGGCCACAATGTAATTGCTAAGAGTAGAACCAAGGACTTAAGATTTTCATCCCAAGCCTGGGATCCAAGGCAACCACCTCGTGGTTAAAAAAAAAAAAAAAAAAAAATGTCTTTTACTTTCATTTTTATATAAATTAGAACGCTGCTAAGACTCATAATAGAACATCTTACAAATCAACTCCTTAGAAATCTCTCTTGTATTTCCTCTATATGGTTTGTAATCAATAAAGTGTCCATAATATTTTATTTTTTTTGTATCCGTGGGTGTCCGAAATAGCTTGCACGCACCTCAACTAATCCCATAAGACTCTGAAGTTGGCAGCCGGGTAAACCTCCAGTAGGCAGTGGCCCCAAGAGAAACGTGGCTGTCAAGGATCGAACCCATGACGTCCGAGTTTACGGCTCGCCCCAGTGACTAATGGCACCACCCCTTGGGGTTAAGTGTACATAATATCTTAAAGTCTTTCTATACCTTCCTTTATTTTATTTATATAATCGGGCACAAAAAGTCTAGCCAAGTTAAGGTATAAGAAAAATATTAAAATTTTTAGTAAGGAGATCATTGTAATCTTTCCGACTTAATTTTTTATCATCTAAATACCTAGACCTACCAAATAGATATTATCAATTTTAGGTTTTATGCATGTGTCCTTTACTCTCCCGAATTAAAACATGTACATTTAGATATAAGCGACCAAAGCTTATCGACAAGTAGTAGACCTACCTACTCGCTCGCTGACAAGGTAAAAAGCGACACAAATACATTCAAAATATTATAAAAACGGACAGGATGGTTGGTTTATAATGGAGGGGGTGCATATGTTGCTTTCAAATCTGCCTGTGTTGTCAATGATCAATGATAACTCCGATAAGAAAAAGACGAATTCACATCCTTTAGTAATGATGTGGAATCTCCGCAATTTCTGGCTTTTTTTTTTTTTTTTTTTTTTACAGCAGAGTTGTAGTGGATTCTGAGCAAAACGACTAACTATTCAGGCCATGAATGTGTGAACAAACAGGACAAGACTCTAAAAAATTTGGGGTGTTTATTAGGACAATTTTGAAGCTTGCAATGATTCTAAAGGTTTCTGCTTGTATTTATATCCTGATAAAGAAACAAAACTGGTATGAAAAGCACAAGAACTCTTAAGAGTTAATTGTACACTTCCCCGTTCATATCGGTGGAAAGGGTTTGAATCTCATTTCACACTCAAACAAGTGTGAAAATACATCTCCTTTAGTTATCAGAGTCGTGTTTGTCCTACTTGATCTTGGTAGATCCCGTCAGGACTCCGACAAAAACCACATCAGAAAAACCTTCAATATATTCATTTTAACAATGTTCCTTCGGCATATCGGTTTATTTGCACTAAAAATCAATTAAACGATTGATGTAACCAATTTGCAATATCTTCATAAAGTTCATTTTATATATAAAACTTCAAGCAACAAGATTTTCCTTGTAACAGAGTGAACACTGAAACTATATTAAACCACGAAGTCATTACAAAACTTAAACCAAAATGAGTACACATAGCCATTGGAAATCGAATTGATTGAGCTCATACTCACTTTGATTTTTTTCAAGTTCCTAAATCAAACGACCGTCAAGTGATTGTATGCATTTACCTAAACAAAATCTCCCCAGTAACACTAATTCCATCTATCCTTTAATCTGTTGTAGTTTCTTGAACCTCCTCAGTGGTGACGGTGGAAGCAGCAACCAACCCAAGCTCTTCCTCAACTTTTTTCCATGCTTTCAAAAGATTAGGAGGGAACTTTTTCTTAACAGTTCGAATCACTCCTTTCGCTTCCTTCATCTTCTTTTTCTTCACCAATCCTTGCACCAAAAGCTTCAACGTCATAAAATCCGAAATCTTATTCGTCCTCACACTCTCCTTGAAGAACTTATAACCCTTATCATAATCACCATTTAAACACAAATAATATATCAAAGTCCTAAAAGTTCCTGCATTCGGATTAAGCCCATTACTCTCCAATCCTTTGTAAACAATCTTAGCTTCCTCCATCATTCCTTTTTTGCAATAACAAGTCATCAAGTAATTATAAGTAATCGCGTCTGGTTTCAATCCAACGGTACTCATCTCATCAATCAACTCCTTCAATTTCTCCGGTTCCCCTCCTTTCACATTCATAATCCTAACATTATACGCTGCAACGTCCAATTCGAAACCTTTCTTTACCATCTCACTCCACAATTTCTCAGCTTCTTCAGTCTTACCATACTTGTACAAAGAATTGAATACAGTAGTGAAAGTAACAGCAGTTACTTCAACACCTTTAGTTTCCATTTCATTCAATAACTCTAAAGCCTTATCAATAGAACCAGTTTCGCAATAAGATTTAACAAAGAGACCATACGAGACCTTATCAGGACAAAAATCATATTTTGTTGGAATCTCATTAAACAAAACAGGGACTCTATCGAATAATTTGGATTGAATACAGGCAGATAATAATGCATTGAAAGAAATTACAGACCTGGGTGTACCCAGTTCTTCCATCTGATCAAAGGTACGCATGGCGTGGCCAAACATGCCAGCTTGACCGTAGGATCTGATTAGAGTTGATAAAAATGGTTCTTGGGTGATTTTGGGGTCTTTTTTGTGGGATTCGATTAGGGTTTCGATGTCATTGAAACGTTTGGATTTGGCGAGGCGACGGACAGTTAAGTCTTGAGCGTAGCGAGAGAAGACTGGTGAGGAGTAGTTTTTGGAAACAGAGGAGTAGATTTGTAGGGCTTTATCTGGGTCATATTCAGTACGAAGTTTGGATTTGGCTTGGGAGATTGAGATTGATGATTTTGCTGTGGTGGTGGAAAAGCGGCGGAAATAGCGGAAATGGCGGAGGGAGGAGGACATAGTTTTTAGGGTTTTAGAGGTTTTGGGTGGAACTGCAAATAAACAGAGTTGGCTAAACAGTAAACAGGGTTTTAGCAGGTTATAATGAACAACGTGAAGGAAGGCTCTATTTTTATTTTAAGTCTACTTTTTTTTTCTTTTGAAGCTAAATAAAGTCTACTTTTAAATAGAAGCTTTTTTTTTTTTTTTTTTTTCTAAAATCTAATTAAAAATACCTCTATAACGATTAACAAGAGAAAAAAAAAAAGTATTTATCAAAGATTTATTTACTAATTTTATTTTACTTTTCAATTTGGTGTGAAATTCTTTAATTGAAACATATTAGACTATTAGAGTCATGACATGGAATTAATTTTCATGCAACCGGTTTCATTTTTGTGACAAAATGAGGTTTAGCCCAAATTATTGTAATATTTTAAAAATAAAAATAAAAATTTCCAATTTCCAATCATTTAATGAAAGCAATTAAGTTGTATTTCATATAGTTTTTTTTATTTTTTTTAATTACCAACACAGGCTTCCATTTCTTATGTGTGATAATGAAAACCAATTTTACAGGCCAAAAACTGTTGGTAATAGAACAGGCAAGAGAAATGCAGAAATGTAAGTAAAACTATTTTTTGCATATACTAATAGTCTAATACACACATCAATATTCATTATTGTTGTTGAAGATAATACCAAAAGCTGTTGTCAATAACATCCTTATAAATCATCTAACAAAACACTATGGACCTAATAGATGCCATCTAACAAAACACTAGAGACCTAATAGACAGAACATCGGCCACCAATGTCCAGGACAAGAATCCTAATCAATAAACAAGAATTATCCATCGTAATCCCCTTGAGCAAACTTATTCTCCGGATAAAACACAGCCACGACTTGATTCCCACCAAATTTCCTTCCGTTCATCCCTGTCCGAGCCTTTGAAGAGCCATCAGTGTCTGCATACTCCAAGAACACCTGAAAAGACCAAGATAATCGGCCCAATGACGTTTCATACTTCACATAATATATTAAGGGCGCTGTATTACAAGGCTGCAAATAAACATCATACTGACCTTCCCAACTCCTGATGATGGTTCGCCATTCGGGATTGGGCGGGGGATAACAACATTCGTCAATGTACCTGCATACAACGTGTGAAAATTTTGGAATAGACAAAAACTTTTAAAATTGTTAGAAAAACAATCACAGGTGAATACGAATATAAAAATAGAAAATTAAAAATTTGAGGGTTATGGAGTCTTCTGTCTTTGTATATTAGGCCTGATTCTTTATAGCACAATGTGGGACTAGAATAGGCTGTAAAACAGAGATATACAAAACAAAAGAAAATAAAGAAAATCAATATATAAGCAAGAACTATTGCAGGTAAAAGACAAGACGGTATACAAAAACTCAAGGTGGTTACCAAATTTTCCGCCTTCTTGTCTCATGTCTTCCAAAATGTCTTCATACTCTTCATCATCTTTGAGCTCATCAGGAGTAACCACTTGAGTTAAACACACAACCTTAGTGGCCACCACACCAACACCAGGTTGTAACATAAGTCTCTGCAGAAGAAACGGAATTAACCAACCAATCATACTACATACTTGACAAACTAGGCTTTAGAAAAATACCAAGAAATATGGTACACTAGATAATATGAGGATATCCATGATATTTAAATTTTCACCTGCAATGCAATCTGCTGCTGGGCATGCAATAATACACTCTCTTGCTCGGGTTTAGGTTGATTAGCACCCTGATTTGCACGCCTAACAGTAAGAGTCTTATCACCCATTTTAATTCCATTCAGGGCAGCACATGCTATATCTGTAACTGAAAGATCTTGATAAACACAAAATGCGTAGCCTTTTGAGTTTCCGGTTTCTCTATCTTTAACTAGATCAAAACCACGCAGGGGCCCAAAAGACTCCAACAACTCCCTGATCTGGGCTTCTGTGAAGTAATAGGGGAGCCCACCCACAAAAATGCGGTCAGGACCCTCCAGTCCTCCAGCAGAACCCGGGGTCAGACCAACAGCACCCAGGTTAAGATTGGGATTCGGCTGGCTTGGACCAAGTGTTGCAGCAAGAGATGGGTTATAGTCACTAGGCCTCCTCACCTTCACAGGGGCTCCCTGCAAATTTAACAGGTCAGTACCATTACATACTAATAAAGTAAGTAGCATTGCACAGACCAAAACTAAAGTCAAAGATGCAAGAGAATACCAAATACCTCAAAAATAATTCCGTCTAAAGCCATTGCATTACTAGCCTCTTCAACAGATCTCATCTCCACAAAAGCAAACTTCTTTTCATGGTTTATGTAGACATTAACAACAGCATCCCCTGTGAACATATAAAAATTGAGAAACTGTCTAAATGAACAACAAGTAGTCTATGCAAAAAACAGAGGCCAAACATCACATACCTGGACCAGCTGTGTTTCCTCCGATTGCTGCCATAACCTGGCTAAAAAAAGTTGCTACAGACTGTAGAAGAACATGAGTGGTCAGTATAATTAACATGGACATCTAAAATGAAATACAAAGTTCAGTCACGTATAAGACCTGTTCATTTGCTGTAGGGGGAAGTCCTCCAACATAGACTCGCCGTGCATGCCTAGTAGCCTGAAAGAAGATAATTATGATACAAATGTAAATATATGTTTAAAAATAAAATAAAAAGTATACAAATAAATTTAGAGTGTGCCTAACCATCCCAACCTGCTGAGTCATAGCCTGAACCGGCATAACTGGAAGAGCACCAAACTGCTGCATGAAAACAAAATAGCACAAAATCAATTAAAGCAAACATAAGCATGCTGATAGAAATCCTTTGCATAAAAAGAAGGGAAATATACCTGGCCAGTTGCCAAGGGGAACATGTTTGGGAACATTCCAGGAATGCCTGGACTGGTCCCAGGAATTTGACCTGCAATGGTAATGAAATTACAATATAAGAACTAAATGATGAATCAACTCTTACTATAATGCAGTTAAAATACATAAAAAAATTAAAAATTAAAAATTAAAAAAAAAGGACTTCCACCAGAGCCATTTTTCCTGTTGAACCTATAAAATTAAGCATGTCCTAACCTCTCACAATTTACAATATATTTAGCAAAAGAGAAGAAAGGAATACATCATATACAAGTTTTGGAGGAAATATTTGCAAGACTACCAAAAATGGCAATAGTTGCCGGTTGAAGACGAACAAGAACCATCAAACTGGTGCATTGATTCCTCCTTGTACATAAAAGCTACAGATGTCGGCTCACGCCCATTGTCAGCACAGTGGGGCAATTAGCCCAACATTGCCTTCTTACAACAAAGACAAGACATAGAAACAAAACAAACAAACACCAAAGACAACAGAAAACCAAAAACTCTCTCAGTTCCAGAATTATTTCACTAGAAAACAAAAAAAATAACAGTTGATCCCATCCAAAAACCGCAACTTCAATAGACTATATATGATGTACAAAGTAAAGTACAAAAATTAAGCTTACCAAAATCACACCATGTAATTTGGTACGGACTTTCCACACTATATCAACCAAAACCAAAAAATTACAGTTAACAGAATATTGATCTTAAGCATATAGGAGGGTGTGTATACCTGCAGCTGCAGCAGCAGCACCAGCAGCCAACATTGCAGAAGCAGGAGGTGCCATGTCAAAACCACTTATCCTTTTGCTGCAAGATTAACATGTTAGCATGACAAAATAAAACTGATGGAGAAAAGGCAAGTTGCACCAACAATTAAAGCAACAAAAGTGACCACACCAAAATACCACACAACTTTGCAAACATTATACCACACACTCTTTGACAAACTTTACATTTCAAATGGCGATGAGGCCATATATATATATATACACAACACACATACATACATAGATAGAATCATAGAAGATCTTACATCCAGCTTAAAACTTCAAATAATAAGTCTTAACCGATTCCACATCCCCAAAACAAATTGTAAAAGATGTCAGGCAATCATAATTTCTCCCAAGTAAAATCAAAATATGTATCACAAAAAAATGGAGGCAAAGCTGCTACAAAGTACAAACAGGCGAACATATGACAAGAACAAGCAACCACACTCCATAATGCCAAAAGTTTTAGTACAAATTATAAGCTCCAAAATAAGTAAAAATAAAATAATTCAATAAATAGCATATCAAGACTCATGACATCATAATTTAAATGACATGAAGATGCAACGAACAGCATCACATGCTCAAAAACACCTTAAAACCAACCTTTTTGAACGTGAACGAGAACGTGACCTGGATCTATGCTCAGATCTACCCTTTGAACGAGATCGAGATCGGCGTCTGTGCCTATCCTCTCTGTCTCTGTCAAAATCTCTTCGCCTATAAGTAACAAACTATCAACTTAAGAAATAGGCCGAGTGTATCCATAAGAAAATGGAACTGAATTATAAAAAAAAAAGCAGCAAGATAAAAACATTTTCTTTTACCTGTCATAATCTCGACTTCGGAAAAAATCATCACCATCTCTATCTCTTCTTCTCTCACTGCGTTCCTGACTACGGTCAATGTGGCGATCTCTATGATGACGATCGCCATCCTTTTCTCGGTCCTTTTCCCTATCCCTATCCCTGCTTTTCTCCCTATCCCTATCCTTATCCCTGCTCTTCTCCCTATCCCTGTCCCTGCTTTTCTCTCTATCCCTATCCTTGCTTCTCTCTCTATCCCTGTCCCTATCCCTATCACGAGTCCGATCACGGTCTCGGTCCCTCTCCTTATCACGCCCTTTTTCTCTTTCCTTTTCCCTACTCTTTGAAGACTCTCTTTCATAGTCACGAGATCCATGCTGCAAACCAACATGTTACATTAACAAATAATTGAAGGTAACGAGCAAAAGATTATGAACCACAGGAATTCTAAAACAAAACATCATTAAACATGTCGAAAACACAAAACATTGAAACATTTAAAAATAATAATAAGAAGAAAAAGTTAACAGATACCCATTTATTTAGAAAATTGACCAATGCAAATGCACAACTCAAAATTAATCATATGGTAAAACAGAGATATATAAGCAGGAACAATTTACATTTTTACAAATGTAAATTGTAATTTCTAACAAGAGAAGGAACCTAAACTATCGAGAAATCAGTGTTGCCTTTTACACATAACGGATCCTTATCTTAATTTGAATTTGAATCAAAGATAATGGCAATTATATTCAAAATTCAATCTAAGACGGTTCTAATTAAAGCACTACCTTCAACAACAACAACAAAATAAACAATTAAACATCAAATGAAGACCTAACATAAAACCCTAATCCACACTTAATAGACCTTTATCAAATTATCTAAAGCGATTTCAAGTACAACAATTTTCAATCCTCAGAAATAAACAAACAAACAAAAAAATAGTAAACAAATTGAAAAACTAGAAGATAGAAAAAACTAAAACTGAGAGAGAGAGAGAGAGAGAGGTACCTGAGATTTCGAGTCGCTGTGATCATCAGAGGCACGAGGTTGTGGAGAGGAACCATAAGCGTAATTGTTGTTGTTGTTGTCAAAATCCTCACCGTTGACTTCGTAATCAGCCATGATTGGGAGGTCGGTTCTTCTTTTCAGTTTCTGCTGAGATTTGTTCTGTCTGCGAAATTGAGCTTGTTCGCTGAAGAGCTAAGCGATTTCTAGGGCTCAGAAGAAAAAAGGTTTTTGCCTCTCCTTTTATACAGCGCTTGCTTGTAACGTGTAACTTGTAACTTGTAACTTGTAAGCGAAATTATTAGAGGGTATTACTGTAAATGTCATGGGTATTGCAGACTTTCTCCATTTTCGTATCAATTTTTATTATTATTATTATTATTATCTTTTTGTTTTATTTTCTAATGGAGAATGAAAACAACGTTATTATTAAACGATAATATCTAATTAGATTTCTTACTGGATATCAAACTATTATTAATTAATTCCAAAATTTATATTATTAATATATTTTCTTTTTTTTTTCTCTTATAAAATTGTAATGATGAGTCATTGCATACAATTATTTCCAAAAAAAATAAAAAAATAATAAATTTGAGAATCTTTAAGTTTAACACTCTTAAGTAAATATCACTGATTCATTGGAAATGGTTTAGATCAATTTAGTGTATCCTTCTTAGCAAATCCTGCAAAAATATTTTTTAATTTTTGAAAATCATCGATGTATATTTATTTACTAATTGTCTAATTCCTTTCAGAGGCTTTATTTACTAACTTTTGGTCGAGATGCAAGTGAAATACAAAAGATGGAAGTTCTAGCATTACTCGAAATTCAAGGTTTTAGAATTTCTCATTGCACGCAACTCCCAAATCTTAACTCCGATGGCATTTCGAAGACCAAAGAAAACATTTGTAAAAATACGAACAGGAAATAAAAATTAAAAACAATCTACAACTTAAACTTGAAATTAAAAATAAATAAATAAATAAATAAATAAAAAGACAACAGTTGATATGAATAATGAATTGCACTGAGCTAATTAACAGTGAACCATGAAACAGAATAATAAAATCCATCTAAATATATGTTCAAGTGTTCAACCTAAAAATAAAAAAAAAAAATTAAAAAAAAAAAACCTATTTGGCCATACTATATAGGGAGCAATGTTGGTGTTTGGCAAGGATATACTGAAAAAATTTACATTATAGTGACGCGATAGCCCACATCTTTCGTATTATTTTGGCTTTTTCAAAACCCATGCCGAACCTTTGGATTCACAGAAATCGTTCATGACC
Organism: Acer negundo; assembly: GCA_035582765.1. Classification (NCBI taxonomy): domain Eukaryota; kingdom Viridiplantae; phylum Streptophyta; class Magnoliopsida; order Sapindales; family Sapindaceae; genus Acer; species Acer negundo. Next base: position 16,344,976 of record CM069240.1, read on the forward strand.
TGCACGAGAGCATAGCTTCATTTGAAACAAGAACTAAAGAACCTTATACTTGAAAACCCTTTTTAAAAAAATCCAATAGTTTCCGAAACATCAAATTTCTTAAATAATTGATGCACCGGAACACAAATTGCAGTCAACATTTCCAGATAAAAAAATGTATTGATTGTCCTACTATCACTGACCTTCAGATATTCATTGCTAGTGATCTCCTTCTGAAGAACATGCCTGGCAGCCTCAACAACATCAGCCTTCTTAAGCTTCGCATCAGGTCCTTTGCCGAGAAGAAGATCAAGCACGATTTTCCTGCAAGGTAAAAAACTATATTTTGAAAAAAAGAGAAAATTTGTGAAAAACTCAATTGTATTCAAGATGCTCCAAGGGTGAGAATTGAAAGCATAAAACACTGATTAATTGTTGAAATATAGTAAATCTATTCATTCCTAAAGCGAGATAATAAAGGAACATCAACACCATTTGTATTAAGCAATCAAACATTTGCTATTTAGAGAATTTAAAATAACCTCAAACGATCAAGTTCCGGGTTGTTCTCTGGGGATGACTTCAAAACATAATATCCATGAATGTTTGTTGCAACTTGACTTATGACTTCCTCAAAATTTGCAGAGTCAACACCCTCTGCAACAAGTAGGGACACTCTCGCATCTGCTTTCGGAAGAGTAGACTGGGAAACAGCCCAATCCCGTAAACCTTGCTTGCTGCCAAAAAATTGCCACGTTATTGAGATACTAATTATATTGTGACACAAGTTTTTTCATTCATTTAGATAAACACAATACACAAGTACATAATCATCTTACATTGGATGTACTTAAATACCATAGATTCAGATGAATTATATAAAAGAGAACCTTCTACCAGCAATCCTTCTACACTGGTATTATGTGGGCGCAGTTCAATGGTTAATTAAGACGAGTTGACTAAAGAACAATTTATGGAAAAATTCAATTTAACAATTATGAACAAATACTAAAATTTTATAAACAAAGTACAACAAAAAAGGTATCCATTTGTTGGAAATTTTGTTAGAACCACTAAATACTAATTATGGGCTTGGGAAGGAATCAAAAGGAATAATTATAGAAGACTAGTATATCTGAAAATTCCTGCTCTAAAGAGAACTCGGGTTTTTAAGTAATTCCAATATTTAAAGAAAGCTCAAAAAATGAAATACCTGCAAACCTTGTGATTCTGGAAAAATTTCACCAAAGCCTTTCGTAAAGCTTCTTGACTTTCATTTGACATGGCCTTGTTCCCAGTTACCGAGCCACTTGCACCTTTATTAGAATTCATTACATTTGAAGGCCTATTAGCCATGGCAGAATTTGCTGCAGAATTCTTCATACCAGGTACAACTTTTCTATATTTATTTATAATTTCAGTTATTTGTTTTTCAATAGATGCCCATACTTCTCCTTGCTTCTGAACTATATTTGGGTAGTCTTTTATAAACGACATGTCTTTTTGCGCTTTAAACTTCCAATCCTTGAAAGAAGGTCTTTCAACAGCAAATACCTTCAGAAACACTTTTATATGATCTCTAAGCTTTGCATCAATATTTTCTTGTTGAAACTTGGCCTCCAAATCCTTGCTAAATAACATAAGAACGTAATCCCTAGCGAAACATTTAGCTTTATCTGAAAATAGCAGTAGACTTTTTGGAGCCCAGAGACCTTGCACTAACAGTGCATGCTTTTGAATGACTCCTAAAACATCTTCAATGGAGAAATCAGGGGCGAAGTGCTTAAGAGAGCTGAACCGGCTAACTGGTGGTCCCTAATATAATATGAAAAATGTTTGAGTTAGTAAAACATAAAAGAAAAAATAAACAAGAAAGAAATGACATAGGAAAGAATACTACAATTATATTTTCTACCACATCTCAAAGAGTTCTTCGATTTATATCTTTATTTAAAAAATGGAAGAAAACAAATTGAGTTGAGAAAAAAAAAAATTCAAAATCCATAGGGAATGCCGAATGCTAAAATGATGTTACATTCTTTGGTTAGAAACCGAACCTTAAACAAGATAATCCTTACTAAATAACCTTAGCATGACGTCAAGAAGAGATTACTTTAGAGAAGAATATTCAAAACTATGTCAACCCTTTAACTAGTACTGAAAGTTACTAATCAACTGCATAGTCCTAAGTCCTGACTGGTAAAAGTATCCATCTAGTCATCCAGTATAAATGATTTCTAGACTAACTTTTTAAATTACATGCATGCATAAAAAACATGAGACAAACAGTAAACATATAATTTTTTATCCTTCTTTATTATAGATATAATTTTTTTTTCAATGAATCAAAAATTTAATAAATATTTATGCTGGTAGCATCTCCTAATAGTCAAAATATAAACCCAAAAATAAGATTCATAGTCTGAAGCTGCAAAAAACCTCGCGAAGCAATTTCTGAACACGTTCTTCAAGTGGCATAGAAAGAAAAACCCTGAAACAATATTCAATAAATCTTTTAACTCGGGTACATGGGTCATGGGTGCACATGAAAAAAATAAAAAAATAAAAAAAAAAATTAAAAAATTAAAAAAAATAAAAAATAAAAAATACCTATATTATCATAAACCAAGTATATAAATATTTAGTCATTAGTGCAAGCAATTAAAAAATCTCGATACAGCTACAGCAATGAAAACAAATCCTTATCATCATTAACTACTTTGTTCGACTGCATCAACATATCAAACTCTAACCAAACCGCAAAGGATGAATTTCAGGATCTGAATATGAGGAAATGGAATATAATCTCTTTGAAAGATACTAGTTTTTCTCCATATTTAAACTTATATAAGCAAAATATATATATATATATATAAAAATATAAAAAAAAAACTACACACCCACTTACAAACTAGTACACCTCGATACAAGTACATGCTTCTATCATTATTGATGGAGACAAGTGACAGCCTTCAATTTCGCATGCTTTGGATAATAATGGGTCGAATTAGAATCTTATGAGATTTATATATGGATTGAGGTCAGGTCTGACATGACTGTAACTCCATAAATTAGTCAAAGAAATAAAAAGTCAGTCCAAAAAGTCATGAATGCCAACTTATGTTTTTCGAGTCATTAATGTTATCCTTCCTAAGGTCTATCGGTTGTTATCTAGGAGTCTGTTTAGGCTGCATTCCAGCCATATAAAAATGAGCATATGATGTATGATATATGTATGAAATGAATGGGTTAAGAAATTTCATTGAATCTTAGTTCGTGAGCTACAAACTTACCTACAAGTGCTGCCTTGATCCTACAAGTGATTCTTGAGTTTAACCAAAAGCTATTTGATGCAATCAACCTTAGAGACGATACCTAAATACTAAATAGTCATACTTTCCCTCTTATTTGCCTGGTCAGGAAATACAATTCACAGACTTTAAACAACCTACAAATCACTAACAAACAACCCAAAGTCCTAACCTTCATTATTATACCAAGATAATTGACATTGATTTTCTTGCCATTACTGCCGTTATCTCCTGATTTTCTAAAAATTCACCATAACCTGATATTTCATATTTTAAAACAGCATTACAGTATCACACGTAGAGTATGAGTACTACACATCCATACATATAATGTACATAATATATGCATGAACATACATGTTCATACATACATGGTGTAATGCATAATACTTGTGTTACCATAATGACAATGAACATGGATAATTGGATATCAAAGAATCGGATACAACAACGAGTCACTATACCTTCTTTGAGAACCTTTGTTATTGCTGTTCAATGCTACAGGGCATAAGGAGTGAAAGTAGTCATGCCTTCAGATAATCACAAATATATCAACAACAAAAAAATCAGCACATTCAGTGATTCCAGTAAAAGTAAATTTCAAACAACTTGCAAAATTTTCAACTGATGTCAGTAAAAACATACGGGTTCATCGTGAAGTGTATTGGAGAATTTTCTTGTGCCAACATTCCCTCCAGATATCTGGCTGAGAAATCACTCTTTGAGCTATGATACTTCAGTGGAACCCAACACTACAATCAAAACAAAATAATGGGCTCCAATTAATTCATGGTCTATAGATTAACAGTCAATTTGGATCTTGGAAAAGCAATTGACGAATTGCTTGTCTGAGGATGTAATTACTCAGGCAATTTAAAAAAATTCTTCTTGCTCTCCATTCTTTCCTAGATTCAAACAGCACCAAAAAAGACAAATAAAGGTACTCTACTACTCTGACAATTGACAAACCAGAAATAATGGTGCAAGTATGGAAAGCAAAAACACAACTAAAATGGACAACAAAGTTAAATTTTCAATTGAAATTTATGCCATTGAATAGAGTTTACAAGGTTAAATGGGAAGAACAGAATCATAATCCTGAAACCGAAAATTAAAAAAAAGAATGATTATGGACCAAAAATATAATATAATTGAAAACAGGTACATCCCCATGACACACAAGAAAAGCTGGCTGGATATCAATTACAACACTGTATAGATAACTCTAGTACCTCTTCATCATTTGAATTTTGATCACTAGAAGACTCCATCTGTTTGTTCTGCACCATGCAAAAAATTAAGTTTGAAATTCTAGCACCATAATGTTCCCATATATATATATATATATATAACAAAATGTATATCAAACAAGATAATGAACTATTGCTTACTGGAGTAAAAAAATGGATAGAAACACAACTCAAGTAAGCCTTAATCCTAAAAAAATGGAGTTGGCTACAGGAATCCAATTGTGCCATTCAGATCCATCTAGAACATGAACAATACCACTAATTTGAACAATACCAATAATTTGAACATACATTGTTCTTCCCTTTTGAGCTAACAGACTTTGCACATGCACTTGATGGCCGGAGCTGCACAATTGCATGAACAGGATTCAAGTATAACTGCAAGAAAAAAAAAATATGACTCTAATACTTTTATATTATTCCAAAAAATATATATACAGTTAAAAAAGCAAAAACCAATATTAAACCAACTTCAAACAGCAGAGATCCGGATCCATTAGGAAAAAATTTTACTTAATCTCACACAGGTGGTAGAGCAAATAATATAACATGCCAAAAAAAAAATACAATGTATAAAAGTTACATCTAAGTGTCTTTGCCTCAAACCTTAAGGGTGTGAGTGTAATTTACCCCAAAAAAAAAAAGATAGGTGCAGCTCTTCACTGTCTCAAGTTTACTTGGCACCAATCAGTTTATTTATCCCTGAATAAACTGATATCTGTTGGTACAAAGGAAGGAAAAAAAAAAAAAGTTGAGAAAGATAAAAATTCCCATAAGTCCAGAATAGTAGAATTTCAGATTTTATGCTTAAACCTTTTGCAAGAGAGACTATAAGAGTACCAGAATTGGCCTGTAAGAATACCCAAAGACCTTGTAGAGTACCTACAAACTACCAAGACTAAGGCTAATTATTGCCTTTTCTCTTTTTTATACAAAATAGTCATTAAAATAATAAGCTTTTACTATCTTCACATACATTAAACTATGATCCTTTTTAACTCTTACATCCAGTAACCAGCATACATATTCCAAGGGCAAGTTAAACACATTCCCAAGGTCACACGAAACCTAATATGCTCTTTGAGAACAGAAAATTTTTCTAAAGCGTCTCTAAGACTCTAACAACCAAATAATATCACTCATTTCGTGATGGACACAAATACTATCTACCACAGACCTTTAATTCTCTTCTCAGCAAAGTTTAATGTCAATTTCCTTGAATCTAGGCAAGGAAGACAAATATTTTGTAGTGTTATCACTCCCATAATTCAGAAAGTTCAATATTTATTCCACCTAAAACTGTTGTATCATTTAAGAACGCCATGAAAAAATTAGCAACATTGTTTTCAATGAACAACTGTCTTCAACAAAGTATAATATTGATAAATCAATTATTTTTGACCAAGTCCAAGACTATGCATATAGTAGCTTAAACCTCACCAGACAGGATATAAGCCATACATACCTTGTTATCAACCAGAACACCAACAGCATAATCAGTTCCGACAGGTGGCTTCCATGATGAAGACAACGTCTAAACAAATACCACAGAAATGTGAATCATGTTACATTGCATATTAATGTTAGCATAGAAGAAAAGGCCAAAAACAAGGCCTAGTCCCGATTCACAAAATAACAATAGAGAGAACATAGGGTCATGTCCTGATTATAGAAGCTCATTGGATTACAAAACATTTTCAAGTAAGGCAGTATGGACAAAGTACTACTAAATTTGCAAATTAACCAAACGGTAATTCAAGAATAACCCCATCAATTTTTAACTAATCATAAATTGACAATCATTTCAGAATGCAGAATAAGACAAAGTAAAACCTGCTTCGAAATGTTGAGACTAGCTTTTTCACTGTCCCAGTTATTTGAATCAGTATCAATGGTCAAGTCAATTTCCACTTCTGGCTTTGAAGGTTTCACTCTAACCTACCCAAAACAAATAATAATAATAATAATAATAATAATAAGCTTTATATATATATATATATCCATTTACACCACAAAAGAAACAGAAAGCAATCCAGTAATGCAAAAGATAACACATACCTCTTCGCATCTTTCATCCAATTCGTAAGGACGCCAACACGGTCTCATTGGATATTGCATAACATATAACTGAAAATATATATATAGCTTTTTAGTATTAAAACATTATATATTCCAAAATCATAAAATAACACTGTAACTGACTGAAAGTTTCAAAAAAAAAAAAAAAACACTGTAACTGACACAAAACCTGAGTATCGGGATCAATTGAAGGAGTGAAGTACACGTCGATTTCTCGAACAATCATATCTATGTCGTCTTCTTCGATTGTATCCAACGGCTCGTCCGTGTTCGTCTCCATTACAACTTCCGGTACCAGTTTGGACTCGATTTTGAGGTCGCCATTCGAGAAAGAGGGTTCCGCCTTTGGCGAGAGGGTGATCATCGTCTTCGTCGTCTGCTCTGATTTTTCTTCGGATTTAGGTTCTTTCAAAACCGACAATTCCGCTTCTTGTGGCTGCGACGGCGGTGGCGGTTCGGATTTTGGCACGGATTTGCATTTCGGCAAGAACCTAGGTTTCCGAGCAGGGGCCTGCTTAATATTTTCATCGAAAAGATCATCATCGTCCATCGTTGAAATTACGAAGTTTTCTTTCGGTGATCGAAAAATTAGTGTAGGGTTTTAAGACGGTGGAGGGTTTTTGTGACCCGCCCAAATACAGAAATTTTTTTAATCGAAAGGATAATTACACTCTACTCCCTAACGTTTGAGGAAACTTAACGTTTTACCCTTACATATGGGTATTAGCTTTTTTGGTCCTTGACATTTTGAGAATACATTAAAATGACCCATTTGACCAAAAAAGCAAGATCAAACATAACAGATACCGTGAAAGTGCAATTTTAGCTTCCTGTTTAAAATAATTGTGTATTGAAAATTGAATAAAATAATTAATCTTAATGTTAGTGAGTTAGTTCACAGTAAATTGTTAATGTGATCATAGAAAGTTGTCGAGTATGATATTTGATGGAAGATTGCATATCTAAAGACTGTTGCTTTTGGTGTTTAACTTTTGATTTCATCACCCCTGGCCCCATATCAATAGTAGGGTTCAAAAAAAGAAAAAACTTTTAATCCAATCAACTCGCAATAAGAAAATACCACTAAAAATATGAGATAATCAAATTTGTGGTTTGGCCTACAACCATTGTGTTATTGAAGTGGCAATAGGTAGATTTAGGCTTTAGCAAATGCCCTATGAAACCAAAGAATAGAAAGAAGTGAAAGGGTCACTACAAATTTATATGCAAGGGAACATTCATGATCTACCAATTATTTCATATCTGAAATATCTTTAATAAAAAGAAAATAAACATATGAAAATTGAAAAAAATAACAATAATAATAATAATAATAATAAGTCATAATCATTCTTTCAAAATATAAAAAAAGTTGTGAATTGATGTCCTAAAAAAATAAATTTAATTCTTTGAGATAGATTCTTAAAACTTAAATGTTATAATATGTGAAACACGGGAAATAAAGAGTTTTATCTACGGATCTACCTAGTGATATATATATAGGGTCATGTTTTGGTTAATGTGTACTGATGTAACTATATCAGTATTAATGCATGTAGACCACTTACTATGGAGAAGTTTTGACAAGTACATACTCTTTGAGTCAAAGTATGTAAATCTAATAGTCTACATCCAACACAAGGATAAAGTTATATCATTGCGCACTGACTTTAACATTTATGTATATATATATAGAGAGTCTAGTTCTGGTTAGTGCGTACTGATATAACTTATATCAGTGCGTTGTATATAAACCACTGATTATAGAAAAGTACTGACAAGTGTATACATACTGAGTCAAAATATATAAATATAATATTCCATGTATGTAACGCACTGACTTAAGATATATTAATGCTCACCGGCTTAAAAATTTATATATATATATATATGCTATAATTGTTTGACAAAGAGACTGTGCTATTGATAATAAAACAAAAACCTTTAAGCCGTGTCACAATAATTTTTAATTTTTTTAATAATAAAAAAATAGTCGATTAATAATTTATTGTCAAAACCAGAAGAGATCGCTCATTAAATATTATCATTAGTATGAGTTAAACAGAAAGTTGTTGATTTATTTAAATCATAACAAGCTTGACTTTGCTATGCATCACACGAGTCTCTGTATTGCTCTTCGATGCACCAAATTGAGTTAAGTTTTATCAGGATAATCCGCAATATTCGAAGACATTGATTGAAGTGATTTTTGATTTTTTTTTCTCACGTATCAATCCAGAACCTAACAGCACCGAGGAAGACGATGATTTAATATAAAGGGTCAACACATGCTTTTGAGTTTTGAGTGCCTTTACGCTTTAAACAACACTACAATCATAAGTGCAACTTTTTCTTTTTCTTTTTTTCTTTTTCATTTTTAAGTTTTATAATATTCTTGTCGGAATCTATATAGAGCAAAGGATGTCAAATAGTCCGGACATCCCTAACCCGGCTCATGTTTACTCTCTAATTGAGCCAAGCCCAGTGATTGGGTGGTTTAGAGCCAAAAAAAAAAAAATGTTTCAATATAATACCAAATTTAGCACTTTTTAATTTAAAAAAAAAAAACAATTTTATAATTGTAATAAATACATTAATTGTTACTTTTATAATTTTAAACAATCAAAAAATTATATAAATTGAATACATTAATTATATTTATTGACTTTTATGAAAAAAATAAAAACAGAATTTTAAATAGAATTATGTATTAAAATACAATACTTAATGATCTGTCAAATATAACATTTTACTATTTTTTTAAATCAAATTTAGTATTAGCATTGAAGATGTTCTTAGGGTTGTCTATTAAAGCCTTTGAGCTTAAAGGTTCGAATGTGAGGAAAGAGTCGAACTTAAAGAATAATAATAATAATAATAATAATAATAATAATAATAAATTTAATAGTTTATATACAAAACAAGCTAAGTGCAACTCTAGCTGGGGCTTAAAATAGCACAAATTACATTTCCAAAACAAAAAATGCAATTCCCAAAAAAAAAAATTAGTGCTTCAAAGTACAGCTACTATAAGTATACTTATAGTACATTTATTCATTTTATCACTTTGTTAGAAAATATTATACAATTATATTAAATAATACTTACACGATAAAAGTGATGAAGTAAATAAGTGTTTTATAAAAATGCTCATAATATACGTCTATCAAAGAAAAACTGTACAATCACAAAACTCTTATGTTTTAAAAAAAATTGTTACATCAATCAAATCATATTCCATTTAAAAATAATAATAATCATAATTTAATTCTTTTATACTTAATTAAAATAATATGTAATCCCAACAAATATATATATATCATTATAAAGATCTTATTGAGATCTTTAAAATAACACAAATATTAATGTATATTCAATTTATTTAATTTACTTATTAATTATATATTATAATAATTTAACTATTTATTAGAAGAATATTATTTAAAAATATTTTTTTGATATAAAATTTGGTGTTGAATATTGTAGTATAAAAAAATTTGGTGTAAATATGTTCTAAAAAAAAATTCTCATTTAACTTCAAATTGAAGTAGAATTTAGTATCCGATATTAGAGTTGCTCTAACACTTAGTCGGGTTTTTTGAGCTCGGGTGAGCAAGGCCGCTTTAGACATGACTCATGGACGGAGCTAGGCCCTCACAAAGATTAAGGTTCAACAAGTACCTGGCATTCAAGCTTGATGGGACCTTAAAATCATGGCTAGATCCGAACAATTTGATACCTTTATAGGCGAGATCAACTCATCAATGACATGTATCATGCATGTCTTGAAAATAACTCTATTATTAGGGCAATTTTTCTCTCCTCGGCTCACATTATATGTTTATCTATATCATATCAATACAAATCACCGGATTTTTACCATATAAATAGCAAAACTTCAACCATAATAATATACATAGTAAAAGTGTAATAATATGTATTAATATTATATATATATATATATCTATAATGTGTGTCTATGAAATAAAAATTGATTATTATAAAAGAATCTTCTAACTATTTATGATTTTAGAAATATATATGAGATTTGAATATCTATTACGAATGTGAAATTGACGGCACCTTAAGTTAGGATCAAAAAGTGGATGTTTTGATGTTATATTTTATTATTATTATTCATATATATTGTAATTTCATATTTTATTTCAACATTTACTTAAAAAATAAAAAATAAAAATCTATTACATAAAACACCATACATAAGATGTATGTATATTTTTGTGCTTTTAGCTGTTCTGTCTTCTTCAATCTCTTTCTTTTCAACTTGTTCTTCAACTGATACTAATGGGTATCCTCTCTTTTTTAAAATCATTTGAAAACAAATTTTGTAAAAGCGTATTTAAAAATAAAAAAAAACAAAAAAAAACATAATTATTAAATGCTTTTACAAACTAATTGTTTTTTTTATTCTAAAATACCATTTTACTTACTTGAATAAATTATTTTTAATTATGTTAAAACCCCATCAAAGTTGACTAATTTTTTTTTTTAAATAATAACTTTATAATTTTGAACTTAAATATAAATCAAGTATGTCAAAAACATACTCTAGTGTCTATTTATTTTAGTTTTTTTTTTTAAATAAAAAAAGAAAACTCTATTATTGTACCCGAAAACTCCATCTTTAATTGCAGAAGATTTTTACAGCGAAACATAATATTTTACTCTGTTCATGTAAGAAAAAAAAATTGAAAGTCGCCATGCATGTGACCAAAATATAGCTGTATACAGTACAATTATGAATAGTAATTAAAAAAAGAAGCAAAAATTGTTGCAGTCTTGCAGATGAAGCGATAGCGCAGAAGCAGCAGCAGCAGCAGTGACTGCTGCACACATATCGGCTACTGCCAACTTCATGATTTCAAGAGCTCGACGTTTTTTTTTTTTTTCTAAACTTTTTTCCCTGTAAATGTCGCCAAATAAAAGACGGGAATCAAATGCTTTTTTCTTTTTTTCATCACAAGATGTTAAAAAATAAAAATAAAAATTTTAAATGTGCTTATTTATAAATGACTGAGATTTTCACTTCTCGATCGCTTCCTGTTATTGTCTTTTCTCAATCTTCTTTGTTTTGCTTTTATCCGGTTCCCGACCCTTGCAGGTATACTTTGATAAAGTGAGTAAACTTTAAACTATTTCGACGAATGTGTGTATTTGTTTGTTTGTGTCGCAGCCAGGACTGTTTGGCAACTTGACCAGGAAAATTTACCAATTGAAAGATAACTTACAAGTGAGTGTTGGTAAACAACTGAACACCTAAGTAATTTGGGACCATTGATGAGATGACGTTGATCTAGTGGTAAACTCTCTATATCTATATCTATACCACGATGTTATGGATTCGAGTTCTCTCTCATCTCTAAAAAACCCCCTAATTTTATATAATATTACAAAAAAGAAAAAGGAAAAAAAAAAAAAAAAAAGTAATTTGGTACTATTTTAAGCATGTGCAAAAAAATAAAAAAATGTGGACAAAGTAACCATTAATGTAGAAGTGTAGTATTTCATTGACACTTAGTTCAATCCGAGGAAAATATTTGATCATAATATGATGGTGAATATGAATTTGAAGAATTTATTATTAGACTTTTTATTTTTTTTTTTCATTCACAACAGTTAAACCTCTATAAATTAATACCCTTGGAACCATGATAATTTATTAATTAATTGAGATATTATTTAATAGATAAATTAAAAAAAAATTAATTTATCAAGGTACTCTTTATAAAGAATATGAAGTTGAAGACAATAATTCTGTATTGGAGTCTGTCTCGTGCAAATATGAACTCAAAGCGACAATCAAATTGCTTAATTTTCTCTTGTAACACGAGAACACTACATGGAGCTTTTTAATGCACTAAGAAAAGTTAGAGATCAGATCCAAAGAAACATCAATTTCAAGAGGAAACAAGTAACATTATAGTCATATTTTACAAAGGCTTCTTATCGAGTCATATATATATATATATATATATCATTTTGATGTATAAGGATATTATTAATTTATATATCAAGTGAGACCTATGCGGCTTTTTTTTTTTTTTTTAATGTATTATCTTATAAATTTAGCGAATTATTAATTACTACATTGGTTCTAAGTCGGGACGGAACAAAAATATTATTTAATTGAGGTTATGAATTTATCAATGTTATATTTATCTTTAAAATGATTAACATTGATGGTTGAAAGTGTATAAATTTAATAACATACTCATTGATATGAGTGTGAGTGATTTATTATTTGAACCAACATCATCTCGTTATCGATAGTTGTAACGACGATACTACACCTTGACAGATATTATATATATATATATATATATATATATTCATTCTCAATTCCCATTAAATTATCCTAAGTAGGTATTTGATCGCTACAAACCGTGACACTCGCAATAGTACGAGGTCGAATTGTATTGCAATGATAGAGTAGGGTATCGTCCCACGGAGACTAAAGGATTTAATGATTACTGGCGTTTGAAGGCACGCGTACTATTTGAACAATACGATTGAATAAATTTCAAACTTATCACTAAGTTAATCTAAAGCTAACTCTAAACATGTATTAAGCAAATTAAGTAAATCACACAAGAAAACGATATTTGTAATACGATGAAATAATGCTATAATTTAGAATCCACCTCTCCCTTCTAATTACGAATTCGATTCGCCTAATCTCCCAAATTACGCAAGTATTTGTTATAGGTTTGTGTCCCCTTTAACTAACTCCCAATCTCTCTCGAGCAATAGAAATCGCACCCAAACATACAGAATATATTTAGGCTAATCTAGCATAGTGAGACAAACACACACGATCCCTATAAGTCGGCCTAGTGATCTCTCATCATTCCAGTCAAATACAGTGGATATTGTGACGAGCACGTTTAGCGGGTCACCTTTCGGTTCATTCACACATCCAATAAATCGATTACAAGATGATCAATCAAGCAAAAGCATTAAGCATACAAAATATCCATATTATAACACAAGCATTTTAAGAGAAATTAGGCAAGTCATTACTAAAGGATTAAGGGTTTGGTATCTTCATAACTCTAGCATATATGTGTTTAGCTCATATTACACATCCAAGTCATTTGAGATAATAAATTGAAGTAATCCATAGCAAATACAAAAGTTCAAAAGATAAAGTTACAAGAAATGAACTCAAGTGAAGAACTTCCTCTTTGTAGTTGCTTGACTTCAATGACTTGGTATTTCCAAGCTTCCTTTAATGCTCCAAAATGACGATTGATGATGGGTATGGTGTGTAAAAGAAGGTTTTGTAGAGGAGGTGATGGATTTGTGGTGGATTGTGGTGAAGAAATGATGAAGTTGGTGATTTTGTGGATGAAAGTATGGAGGATTTGATGATGGCATGAATGGAGCAATTTTTAGATCTAGATATTGTGAAGCACCCCCTCAAAATAAAGGAAAAATAGATATATATATATATATAGGTTAAAGTGGGTCCCAAAAATGGTGAAAAGCAAGCGGTGACAGTCATCTCGGGGTACGTCTCGCTATTCGCTTCGACGAAACGTTTAACGAAACGATTCATGAAGAGACTCGCGGTACGCAATTTTGCCTAACACGGTTCGCTTTGACGAACTAAACCGCGAAAGTTGGCAGCTGATTTTGGTCTTCCATTTCGCAGTACGTCTTGCTATACGCTTTAACGAGATGTCCAACGAAAGTTGGCAGTGAATCATGTCTTCAATCTCGTGGTACGTCTCGCTATACGCTTTAACGAGATGTCCAACGAAAGTTGACAGTGGATCATGTTTTCAATCTCGCAGTACGTCTCACTATACGCTTTGACGAGATGTCCAACGAAAGCCCCCTTTTTTGGCCTGAAAGCCCCTGATATCATGCGTAAACTCCTTCTAAACCAAAATAACTTACAAACACAATACTCAAACATTAAAACATGGTAATTTCAAGGAAAACAAGATCAAAAAAAAGGAAAATAAGGGAATATACAAAGCATATAATTTGACTTATCAGTCTTGTATTGGTATTTAAATTGTAAATTTTTAAGGCAAAACTATGAGTAAAACACCGGTTGAAGCTGTTAGTATTGACTTTCTCAAGTGGAGAACAAATTAAGAGGAAATAAAATAGAACCAAATTCCATTGGTTTTGTGGTAATATCACCAAGTTATTAAGTGATATGGAACAACCTCCATTATTAATTTTTTTTTTAGAAATAAGTCACGGGTATTTGAAAATAAGTCTCAGGTAGGTCACCAAATACTTATTTCAAGCTATTTCCAGCTACTCGAGATTTATTTCAGTTACCCAAGGATTATTCTAAAAAAGAAATTTATAACGGAAGTCGTTTCGAATACCTCTAATGGAGTCGACCGTTTTGACATATGTCGTTTTGATCTTCATTGATGGATCAATGAAAGATTTTGAAAAGAGAGAGAGAAATGGACAATTTTGACAGATCACGTACTTTGGTACTATTTCTATAAAACTTATTAGATCGGTGTCTTTTCCATAAATGATTTTAGAAAGAATGTCATTAAAAAAAATAAATAAATAAATATCAACCCAACAAATTAATGATGTGAAGGGACAGACCCGTACTATGCCTAAAATAATGAATAGTTTGAATAATTAAATGGGAATAGAATCCAAGTCGAAGCAAGTGATGATGACTATGAGCAGGAGAAACCGTGCCGGCTTTTTGGTTGTATTATCAGTTCGTGAATTTATTTAATCTCAATCGTATTACTATTTTCTTAATTTAACTATTTGTTTTTCCAAGTCAAGCTGAGTTTGGTCTTGTTGGTATAAATATTTCAATAAGGATTTATATTGTAAATTTAATTGTTAGAACAATTTTGATAAGCAAAACTTTAACTAAACATTGTTATTATTTTATTAGTTAAAAAAAGTATTTTACAAATGGCGTTCAATTCTCCATAGGGTGAATTACAATTTAGTCCCTGATTCATGACAAAAAATGAGTTATTTAATTGTATTTATATTTATGGTACTATTGGTCCCTATCATTTTCAGAAATACATTAAATATGTCCGAACGAATAAGGGTATACTGAGACTTATTGAGATCAAACACTACACAATCGATATAGAATACCCATCACCTTAACTAAGAGGGAATATGCTCAAGGACATTAATTAACTTTTTAAGGCTAAAATACCCATCAAGAAACAAGTTATAAAATACTCCAATTTGTTTATTAAGGATATCTTTATGTGAAAAGGTGTTATGATGCAGAAACTACTTAATTGAAATGAATTATATGTTTACCACATAATTTGATTACTTTTAAAAACTTTAGGTTTGAAAGCTTTTTATCCATAAGTGTGCCTTGTTGATGATGACTAGGTGTGATTTTATTAGCATCTAATTATGTTGTCTCTTTTCAATAAGATCTCATACAACTGCTTTTAGATTTTCGTTGGTCGGTCTGGTCTCTGCTAAATCTTGATTCCAGTAGCCTGACGACTAACACGGATTCAACCATTCTACAAATGCATGAACCAAAAGTGCATTCAACATACCACGTGGTAGCTTCAGTAATTAGTAATTAAAAATTGTTGAAATTTTTAACAATTATATATATATATATATAATGCATCAGGTCTGACCTTGGGACGGAACCTAGTGAGACAACCTTACGGGCTCCCGATTATAAAGGTCTCTCAAATTACAGTTAATTTTTTTTTTTTTAAAGAAAATATGTTTCATATAAGATTTTAAATAAAACAGACTTATAAATGACTTTAAAAATGACTACTATACACATATAATATATATATATATATTTAAAAAAGTCACCCGATGAAAACTCAATCCATAAATGATTTTAAAAATGACCCATCATACATATATAATTTTTTTTAAGGTTCACCGATAGAAAATCATTTATCATTCTTACAACAACGGCATTGGATCAATGGTGACAATGGATTTCCTTTTCGAAAAAAAAAAAGGGTGGCAGTGGATTAAGGGTATGTTTGGTAAGGCTTTTCAAGTAGATATTTTCATTGATTTTATTGAGTAGAGTTTTCAACAAAAAAAAAAAAAAAAAAAAGAAAGCTTTTTATTGTACAAATTACAAAAATAGTGTTGACAATTTATTTTTTTAAATAGTTGTTGGTTATATAAATTACAAAAAGATGTTGACAATGTATTTATAATGAAAAGGTTGTATGGAGGAATATCTAAAATTTATAAAGGATATTTGAGATAATTCATAAGTTTTAAACAATCTCCTACTTTTGGGATTCTCCTAGTAGACATAAAATAGCTTTTGTAAAGAGTAATATTAAAAAAGTCTTTCTGGTTTTTGCCAAAATAATAATAATAATTTCAAAACAGCTTATAACATTAAAAAATCATTTTTAGTATTTACAAAAGTCACACCAAACACACATTAAATCCTAACAACATTCATGTTTGTTACCGATAATCATATTTTATATCTCAAAAAAAGAAAAAACAAAAACAAAAACTCTCTATACTGAAAATTCAAAAGTGTAATTAAATCAATAAACATTTTTTGATATTTTTTTATTTTTTATTTAAGCTTAATTAGTATTTATATTGCTAAAAATATGAGACGACTAAGGTTTAAAATTTAAACTATATATTATTTAATATAATTATAAAAAGCTTATTTTAATAACTTTTTATTTACTATTTTATCACGTATAATCTTGAGTTTGATTTATTATATTAATTTTTATAAGTATTTAATAGAAGTAAATATACCTAGAGTTAGAGGCGAAGCTACAGAGGAGCTTACAGAGGCCATGGCCCACCCAATTTTTTTTTTTTTTTTTCTTTCAAAAGTTAAAGTGCAATGCTTTTTAATTGATATATTATATACACGATAGATAATATTTGGGTGCTTACTTATTAATATCCAAAATATAGACCCATCAATTGAAGTGTTGTATATGATCTTTTTTCTTTTACTTATTATTTTTTATAGTTATTTCCTTACATTCTTTGTAAATCAGACAACGTTCTACACTTTAATTGGTAGATTAGTACCAGTCAATACCTAAATATTATCCATATACAATTATGTAAGTGGACCCTCACTATTAGTCTTAGTTTTTTAAGAAACTGTTAAGCTTACGTCTGTTTCTTGTAAATTAAAATTATTAGTATTATAATAAATAAATAAATTCCCATTTTATGTATTCCTCTTGAACATAGAAGAAAAAAATATATACCTTTTAGGATTTTATTCCCTGTTCATCATAATTTAGTCAAAAATTATTTTTTTTTTACACTAATTTCCACATGTGAGAATTCTTATGGCATGTCGACAAACTTTAGGATCAAACATTACTAAAGAATTACTCTACATATACAATTAATTATTTTTCTCCGGTTTTTCACTTAAACAATTTTTTTTCCTAATTTCTTCTTATTCCTTATCTGAATAATTTTAAGTACAATATTACAAAGCAATAAATATTTTAGATTATTAATATGATTTTACTACATTTATCATATAGTTTGTTATTTAAACGTTTTTAACTGCAACTGCTCAGATGTTGTTTTCAACTATGCGTATTGACAATATTGAGTTTCGTAACAAGATAGAAGATGGATTTTTTCAAACTCTTTGATCATGTATAATATATTCAAAGGGAAAGCACATAGCAACTTAATATATATTCGATTATAGACTATTTTATAAATTTGAAAGAGCGTTTGGCTTCATTTTGATTCATAAAGTTGTTTCTATTTTATTTATTACTTGTGCCATTACAATTTCCATACGAGACTAGACATTATCATGTTTTATTTTTTAAATATTATTATATTTGTTTTCTGTCAACTTAAATATTTGTTTTTATCTTGATCTCCCCAAAACTAAAATCATGGCTTTGCCCCTAAATAAAGTACCGAGGTAATTAAGTAAACATATTTAGATAATTTTAATTGGCAACAAAATTATTACGTTCTATTCCATATTTAGAGAAAGAATATACGACTTGAACACATGATCTTTATACACAATTGTCAAATGTGATGAACGTAATTAGACCTCTAGACCAACTTCATACTGCAAAAACTTTCGATTATGTTAAAAACGTAAAGGAAGACTTTGTAATTTCTTCATGGGTGGAAGCCTATAATGAGAATGATAAGAGCATCTCCAATGGTAATATGAGTTGTGAAAAAAATCAGAGGCCATGTAGGATGAACATCCACATTGTTAAAAAATCTATCCCCAATGCAACCTCTTTAGTGCAACTTAAAGTCAAGGTGTCAAAGTTTTTTTAAAGGCTATCAACATGATTCTCTGATTTTAGAGGTTTTGTTGGACAATCATCTTGTTGGTTTTAAACCAGATTTGAACTGGTGACACGAGGATTTTCAATCCTTTACTCTACCAGCTGAGCTATCCCGACCATTACCGACGCATCATCCTCATTTTACTAGATGACTGGGGTCTATGTCAATTAAAAAAGATAAAAAAAAAGTATTAAAAGTCTTGATCGTGGACTTCAATTTATTGAATAGAATAATTTATAAGTTTCGGTATGAGCAATGCTATGAATTGTGAATTGAGATTCTTTGTTCAAAACTGTTCATTTGTGTATATCATATATACCACACCACTTGTGATTGTGATAAAAGAAAAAAAAATTCTGCTATGATACATTTATAAAAAGGTAGAACGAATGAGAAAGAGAACGAATTTTGAACCACTAAAAAAATAGATAAAAAAAAAAAGAGAGGGTAGGAGAAATAGTCAAATCGGTCCTTTTGGAGGGATAGAGGGACTTGAACCCTTACGATTTCTAAAGTCGACGGATTTTCCTCTTACTATAAATTTCAGTCAACAGCCACTATTGTCTTCTACTTTTTCTTATTCAATAATTTTATAGTATATTTAAGAAGACCAATAATAAATTAATATGTTATTAAAAACATATATTTTACAAGTGAAACATTATATACCACTTTTTCATTTGGACGTCCATTTAGTTTAGTTACGTACCATATATAAAACAATTAACTTGATGATATTGATATATCATAATTTTTTTAAATACAAGCCACGTTTTTAAAATGTTCTAAAAATCTTTGAGCTACTTGAGAATCAAGCATTTGGTGAATAATAATCCTGTGCACGCAACAACATAGAGAGCAGGAGTAAGCCCACATAACATTCTTCTGATCTGTCGCAACATGTAAACTACTGTCTCTTTTTCAGGACCTTGAATCCTTGATACATAACCATAACACAGAGAATGAATTTGCCCATCCATACTTTTTATGGATAAGCATTACTTCTTTTTTCAACATTTGACATGTGTCTAGAGAGGGAGTGTTTTTATTAACAAAAGCACCCCCTCTTTAGACACATGTCAAGTGTTGGGGAGGGAGGTAATGTTTATAAGATAGTAAACTGAAAACCAAATAAAAAAAAAAATAAAAAAAAATAAATTATAAAAAAAATTCTGATTAGAGATAAGGGTGACAATCGAAAGTGGGTCTGGACTAGTGAGCTGTCACACGTGTCACGATCACAGTGGCTTTAAGGAGTGAAAAGTTACAAGATTAAAGTACTTTGACTTTTATAAAAATTTAAAGTAAACCCACTGCATCACCCACCATCAGCACATTAATGTTGACAGGTTCAAAGAGTCTCAGATTTACAAATATTCGAATTTGGCAATTAGCTGCCTATATAGTTTATCACATCACGACTCTTATCAAAATATCTCTCTCTCTCTGTTATTTTATTTTTTCAAAAAATAATAATTAATTATAAATTATTGAACTGAAGTAAAGCTTATTAGATTTGAAGAATTGAAGTTCTGAATTTAAATCTAATTATAATATTAAAATTTTCGATAACAAAGCTAATTAGAACCAATGTGTTATTTTTTTTTTTATTTTTTTTATTTTTTTTTTCCATATTAAAAATTAAATTATAATTTATATTGAGAACTTAAATTTTGAATTTTTTTCTAAATTTTATTTACGAACTTGAAATTGAAAAAATCAAAATCTATATACAATTATATTCAAAGCTTTCATATTCTTAATTTAATGTGCTGAAGGAATGAGTTATAAGTTTATTTAGATTATTCTTCCTTGCATATTTCATTTTATATTTTATTTGACAGTCAAAATTTTAGTCAACGATATTTTTATTTAATTTTGCACATACACCAAGCATTTGTATTAAAATTATCCAACATTTTTTTTGTGGTCCTCACCTTTCAATTAGTATTGAATGTGTAAAAAAAAGATACTTTTATTATTTTACAAACCTCCCCTAAGCTCTAACAACGTAAATGAGTTATAACAACGTTAATGGTTTCGTTAAATTGATTTGCGTTGACTATATGAAAATACTATTATACCCTTATCCGTTTATGAAAAAGCATACTATATACCTTAAATTAAAGTAATATATTTTGAATCAATGGCAAATAAAATAAAATATGTTAAAAATAACAAAATAAAGATATTTTATTAATTATTTTAATGTTATTTTTTTAAATATTTAAAAATCTATAAAATTTTAAGGGGAAAAAAAAGAAGAGTAAAATTTTTTTTTTTTTTTTTAGGAAATAACAATAAAAAATTTTAATAACAGAAATACCAAATAAAAAAATTTCATCAAAAGAATGAAAGAAAAAGAAACCCATAATTACAAAGAGCTGGTAAACATCA
This sequence comes from Acer negundo, assembly GCA_035582765.1. Lineage (NCBI taxonomy): Eukaryota > Viridiplantae > Streptophyta > Magnoliopsida > Sapindales > Sapindaceae > Acer > Acer negundo. The sequence continues at coordinate 16,366,307 of CM069240.1, forward strand.
CCATTTGTCCTCCAACATATTTTATATAAAAAAAAATTCCACCACCATTAATGGCACCAGAGAAGGGAAGGGAGATAAAGAGATGGGACTATGGGAGGAGAGACAAGGGGTAAAAAAGAGAGATTCGTAGGATTTTTTTTTTTGGCTTTGATTCGAGTTTTTTTTTTTTTTTTTTTTTTTTTTTTTATAATTATTTTTTTTATTTGAATAGATTTTACTTTTAATTTTCTTTAATTTAAATCCTTACCTTTTTTTTGTTTTGTTATGGATATAAGTAAAGTACCATTTTATTCAGGATAAGGTTTATAAAATAAAAACATATTTATCTGCATATTAAATAATAATTAAAAGTTTAGGGAGGTTTATAATATTATTAGTATTTTATTTTATTTTTTTCATTTATTGCTTTATCGGTGAATCAGTGAATGTATGTATTTATGATATCCAATTTTTTTTTGTTTTGTTTTTTTTTTTTTTTTTTGAAACGGACATCTAAAAAATTATTATTCTTGTTAATTTTTTTTTCAAAAAAAGAGAGTTGAAACTTGAAACTCATCGCTAAACGACAAAGTTCACCGAAGAGTGACATCTAAATTGGCAAATTCGACAAGTTTCCGACACAGTGTCTTAAAATTGACAAGTACACGGTAAGTAAATCCTCTTGTCTGAAAATAAAGACTTGGACAATAAGCCCCCAATTAATTTATTAACTTTTTTTTTTTTTTTTTTAATAATTATTTTACCAAAAACAGACTTAACACCATTTTTTAATTAATTAATTAATTTTTTTTAATGTTTTCTACAAAAGAAGTAAGAGAGAAGGAGCTTATAAAAGCAAAGGACTCAGCAACTATCACTACATAAATTCTCTTCATCTCTCTCTCTGGTTTTCGTTTTTTATTTTTTAATATTTATTTTTGATTTTCTCTTCAGTCTGTTGACTCTATCATCTCTGATCACCTTCTCTGTTTTATAAGCTATGATTACCATTACCAACCAGGAAGCTATATTTTTTCTGTGATCTCTCTCTCTCTCAAGTGTCGAGTGATTCAGCGGTTAGACTCAATTTGGATCGTTGGATCAAACTGCCGTTGATCAGTTTTTCTGGTGGGCCTTTTTCTTTTTTAAATCTCCAAGTAAAAAAAATCAAGCTTGAAAGCTGATTTACAGTCTTTGGGGTTAATCATTTGATTTCTTAGGGTAACGTGAGAGACTGATCAGAGAGATGTATATATATAGAGAGAGATGGTATGGTAGGTGAGTAAATCAAAAAGAAGAAAAAAAAAGCTGGTTGACTGACTGGTAGCTGTGAGAGAGAGAGAGAGAGAGAGAGAGAGACCAAAACAAAAACCATAGAGCCCTAGGAGAAGAGTTAAATTAATAATTTTTTTTTAAAAAATATGAACTTTTGTCTTCAAAAGTCTCTTCTTTTAGAAGTCTTAAGATAAAAATGCTCTAGATTTTGATTCCCCCGTTTTGTCCTGTAGTTTGATATCAAAAAAACCCTAAGAAGAAGAGTTTTCAATTCAATTTCCCAGTACTGATGCCGCTCGACTTGGACAATTCCTCCACTGCTTCCGGCGAAGCTAGTATCTCTTCTTCCGGAAACCAAAACCCACCACCCAAATCCACCGCTAAGAAGAAACGTAACCTCCCTGGAATGCCTGGTAATTTTTCCAATCTCGGTTTTTTTGTTTGTTGTTTGTTATGGTATTGATGTGTTCAATTTGATTGAGTTTTTTGGGATTTTATTTTTCAGATCCAGATGCGGAGGTGATCGCTCTGTCACCAAAAACCCTGATGGCGACAAACAGGTTCGTGTGTGAAATCTGTCAAAAAGGGTTTCAGAGAGACCAGAACCTGCAGCTCCATCGAAGAGGTCATAATCTTCCATGGAAGCTGAGACAGAGATCGAACAAAGAGGTGAAGAAGAGAGTCTACGTGTGTCCTGAATCGACGTGTGTCCACCACCATCCTTCAAGAGCTCTTGGTGATCTTACAGGGATCAAGAAACACTTCTGCAGAAAACATGGAGAGAAGAAGTGGAAATGCGACAAGTGTGCAAAGAAATACGCTGTTCAATCTGATTGGAAAGCTCACTCTAAAGTCTGTGGTTCTAGAGAGTACAAATGCGATTGTGGAGCTCTGTTTGCAAGGTATTTGATTTCATCATTTTATATCTTTTGACTTGTTATTCAATCTATTCTTTTTGTTGGTTTTGTGATGGTTGTGTTTTGGTTCTTTTGATTAGGAGGGACAGCTTCATCACACACAGAGCCTTCTGTGATGTATTGACCGAAGCGACTGTGAAAGTTCAGGGTCAACCGGAAAATCAGAATCAGAATCAGCCGGAGGTCAATCACACATCGGAATCCCACCCGAAAGCGCAGGCTGCTGACTCTTATTCTCCACCACCACCGCCGCCGCCGTCAGCAGCGGCAGCAACAGTTGTTCCGGCACCGGTTTCAGCTCCACCAGCACTTAGTCAGTCAGCAAGTGTTTTATCTGCATCAATTCTGCCAAGTTCAGGTAAATTAATATATGAATCCAAAAGTAGAGAACTGTCAATTTTTTTCTGTTTGGGTTTTTGTCTGATTTGATTTTTGTTTGTTTTGTTTAAATATTACAAACCACATAATCATTGTACTCTCTCATTCCTGGTTCTGGATCTTGTATTGTAGCAGTTTTTGTCTCTTATTGATCTTTGTTGCTATTGGATGTTTTATTATCACAATTCACACAGTAGAGTCAAAATGATCTAAAATAGGGTGGTCAAGTAAGACAAACAAGGCTCATATGAGTTCTCAAGAAATTAATTTCTGTCAATATTCTTATTAAATATTCAATTTTTGCAATCTTGATAAGGAACTAGCAAGTGATTCAAAAGCTAAAAAGGAAGAAAAGAGAAATTGTTTAGAGAAAGAGTTCCATTATTGAATCTACTTTTTCTTCTAAAGTTCTTGTTAAAGAAAAGTTCAAACTTTCCATGTATGTATGTTTTTTATTTTATTTTATATAGAAGTGGGTTTAGTAAGTGAAAGTGAACTATTATTGATTCCACTTGTATATGTTTTGCTTTCCCTTTTTCTGTTTTTGATAACAGAATTGCCAGAAACTTCCACACAATTTGTAGAAGAAACACAGGCAACACCAGCAGCGGCAGTGACAGCAACAGCGGGCTTAAATGGAAGCTGCAGTAGCTCAAGTAGCAGTGGAAGTACTAGTAGCTCCGTTTTTGCTAGCTTATTTGCTTCCTCAACAGCATCAAGAAGTTTACAGCCTTCTCATACTGCAGTATTTACGGAGGTAATCACGACTACTACACGGGCAGATCGAACAGTTGACCTTGCATCGTCTTCATCAACGGACCCTATTTCCTTGTGCCTCTCAACCAACCACGGTTCATCACTTTTCGGAACTGGAGGACAAGAGCGTAGACAATATGCACAGACAGCACCGCCATCTACCTCTGCCACCGCGCTACTTCAAAAAGCTGCCCAAATGGGTGTAACAGCTTCTAATGCTTCATTGCTTCGTGGCTTAGGGTTGGGGATAGTCCCATCTTCTTCATCGTCTGCTCAGCAGGACAATATGCTTTGGTGTCATGGACAATTAGAATCCGAGACTGCATCCTTTCCACCGGGGCTTGGACTTGGGCTGCCAAGTGGTGGAGGTTCTGGATTGAAGGAATTGATGATGGGACAACCTCCGGGGTTCGTTCCTAAGCAGACTACTCTCGATTTCCTTGGACTGGGGATGGCTGCTGGTGGCACCCCCCTCTCGGCTCTAATCCCCTCCATCGGAAATGGTCTCGATATGGCTACATCTCCATATGGAGGTGGAGAAATTTCTGGCAATGACATAGGAAGTAGCTCTTGACACGAATGAGAGACAGAGAGATGGATTACGCCTATATACATCTCCATTGCCTAGGATTATGGGGCACAATTTGTTGATCTGGAAAATTATGAAGCGATTGTAAGGTAGAAAAGAAACCGCCTAGTAGAATTAAACATCAAAGTCATTACTGGCAGTTGGGTATTTTTGATTGTTCTGCTGTCTCATTATGGCATTTGAGCAATAAGCAGCTGGTGGTCTTGAAATGGTCATGTAAACTTGTAGTAAAGCTAAAAACCAGAGACAGACCCTTTTGCTTCTAAATTATAAGTACATATATATATATATTTTGCACTGAAAAATACTGGATAGATTCAGAGGAAGATTGATCGCTCGAGCGATAGAGAAGAGAAGCAACCCAGCCACCCAGGTCTGTCTGTGCTTCTTGTTCACTTGTTGAATGAAATATGCATTTCTGAATTCATTCTATTTGTACAACAACTCTAGGCATAAATTAGTATATATCTATATATATATATATATGAAATTACTAGTTGTGTTAGATCCAAGTCAAAACATTGTTCTATCTTCTATCATGTTAGTTTAGTATATCAGAAATCAATTTAAATTGAATGTAATGCTTATTAAAAATCTCTTTCATTGTCTTGTTTCAAATTCATGTTCTTCAACATAAACTTTTTTTTTTTTTTTTTTTTTTTTTTGTTTGGTTGGGGGGATAAGGAAGAAGTTATTACAATTCAGAGAGAGAGAGAGAGAGAGAGAGAGAGAGTCATTAATTTTGGTAGCAGAAGAGGTGCAGAGTTGGATCACAGAGAGGGTTTGAATTTTTCTCAAAAAAAATTTAAAAATAAACGTGTAATGATCATTCAATGCTTGTAACTCTAGGCTGGCTAGTTTGGAAGATATTAATTATATTGAATTTAGTGAAAAAAAAATTAATGAGTTCAAGAATTTTTTATTTTTGAAATTATCAAATGCCGGATAGATAGTTAAAAAGTTTAAAAAAAAAAAAAACTATAAGAAATGGATCAAGGTCCTTTCTTTATCTTGTTTTTTCTTAACTTTTCATAATTTAATGATATCTAAGCAAAATAAAAAATATATGGTCAAAATTTGATCACTTTTCTCTCTCTCTCATTTTACTAGGTATTTTAAGGATCTTGATCCATAAGAAATATCGATTAAGATTTAACTCTTTTCGTCAATAATATTAGAATCTATTTAATTATAAAATAAAATAGGAGGGATATTGAAATAATTTTATTATTATGATCGGTCATAAAATGGATACATATTATTTTAGATAATTGTATTTGGAGATTTAAATATACGTTTATCTATTATTTTTTTCTTCTTTATAAAGTGAATTCATAATAAATAGAAATACTGATGTGACATTATTTAAAAACTTAAAAATACATATTTGTATTGGAGATGATTTAAATTTATTTTAAAAGAAAATTTTCAATTCTTAATTTGATAGCCTTAGTGTGCACATCAATCGGATAAAGTTAATGCAGTGGTAAAGCTCTTCACATCCATATCACGAGGTTGTAGGTTTGAGTCTTTTTTCGTTCCTTATAAAACCCTGAATTATTAATATAATATTAAAAAAAAAAAAAAAAAAAAAAAAGAAAAAAAAGTGTGCACATCACTTGCGCAATTATTAATTTCTCAAACGAAGGACTTAATTTCATGAGAATAGATCTTCAAACCGTTAATGAAGGACTTAATTTCTCATTCCTTTATGCTTTCGTTGTCTAATTGAAGAAAAATGTATACTCAGTTTTAAATGAGAATTTATAGTAAAAAATACTTTGGAATTTTAATTTTTGAAAAAAAAAAAACATTGAAAAGTGTGATATTTAATTAAAACAAATTATTATTTTTGAAGTGAATTGAAGTTGTTTGCATTATAAGTGGATTCATAGAATGTGCCCATATTTATATTAATTAAAATGAAAGATTATCTAATCTATAGAGATTTATTGAAAGTGTGAATCTTAGTTTGTCGTTTTTGAGTGTACGGATAATTTTTGAAACAATGTTTGGACTTTGGCCGCCATCTTACGTCCTAGATTTGTCGGTTTCTTCCAATCCACACGCATTTGTTTTTTCTTCGTTTGTTCGTTTGTTCCTTTGTTTTCACTCCACCGTCTTATTTATTTATTTTTTAGACCAGGATCTTTTCCTTAATCTTTGTATTTCTCGAGTTTAATTAAAATATTAAATTGTATGTAAAGAAAAAAAAGTTTTCAAATCTTGACTGTGTACTTTTTATTTTATTTAATTGTTATTAGATTATGAAAAATTAAGAAAAAACAAGAAAAAGAAAGGATTTCTATTCTTATTTTTTTTGGTAACTATCTATCCATTTATCTAAATAAGTTTTTATTTATTTGTTAAGTTTTCACTATTAGTGAAATTCGAACTGCTAATTTGAGAATTGTATTGTTTAATGAGCCGTGATTTAAAGCTTTTGTTATTAGTAGAATTCAAACTACTGATTTAAAAATCATTTATTTAAACCTCAAAACTCAAGTTCATCTATTTGTCGGTAGCTACGTGCTTTAGACACTCTACTGTATTGTCCGTGTATTGTTTAATGAGCTGAAGAAACACGGATATGATAATTGCCTCATAGGAGCTATGATATTTAAAATAAAATAAAAAAACAGGAATTTTCTCACAAAATTAAACGGTGGGCTGTCTTGTCAATACAGCCGGTTCTTGTAATATCGACAATGTTTTGATTTTTGAGACGTTTATACCAAAGATTCTATTTTTCAATTTTTTTTTTTTTTAAAAAAGATAAAAAAATATTATTAGTCAAATAAATAATATGTTTCTATTGACATTCTTTGTTATGTAAAGTAACATATGATTTTATTCTATTTTTAGAATTAAAAAAAATATGTGGATTAGTATATTGAAAAGAAAAAAAAAAAAAAAAACAAAATTGAGTGTACATGTTTTTTAATTCTATATAATTATTTTTAATATAGAGTTGAAGAGCAAAGTTCTTCTCTGAACTTTCAATTATTGTTGGGTAGCTCTGGAGATTTTTTTTTAATTTTATTATTATTATTTTTTTTAATAAAAAAATTCACTTGAATTGTAAAATTTGTAGAAATAGTGACTAGCTAGTACTGAGTTTGCTAAGAGTCAATTTTTGAAGTCTTATTATAATTGCTTTTAAAAAATTTCAATTTAAATGATTTTTCATGCCATTAGCAATTTTTGTATCTTGTATCAAGAATTCAAATTGGGCTTTATATTATTTGAAATTTGATACGATATCCAAATAATGTAAAATTTGACAACCGGTTTTATCTCTAGTGTGATCATCACAAAAACTTCAATTAAGGCATCGGTTAAGTTATTTAATTTAATTTTTTTTTTTGACTAATTATCATCGAGTGAATGGTGACTCGATTAGCAGGCTTGTTCACTCTATTTCAAGTGACGTGGTTGACGTGCCAGAGTTGGTTTTCAAGTTGACATGACTCTTAAATAAAGGTCTAGTTTGTACGTGAGTGAGGGTTTACGGTGAGAATTATATTACACCGTGTGATATTATCTATGTAGATCTGATATTTTTTTTAAAGTCTTTTGCTATCGGTAGGATTCAGACCTTTGATTTGGAAGTCATTTATCTAAACTTTAAGCTCATTCATCTACTAGCTGAACTACGTCTTTAGGAGCAGCCACGTCTTGTTATTTATATTGAGACAGCATAGATGATTCAATTTCTCATTGAAATCAAAAACGGAAAGGAAGCTCTATATATATATATATATATATATATATATATATTTATTTATATTATTGAGATTTTGGTCACACGATGCTCAGGAAGAGGACAGGGTCACAGGGTGATTGTAAACGTCACAAATGTTTGCATCCTAATATATATCAATCCATTGGTAAGCAAGCCAGTTTTTTGGCTATTCACTTGTGTGCTGCTTCTGAGTAATATGGTTTTCTTCAAAAATATAATTAAAAGTTAAAACACTCTTTCTACCTAATATCAAGTGTTTATAATTTGATTCACAATATCAAGTGCTTCTCTAAAAAGCAATGGTTTAATACTTCTTTTGAATGGTTTAATAGTGCTTTCGATTATCTCAAAATCACGACCAAACACACCCTAAACTCTTCTTGCTCATGTCAAGAGTTGGATGGGCGTGGGGATGGGGCGAGGGAGGGTACCCCCACCCCCATTCCTTAAACCTTCTCCCACCACTTTCCCCAAAACCCATTTGGGGGGTCTGGGGGTGGTGGCATTTTGGGGGCAGGTCCCCCCTCCCCCACACCCAAAACCCATTTCTTTTCAATTTTCAATTTTTAATCGGAAAATCAGAATTCATTTGGACATTCCAATCTTTAATTTGACACTGTTAAAATATTCAATCCAAAATCTATATAATTGTTAAAGATTTTTTATATAAATAAAAATAAAAATAATATATATATATATATATATATATATATATATATATATTGGAGGAAATGAGGTTTTGGGTTTGGAGGGTGGTACCCCCACCACCTCCCCCAAAATCTATTTGAGGGCAAAGTTTGCTCCCATCTCCAAAATCCATTTGGGGGCAAAATTTGCCCCCAAAACCCCATGGGGGCCTGTGGGGAAACACCCATCCCTAACCTAGACTAGTTTTTGCTGACATGCACTAGTAGGTCTAACACCATTGAGACGATGAGGCTAATGACGTAGTAGAATTTTTTGTTATACCGGGCTAAATCAACTTTTCACGTAACTGGGATGTCAAAAAACTGAAAGACATGAAAATATAAAGTTTATTCCAAAAATAAGTTAAAAGAAACAAAAAAATGAATCACTTATATTTCACTAAATTATAACCTACCATAGATATGATGGTAAGAATTTTGAGTTTTATTTAATGAATTTTATGTGTTATGAGATTTTACATTTAAATTTAGGAAGTTTAAAGTGTATAATTCGTAATTAATTAAGTTCTAAACCAATATTTTATAGTAGAATAAAGATGATTTTATAAATATTTGTTTTAAAATAATAAAATATTGTTTTTTTTTTTTTTCCTTTCAAAACTAGGCCGGGCTATATTACAAATGGGCTTCGCCCATGGATGAGACTATAAATTGATACAGGCAACAATTGGGTTAACTGTGTTTTCATTAGTTAATTGGTCACCCTTTGAAGTTTTAAAAAATTTCACTGTTGTACCTGTACAACATTTATTATTGTATTAGAAATGTATGTAGTTCTTCATATATATATATATATATATATAAATTTTCATATGAGATACCCTGATAGAATTATATAAGGACATTGGATGTAAGCCACTCGTTTTACATACTTTGACTTGGTATGTATGCACTTGTCAAATCACTTTTATAAATGAGTGTCTCACATTCAATATCATGATAAAGTTATATAAGGATGCCCTAATAGAAACATGACCGTATATATATATATTCCATCAATTTTTCTATTATCAGTTCGTTTTGATATAAAATATATCATATATCAGGACGAAGAATGTGAACCATTAGATTTACATACTTTGATTCAAAGTGTATGCACTTGTCAAAATCTCTCCATAATATGTGATTCACATTCTTCGTCCTGATATATTTTATATAAGGACGAACTGACAATAGAAAGACTGTATATTCCATTTTCTACTATTTGTAGATTTGTCACCGTGATGGGGATTTTCATTTTTGATCGTGGATGTATATCACAAATATAATCTCAATCTCATGTTAGTTCTTAAAATTATAATCTTTTTTTTTTTTTTTTTTAATTTTTTAATTTTTATTTTATTTTTGCAACTATTTTAAATATTATTTTATAATACTAAAAAAAAATAAAAATAAAAATACTAAAATCGATTGATAATGTCTAGCTTTATAAGTTTAAAGTATATCACGTATATTTTATATGATATTACATGTTTAATATTTAACTATACAAAACTAAGATCTAAAGGACTTTTTAACAACATAAATCCGACTAAATGTATGTTTTATACGTGTGGTCCAGATATTTTACTTTTATAATACCTAAAAGAATACTTTCTATATTTACTTATAAAATACATATGTTAGACCTCGAACATTCTTCTATTAAGGCAATGGAGGAAGTGTATTACCACCTATATTACGAGATGATATTCTGTATTAAATGTTATTACAGGAAGTGTTATTGAAAGCGCTGAAATTGAAAGCACTTTTCAGCCTCGTACAAGAAATCATGGAAGTAGTAGACTTTTGGATTAGGGTGTAGAGCATAGAGAATAGAGATCACCCAATTTTTGGGAGAGCAAGGACGGTCCACTTGGATTGATATTTTATGATTAAAAAGTGGCTCTTTGCAAGTTTACCTGAAAATAGTGTCTACCATTTTCTAGCATTTTAATTTAATGTCACATTTGGTGGTGTATTGTCACTGGCCACACAACTACTTGAATGATTTTGTCCATCACCAAATATTCCTAACTTTCCATAATTGTCATCATCAATTTGTGAAATCATTCAAGATAGGGTTTGAGATCTTTTTTCACATCATGACAGATACTTTCTTATTATTATAATATTTAAAAAAGTGTTTTTACAATTTAGATGTTTCATAAGATATTTTATGAGTAATGATGGGTTTATGGTTTCCCAATTTTTTATTTTTTTTTTCTAAATTCTTTTTCAAATTATGTATACGATTATTAGGTAACTGATGTGATGTTGATAATTCATGTGTTAACATTATTTAAGAAAGAATTCGAGAAAAAAAATTAAAAAACTTGATATTACTTTTATTTTATTTCAAAATACTTCTTATATATAGAGATAGTCTATATCCAAAACCATCAATAACGAATTTATTAATTATTTTTTTGACATAATTTATTAATTATCTCTGGGTAATAAGTTTCGGAAATAGTTTGCAATTTTTTTTTATCAAATCGGTTTCTATATTTTTTCATTGTTGACCAAACAAAAATTAAGAAAAAAACTTAAAAAAGTTTTTAATCAAATTGTTGTAGATAGAGAGGTTGATGATAATCACTTTTTAACTAATGTGGAGGCCTCAAATTAAAATATCCTCCCTAATTAATAATTACTTTTAATTTTTTATTTATTTTATTTTTATCAAAACCATTAATGGAATGCCTAAAAATGGTTTCTTGTTAAAAATTGTCATGTGATTTTATCAAAGGGTCCATTGTTTCGGTAGTTTGTCGTAGTATTTAAAATGAAGCTCTATCATCACGATTCAAATCCGCTATTGTAATTTGATATAGAACAAATTTTCCAAAATACCCTGGTAATGGTACTCTAAAAAACAAACAGTAATACATATGTAAAGGGCATTTTAGTCCCCAAGAAATAGTCAGTCCATTTTTGCTGGAGCAACTTCTTATCTCTCTCACACGTGTTTGGTGTGTGCACAAGTGAAACTTACGCGAGCTCTCTCCATTTGAAAATTGAAAGAAGGAGATTTGGTGAGGTCGAGAGACAGAGAGAGAGAGAGGAGCTCCGGGGATCATCAAATCCATCGATATCGGAGCTTCTTCAATCTTTTCAAAGCTTTCGATAGCTGAAAATCACTCAATCGATCACTTTCTCTCATTTTCAATATCACAACTTTTATCTAGGGTTCATTCAGGTTCGAATCTTCAAACTCTCTGTTTTTTTATATCTTTATTTTGAATTTTTTTAACTTCTATATATCAAAAGTAAATCTGCTCGTTTATTTTATTTATTAATGTTAATATATTCAGTTTGAGAAAATGTATATTGTTAAAGTTTAAATCTTGTAATTTACAGGTTTTGTAGGTTCTAGATTTGTTGAAACTTGAAAAATAATGAAATTTAGGATGTTATTTGCTATTAGTCAAGATTGGATATTCTTTAAGAGAGTCACTGAATCGAGGGTGTTTTATATTAGGAGGTAAAATGCCAGCTGGTGCCCTAACAAAATTGAACACTACTGTCTGTTCTGGTTTTCGGAGAGTGGTTGGCTTTTGTAATTCAAAAAGTTTACAACTTGGACAAGGAAACCTTTTGTTTAGGAATTCTGGGTCGTCTGAGTTTTTACCGTATTCGATTCGGTTGTTATCTGAGACCACTCAGTTTAATCTAAGCGTTCCGTGTAGGAGGAATTCCATGGCTGCTTCTGGTACCAAAGCTGTTTTTGGAGATGTTCACGTTGATGATTTTGTTACGGGTTGTGGTAATGGTTTAGACTTCAAGAAACCTAGTGGTGTTTATTTCAATGATAGAAGTCGGAGCAGTTGCAGGAAAGCTAGCATGAGTTTGAGAAAGAAGGAATCCCCAAATAATGGGATTTGCGGTGGGTATTTTATATTTGATTCTGTGAGAAGGAATTTCAACTCGAATACTCTCCTTGGGCCATGGTTGAAGAATATTCACACCTCGTCTTCTGTGTGTTTCTCTGCTGGGGCTGCTCAGGATGTGTCATTTGACGGAAGTTCTCGTGATGAACTTGGAAATACCACTACTGCATCTGACCAGTAAGTGCTCTCATCTTCTGTATAATTTTGTTATATTTGCTTTTGGTTGTTTTCTTGTGTTCACTAGAAAGCATGCCTCCTTTTTTGCTCTTCTTAAACTTTGTCTGACTAATTATTTTTTTGAACCTTTGCAAGAAACATTATTTGGTGTGTAGTTATTGTAGAAGTAGACTTTCTCAAAAAAAAAAAAAAAAATGGTTTAAGTGTAGAAATAGGCTTGTCAGCACTTAGCACTTGAGCTAGCGGGTCTGTCTCTCTAGAGCATTGTCTTTTAAGTTTACACTTTTTAGTGGTCCCCCTCGTTATGCTAATTTATCAGCTTGGTGTTTACTTCAGAGCTATTTTAGGAGAGAGAACCTTGAAGCTACTTTCAGGTTCATGCTACCTGCCACATCCTGCTAAAGAAGAAACAGGTGGAGAAGATGCTCACTTTATTTGTGTAGATGAGCAAGCCATCGGTTTAGCAGATGGTGTTGGTGGGTGGGCGGATGTTGGTGTTGATGCAGGTTTATTTTCCCGTGAACTTATGTCTCATTCAGTAGCAGCAATTCAGGAGGAGCCTAAGGGTCACGTTGATCCTGCCAGGGTATTGGAGAAGGCCCACTCATTCACCAAAGCCAAGGGTTCATCAACAGCCTGCATCATTGCCCTTACAAGCAAGGTTTTTTGTTATTTCATTTCACTAATTAGTCATGCCTGTCCTGTTCTAACTATAGCTATTATTGGAACATTGCCTTTATAGGTAGCACGAGTTAAAATATGGTTTACATGATGATTTTAAGTGCATTTCTCAATAATTGCTTTTTTCGAACAGGGAATACATGCAATTAATCTGGGGGATAGTGGATTCATTGTGGTTCGGGATGGATGCACTGTCTTTCAATCCCCAGTGCAGCAACATGGCTTCAATTTTACATATCAACTGGAAAGTGGCAATACCGGCGATCTACCCAGCTCTGGTCAGGTCAGTTAATACACAGATGCCTCACAGGCTTACACCAATTATGATATGTACATTTCTGCAAAAGTATTCTCACTGTTGCTTCTTTATATGTAACATATCCTTGTCCAAATTGAATTTATACATCTGCCAATCTCAAATAATTGGTTGTTTGCATTGCGTTTTATTTTTTACTTGATACAGTTAACAAGTATAGATGATAATTGGACTTTTTCCTGCTTATATGTGTTTATGATGCTTTACAATGGAAAAATACAATTTTGCGTTCCACTTTCATCTGTTTGAAATTTAGACGGCATGGAGAAAGTGAATGAATCCATTACAACTGAATATTTTGTTTGTCCTGAGCTTAAAGAGTGTAAATATTATTAATGTTCTTCGACTGTTCGACAGCCAGATATATATATATTTTCCTATATCCATTTTTCATCACTGCATGATTAGACTGCAATTTTCTTTCGAATGTTTTCCCACTGAGCTCTTGGTTAGAATAAATAAAATCTTTCATTAATAACTACAATAAATGGGACACAGTTAACCATATTTTTCTGTGATCAATGTTCTTAGGTTTTCACAATTCCTGTTGCTCCGGGTGATGTCATTGTTGCCGGAACAGATGGTTTGTTTGACAACTTATATAATAATGAGGTTACTGCTGTTGTTATTCATGCGGTAAGAGCAGGCTTAGGACCCCAAGTGACGGCTCAAAAGATAGCAGCTTTGGCACGTCAGCGAGCTCTAGATAAGAACAGACAGACACCATTTTCAACAGCTGCTCAAGATGCTGGTTTCCGCTATTATGGTGGCAAACTTGACGACATAACTGTCGTTGTGTCTTATATAAGTAGCTCCTCCAATATCTGAGTCTGCATTCTACTAGTTGCAATGCTTGTTAACCTTGTATATGTTCACACATTCTTCATAGTGGTCAATTAAGCAGGAAAAACCTTTAGTTTTTTTTTTTTGTTTTTTTTGTTTCGTTTTTGTTTTTTACTTTTTTTGTTTCGAGATCTAGTGGAGGGAACTCTTAATGGTATTTCTTCAATGTATTTGTTTGATAATACAAAGTTTAGCTCTCCATTGGTATCACTACATTTCTGTTCTTTTCCTCTCAATCACTTTTGAATCAAAACCGAAGAAGTGGAAATTTTTGCAGAAATCTGGCTCTGAGACTTGTTCTGTTGCTCATGTTTCTCATTATTCACTTTTTTCTTCACTTTGGCCACTTCCACTACTATGTGATTTACAGTTGAAAATCGGCAAATATGAAAAGAAACAAATCCAAAAGGCAGAGTGGTTTCTCAAACCTCATACCAAGTTCTTTGTTAACTAAATCACTTTGAATCCCAATTAGAGGAGTTATAATACATTTGATAGGTGTACAGTTGGTTGATTAAGCTTATAAAGTAAGTTTCTCTTGTGAGGTAAGAAGAGAGAATGTGATTCCACTCTTATCCTCTTTAAATTCAACGATAGGATAGGTTTCACTCAAATGCAGAAGAAAAAATGGATTTTCAATCATGAAACCAACCAAGTCCAGGTTCCTATATATATCATTCTAGTAATTACTAAAGTGATTTTGTAAACCACCCAATCAGAGCTGTTTTATTATTTTAATCCAGATCTCGATAGCCTCAAAACATTATTAACTTTTCCATTGATCTTGTGAGCAAATGATTTTCAAAAAGAAGGAAAGACACAATCCCACATCGGATGGAAACAGCTATTTTGATAGCTTATAAATCTATAGAGACATTTTAACATTCGCCGAGCTCGGTAACGCGAGCCTGTGACCCAAGTGGGGGCATCAAGGTGGTGGGACCTTGGGTCAGCTCCATAGGGCCGGGCTCTAAGTGGTAATTATCTGGCCTGCCCGTTCCAAGCCAGGAGTTGGGCCGTGGGTCTCCAGCGAAGGCTAGAGGCTCACGGTCTTTAGAGGTGGGGGCACCGCGTGAGGCTGGTTTCACAGAGCAGCGATCACCCCCCGCTCCTGGCAGTGGAAGGATTACAGGCCGGTGCTACTTGGGCCCATTACGGCTCAATGAGTTGGCTCAGTAGAACCATCATTTTTTTTTTTTTCTTTTTTATTTAATCAACTTCTTTTTTTTTCAATATATATATTTTTTTCCTTTTAAAAAATGTTACTGTGATTATCGAAACATAGGTGTCAATCTCTCCAAGTACGATCGCCGGTGCACAGCGAGCATTGCCCCGATTTGTTTTCTCTTTGATTGGAGGGATTCTCTGCTGACAGGAAGTCAATCCAAGAAACCTCACTAGTAAATCACATGTTGAGAAGAAGCTCAAATTCCGGTTAAAGTGGGGGATTATATTGTAATAAGTACGGGATGAAATAAGATTGGTTAAATGGTATACCTTCACGTTATTCCTTCACATCTATTCGATCGATTCATGTGGCTCCAAACCGAATATAACTCCAATACATGAATTCAATGTTTCACTTTAAAAGCATTAACTTTTATAATTCCAGTAATCCTTGCAGTAATTAGTCATTGTCCAAAATGAAATAAGAACTTAATTAGCAAAATAAAAGGATAACTTGAAAAACCTCAATATATATTTCAGTAGCGAAATGGCTCAGATTCAGGTTTTTTGCTCAGACTGTGAAAACACAGAGGAATCTCCAGGTTGCCTCGCCAAGAAACACGCCTCACACAGCTTGACCGAAAGCCTGAAAGCATCATCACATACTCATTACATTTAATCTTGAAGACGGTGAAGATGGAGATGAGCGAGTGAGAGCTGCTGCTTCATTTTCACCAGTCAGTTTTCTTGAACCATCTTTGATTTTGATTTCATTGATGTGCTTCTTCACCGTAATTGGGTGTGACACTGTGAGGACAATGACCAGTCACATAAATTTTCCTCTTCATTACTTGACGACTCTGTATAAACGGCATCACCTTCGGTGAGCGAAATTCGAACAACTTCTGATATGATCTGAAAGCTAGATGTTCCGATATGAAGTGGGTTGATTCATTTTAAAAGACCAAAATGTATCCGAAATTAGTAAAAACCTGGCTCATCCGGTCATTTGAAATCAATTACTGCATTTAGTAATAAACGAAGTCATAAAAAACTAAAAGACAAGAAACATAAGAGAGTGGGCGAAAATGGCTCAGATTAAGGTTTGATCAAACAAAGAGAGAAATTCACCGACAATGATGGCTGCAACACAGAGATATCTCCAGGTTGCCCCGCCAAGAAACGGGCCTCTCTCAAAGCTCGACCTAAAGCCTCAAAAATATCATCACAGCCTCACAGCATTCAGTTTGGAGAAGGAAGAAGAAGAAGAAGAAGATTATTATTGTGATTATTTTTTGTAATAATGTTCAAGCAAGTGAGTGAGAGAGCGAGAGAAAAGGCGGTTCATTTCGATCATAAAAAATGGAGAAATCATTGACTCCGCTTCAATCAGAGAAGAAACATACCATGAATCATCACTCTGAGAACAGAGTCTCATTCTTAATATTTCTGGGAATACATGGAGGCTCATATCAGTCTTCTATCAGACCATGATTGAAACCTCACTCCACCATGGCTGCAACAAGCTGCCCCGCCATGTGAAGCAAATGTTTCCACACCATCTGATTTTCTTGACCTTACAAAAATCATAATCACGGCCTCATGACACCCATTTTTCTACTTTCTACATGTAAAAAAAAAAAACATATACAGAGATTGTATGCATGTTCATGTGGAAAGTTCTGTGAATCTTATTTTAACACTACAAAATAGGCTGATAAATCAAGATAATCATGGCAACACAGTATTTGAACACTAAAGAAAATTGTTAACATACACAAATTAGAATAATCTGAAGATAACTCACAAAATTGCTGGGAGCATATGGAGGCTCAAACAAGAACGAACCCCACATCAAGATGGCTGCAAAAACAAGTTGTGCAAGTGAAATCAGAGAGAAGCCCACCCACCATTTTCACTGTCACAGTTACCCTGCCATCAATGTCATTTTTTTTTTTTTTTTTTTTTTTTCCATATGAAAAAAGATACAGATATAAGAGAGAGAAAAAACTGCAACTCCTCTCAAAAAATGGACCGTCTCAACCACCCAATCAGAGCTCGTTGGTGAGAGAACCAGGAGAGCGAGGAGAACCAGTTTTGTATCCCACGCCAAGCTCAGTCACTCGGGTTTGTCACCCAAGTGGACCAGTGGGTTGGGCTCAAATTTACTTTAAAAAGTGGGATACAAAATTGGATGCTTAGGACTACTCAATGAAAAGAGATTACACAAAGATTTGCATTCTTTTGGAAGTCCAAAGAATACCATATCAGTCTAAAGACAAACAATTTCAGTACAGGAAGCAGAGGCAATTCACATGAATTGGTTTTATAAACTGATATTAGAAACAACAGAGAATATCATCATCCATCACCATATAAAACAATATTCAAACTGACCAGTGAAAATGGAACTTCTCCGTACTTTATTATAGGTTTCTAGCTCATCGCATCCATCTTCATTCCTACGGCAATTACATTGATGCTGAATCAAAATATGGCAATTTCTTAACCGTGGCTATTCTAGTATGGCTTTTGAATTTAACATCTCCCAGAAATACAATTTCTGAGCTGTCTGTATAAATGTATTTCAAAACACTGGCCTGCATTTTCAACAAAAAAAGAAAAACAAAAAACACTGGCCTGTAACCTGAGAGCAGATGTGGTTGATCACTGATCACAGATCTGAAAGCGTCACAGCATCAATTTCCAGCAGTGCCATAGTACTTCTCTACTGAGGCGGCAGCACATTGTTTGTCTCTGCATCGTTTGTCTCCAGAGGCACATTGTTTGTATCCGGAGGCACATTGTTTGTATCTTCATTGTTTGTCTCTGTAGGTTCATTTGTCTCCGAAGGTTTCGTGAAATTTGTTATGGCATTGGGTCCATTAATACGAATAGAAGCTCGGTCATATTCATGAGCAGCCTCTTCAGCTGTGTCGAAAGTCCCAAGCCAGATCCGGGTTCGTCGAGACCTGTCTCGGATCTCTGCTACCCAACTCCCCCATGGCCTCTGTCTCACGCCACGGTATTTACGACCGTTAGATTTGCTACTGGCTTCTTGGATTGTTGTCCTAGTGGTACCGTCTTCGTTAGAAGTTCCATTTTCACTGGTCAGGTTTCTTGAACCATCTTCGATCTTAATCTCGTTAATGTGCTTCTTCACCCTAATTGGGTGTGAGGATGGCAATGAGCGACAAAGACCTTCATTCTCATCGCTTGATGAGTCGCTATCAGTAGCATTGCTGTCAGTGAGCGAAATTCGAACAACTTTTGATGTCATCTGAAAGCTAGATGATTTCATGAGCTTAGTGGTAATGGTTCGATGTTCTGAGTATTTGGTTCGATGTTTAGAGTATTTGGTTCGAGATGATTCGGATGATTCAGATGAAGTGGGTTGGGTCATTTTAAAAGACCAAAGTTAATCTGAAATTCAAAAACCTGCTTCATCCAGCCATTTGAAATCAATTACTTCACGGTTAAAGAGCATTTAGTAATAAAAGAAGTCATAAAAAGTAAACAAACAAGGAAAAAAAAAATGAACAGATGTAAATCATAATGAAAAACATAATTAAGTGGCACAAAGGCTCAGATTCAGGTTTAATCAAACAAAGAGAGAAATTCAACGTCAATGGCTGCAACAAAGAGATGTCTCCAGGTTGCCCTGCCAAAAAATGGGCTTCTCAAAGCTCGACCTAAAGCCTGAAAACATCATCACAGCCTTGTAACATTCAATTTGGAAGAAGAAGAAGAAGAAGAAGAAGAAGAAGATGATCATGATGAATATTTTGTTCAAAGGAGAGAGAGAGAGAGGGAAGGGCGGTTCACATTGACGTAAAAATGAAGAAATCACCAGCTCTGCTTCGATCAGAGAGCAAACAAAATAACTGTCTGAGAACAAAGCCTCATTCTCAAACTAGTCAGAGTTATATAAACACCTGAGCTTACTATTATTGCTCGGATAAAATCTGAGGCTCATATTCGTCTTCTATCAGAAAAGAACGAAACCTCACTCCACCATGGCTGCAGCAACTTGTTTGTAGCTACCCCGCCATGTGAAGCAAATGTTTCCCACCATCTGATTTGTGGACTTTTCCAGAATCAATCATCACGGCCTCATTCATGATTTTACAAATAGTATACAGGGAGACAAAGAAAGAGAGAGATTGTATGTAAAAATGAATGGTGGAATCATAATAACACAATATGTGAATATTAGGAAATAGCTCATATGAACTATCTACTATAAATCGAAATCCCTTAACATTTATACCGGATGCTTTGTTCTTCACGCAATTAATTTTTTATTTTTATTTTTATTTTTTTTATTTTTTTGGTGCTATAACTCGGTTTGATGATTATAATCATTACACATTTTTTACTGTGCCCACAACATTCAACTTGAGGTTGATTATCTCAGGTTGACACATCTACTCACAAGTTATATGCAAGAGCCACCAGGTACTCCTGCAGTTCATTAATTGATTAATGCAGTTATGAGAAATCTTGAATTGTGTATGTAATTTGCGTGTAAGTTTATGTGTAATGTTGAGGTAATTTATGTCACACGTTTTGGCCTGCAGCAAATGTGTATGATTTGTAGATGTCAGATCGCTTATTTAGTTACCGTTGTTAGTCTCCGTTGAAATATTTATTAGTAGAGTATTATCCAAACTCTTGTTTTGTACACTAATAAAATGCTGGCTAAATCTACAAGGAAGTAAAATAACAGTAGAAAAAAAAAGGAAAATCTTACTGAATATGGTGTTTTTCGATCTTCACTGTTACCTAGGCATATCTTTAAAGAACTAAGTCGGGCATGGCCTTTGGTTCATGTATAGTGAGCAAAGGTTTTGAATTCTGGTCACAACACCAATTACCTGGGTTGTATACATCTTTTGATAAAATTTATCAAGTGCGGAATTCATTATCAAACCTACAATCAATTTTATAGCAATTATCAGGTTTGATAATCTAATAATCTACTACCCTGAGCGAGAAAACGTGCGGTATCCCGCACTTGAAACTAACTAGCATCTTCAGAATAAAATGTCTTTTCATTTCTATTGAGCACTACTGTCATGGTGACAAGATGCAACTATTAAACTTATGTACTTTCAATTATTGTCCTATAATAATCTTCGATGTTGCTCATGTATTTTTGTACAGTGTTAGTGCAGAGCCTGTTAAGCATGCATGTGTTGAACTTATTCAAGCTTGAAGAAATTTCATGAAGAACACAGCATCCGATAGAAATATTAAAAGAATTTCGATTTACATGAGATATATCATTACTTAAGTGAACAAATTCGAAGCATATTAAATCCATACCTTGCAAAATTAAGAACAATCGTAAATATGATTTTTAAATAACTTACAAAATAGCTCGGATTATATGGAGGTTCAGGCAAGAACGGATGAAATCAGAGAGAAACCCACCATTTTCACAGAGACCCAGCAGCTACTCCGCCTTCAGAAGCAGATGTTTATCGTCTTCCAGGTCATTTGACTTCACAAAAACTATAATCGCAGCTGCCTCATCATCACACCCATTTCATTTTCATGTGAAAAGAGATTGTTTATATATGAATATGTTGAAAGGGTTGATGGATTGAAAATTGAAAATTGAAATTTATAGATACGGAGAAAAAAATCTGTGGCTTCGTTGAAGAGGGTCAGAGAGAAGGACAACAGTACTCTTTTTTAGTCTTTATCTGATTAAATAGTATTAGACGATCTCCGGTCTCGGCTTAATTAAGAGAGTGGCTGCTTTTTTTCGTCTCCAACAGGCCCCTTAGAGACTCTTTTTAACGTGATTTGGTAAAGCTCACTCTGTAATTAAGGGTCGGTTTCAGCAGCCCTTTAAAGGGACTCGATATATTTAAATTTATTTTATTGTTAAAATAGGTAAGATATTTAACTTTTAAATCCTAATAGATCTTTTATTATCCAATAAGTTTTTATTTTTATTTTTATTTTTTTTAATTTTTTTTTTTTAAATTACCAATAACTTTTTTTTTCTTCACTATAAATTGGTCATTCCTTAGTGTAAAATTTCACACTTCATCTGAGGTTTTACGTTTAGTATAGATGGATGGAGATGTTAAAATTATCCATTGATTCGGGGACCTGCCCGTTAGAAGCGGTTTTAACCATACCATTTAAGTTGTGGTATAGGGACGATATATTTTTCAATCCCCGATTTAATTTCGGTACAGTTACAAGATTTCAAGTCCTGGCCCTACTACGTCCCCTTACCCAATTATATGTATAAACATAATTTTCTCTACCACTAACATAATTTTCCCTCCATTGAAACACTACTTCATTCCAAATCATTATATATAATATACCCATCACACTATTATTTTTATATTATTCAATAATATT
The DNA here is from genome assembly GCA_035582765.1 of Acer negundo. Classification (NCBI taxonomy): domain Eukaryota; kingdom Viridiplantae; phylum Streptophyta; class Magnoliopsida; order Sapindales; family Sapindaceae; genus Acer; species Acer negundo. The sequence goes on from CM069240.1 coordinate 16,388,096, forward strand.
TATATGCACTTTATCAAAAAGTCATAAAAAAAAGAAATACATTGATGGGATGGGGATGATATGAGGCAAAAAAATGATCCTTTAATGTGGAATCCCCGTACATGTACTGTTTATTTTTAGATGGGTATTTATCGAAGATGGTATTTCTCATACAAATTGGTATTGGGGATAGTAATGGAAAACTCTTCCCCGACTTGTACCAATGACATCCCTATAGATGGAACATAATGGTGATACATATACCAATTTACTCAACAATCAATATTCAATTATTGATCAAAATGGTGAGTATTTGCCTCGATCGCCATACCTACAAAAGACAATCTCATTCAAAATATACTAATAAAAAAAAAAAAGTAGAGCGAAAAGGAAAATACAAGATGGAAGAAGATCTATTACTTGTATCTATTTGGCTCAACACTAGCATGGTTATGGGGCAGGGCAGTTCGCAAAAAAAAAAAAAAAACAAAAAAAAAAACATCATTTAGGAGTATAATAAGGGGATGATCATTTCTAATCGTGACCAAACTGGGCTAGAGTATCGTTGGTCGGTTATTCAAATTGAAGTCAATAAATTTTGTGAGTTTTTCAAACAGATTGAAGGAAGACAGCAAAGTGGTCTCACACAAAATGACAAGGTACTGACTTTATAAAAATTTGAAGGAAAAAAAAACAGTATTGTCTTAATTTTTCATATTTTAATTAGATAAGTTTACAATTTTTTTTTACTTAGGTTTTGCAAGCGATGAATATGTTCCATGATATCCATGGAACTAGTTTTCAATTTTTACAATGTTGGAATGAGTTAAGACACGCACCAAAATGGATCACTGAATCTTCTATGAAAAAGTACAAGAATTCAAAAACTACAAGCCCTGCAACTCCAGATACAACAAATTTAGGTGAAGACGAAGTAGATAATGTTGAAGTGATGAAAAGACGAAGTAACCCTACAATCTTGTAGTTTCCTCATTGTTTGGTGACCTTAAATACTTGTCACCGAAAATTGCAACAACAACATTTGGTTAACATTTTGAGACTCTCTATAGTAGTGCTTTCTCCAATTCGCATGTAATTATCCACGGAATTTGCGAATACTCTATAAGCAAATATCCTCATAACAGCTGTCATCTTTTGTAGTGATGATAAACCAATAATTCCAGCAGCATTATGTCTTTGGACAAAGTAGGAATCTTATGCTTCCACTGGAGATAGAATATGTAAAAAAAAGTGGACGATGCATTTGAAACCTCTTTCGAAATATATGTTTGGGATATACTAGAGATTCACTAAAACAACCATGATAAAGTCTCTCATGACCTTGAACTCTATAGCGTTGAATTATAACGTGATCAGGAATAGAACCACGACGATGTGAACTTTGTCCCTTATTAGCGTGTTGCTCTTCTTCCAAAGCTGCGATTGCTAATAAGCTCGCATAATCATCATCATCATCATCCTCTTCTTGTTGGAGTAAGGTACGTAACAAATTAGCAGCCATATTAAATGGAAGTAACAAAAATGAGTTTAACTTTGCAATAAAGGAAACAAAGAAGAATGAAGTCAGAGTGATGAAAATAAGAGGTATTTAACAACAGTCAAAAAAAGTTGACCGAGAATATATGACCGCTGGCACTCATAATTGTTAAATAGTGTAGAAGGTCGATCGACGATTGAAAAGGATCGGGTTGGGTTGAGTTAGGCCCAAGGCAACTATCCTGGTTCGTTAGTTGTAGGATGTCGTTCGAAGATGGTTTTTCTGGTGAGATGAGTTTTTCAACTCTGATTCGTTGTCTCCTTCGTTTAACCTGCAAATGAGCAAAGAAACAAAAAAAGAATAGAAAGGAAACAATGATGAAAGTAGGATAAATAATCTTAGCCTTATGTATGCTTGGACTGAGCAATCTGATCGTGATCAGAAAAACCGTTCAATTTCGGTTCACAGAATTCTTAATAGTTTCAATATGCTAATCTTAAGCTTTTTCCCTCCCCCACTAAGGTTAGTGAGGATCCTTTTTATAGGCGCTCAATTTCTCTTTAACGGTCAGAGTAGACTAGAATCACGTGGAGAGATTTAAGGAGAGATTCTTTCCATATTTGAATGGTTTGTTTATTAATGTTGATAACTTCTTGGTTAGTCAACAATATTGATAGCAGTATCGGGTCGACCAGCGTTACAGGTCTGGACTGATCCTAACATCATTATGTTCTGGGCCTTTGCAGGTTGGGCCTAAGATGTTCTAAGATGTCTCCCAATGGGGATTTAAGTACCAGACCTAGTCCACTTCCTTTTATGTTGCTAGAACCGTCAATTTACAATGTCCACTTTTCATCCTTCACGTTTTCCGTCATGGCTACTAATTCTTGTTCGGCTTGCACATTCTCACAAGGAGTAAAATCTGCTATAAAATCAGCAAATACCTGAGATTTCAACGCCGTCCGTGGATGGAAGCTGATTTCATGTTCGCTTAGTTCGACAGCCCATTTCGTCAATCGACCGGAAAGTTCTGGTTTATGTAATATACTTTTAAGTGGGTAAGTAGTTAATACCTTAATAGGATTGCATTGGAAGTACGGTCGAAGCTTTCGAGCAGCGACGACTAGTGCTAATGCCAATTTCTCTAGTCGACTATACCGAGTTTTTGCGTCGAGAAGTGCTTTGCTCTAGACTTGGCAAGGTTCTGGTTCGAACCGTGGAACCGGGGTCAAACCGAAACCCGGAACCGAAAAAACCAGAATCGAAACAGGAACTGAAAAATCGGTTCCGGTTCCGGTTCCAGTTTCGGTTCCGTTCCAGTTCCATTTTTTCGGAACCGGTCGGTTCGAATCGTATTGGAACCGGCGGTTCCAAGTTTTATTTTATATTTTTTAAAATTACAAAAATAACACTTTATTTATAAAAATAAAATGTTTAAAAGAGAAATAACATTGAAGAGTATTAAACCATGGTCCATAACTCTTGTACAAGTATATATATTTTATTTTACATTCTCCTCATTTTTATATAGGTTAGGCATCTCACCACTTTTCTTCTTTATCTAATGTGAGATGTGAGATTTTCTCATCCTTTCTATTTTAGTTGTGATTTTCTTATACTTTCTATTCTAGTTAGGATTTTCTTCTCTTATTATATACAATATCGAATATATGATATATAAAACTATCATTTGCCAGAGAATAAATAATTTGTTTAAAATCAAAAGCAGAAGACTTTCAGAGAGTTGAAGATCCAATACGCTCAGCTGCTTTCCCGCAAAGAAATAAGATATACAAAGAGTTTAGTTTCAGCAGCTCGTGATGCTGGAAATGACAACGAGAGGTTAGGCATATATAGCTTATGTTAATTTGTGAATTCATATATATATATATATATATATATATATAACTTCCATTGTTACATTTATTTATCTTTTTTACATTCAATTTCTTTCTTTCTAGTATCAATTTGTTTCTTTTAATTATAATATTATGTTCGGATTGCACTTTGATTTCTGTTTAGAACTCCTATCAATTGTTTTTCATGCCCATTAGCTTTGAAATTTTTGCATGCTTCGTCAATTATAGATTTGTTAGTTGGACATCGATCAATTTCTGTTTGGACATAGATTTGTTAGTTGGACATCGTCAGTTATCAATTGAAAGTGCTTGAATGAAAAACCATCTATGTACAAGAACAAAAGCATGTTTTTTAATCCAAAAGCTCACTTTCAATTCATAGCTTGTCACAATTATGTAATAAGAGAGGAAAATCACAAGTAAAAATCTAGAACAGAAAGAAATATAAGAAAACCCCACATCCCACATCGGATAAATAAGAAATGTGTAAAGATGCCCAAATTATATAAAAAGAAGAAGAATGCAAAGGAAAATATACTTACTTAGTTACTTGGACACGTGTTATGGGTTACGGCCCAATACTTCACAATGTCTTTTTTAACATATATTTTTTTAATTATAAATTAAACGTTATTTTTTTGTAATAAAAAAAAAAAAAATTTCGGTTCAAAACCGCCGGTTCCTCTGGAACCGAAATCGGAACCGACGGTTCAGAATCGAAACCAGAACCGAACCAGAACCTTGCCACCATTACTTTGCTCACGTAGTAAACTGGGTGTTAAATGTTATCTTCTTCCCTAATTAAGACGGCGCTTACTGTTGTACCGGATACTGCTAGGTATACGAGCAATATTGTAGTGCTTTCTCGCAACTGTCGTTCCATTCGAATGCTCTATTTTTTCTTTATGTATCGAAGAATGGATGGCACCGCTCAAAGGACTTGGAGATGAACCTGTTCAGAGCGGCCATTTGACCTGTAAGTTTCTGTACATCCTTGATGCACCTTGGTGATTCGATCCCTTGGATTGATCGAATTTGATCTGGATTGGTTTCGACGCCTCTTTGGATGACCAAGTAACCTAGAAATTTTCCTGAGGAGACACCAAACGAACACTTAGCAGGGTTTAGTTTCATACAATATTTATCGATAACGTCGAACGACTGTCTAAGGTCTTCGATGTGTTGTTGAGCCATTAGCTATTTGACCAGCATATCGTGGATGTATACCTCTATCGTCGTTCCAAGTATATCGGTAAACATTTTGTTGACAAATCTTTGGTAGGTCGCCCCTGCATTTTTTAAACCGAAAGTCATTACTTTATAGCAAAAAGTACCTCGTTCTGTCACGAATGCCGTTTTTTCTTGGTCTTCTGGATGCATCAAGATTTGATTGTAGCCTGAATATGCGTCCATGAAACTGAGTAGCTCGTGTCTTGATGTAGCGTCGACTAACATGTCAATGTGAGGTAGAGGGAATGAGTCTTTTGGGCATGCTTTATTGAGGTCTGTGAAGTCGATACAAACGCGCCATTTGCCATTTTTTTTTTTGACGACTATTACGTTTGCCAGCCAATCCGGGTATTTCACTTCTTTTACCAAGCCTATGTCGAACAGTTTTTGTATCCCTTCGTTGATTACTTTGTTTATTTCTAGAGAAATTTCCTTCGTTTTTGTCTTATTGGCTGGTGTTTGGGGTCTACCTGTAATTTATGAACTATTACTTCTGGGTCAATTCCGATCATAGCTTCATGCGACCAGGCAAAACTGCTTCGTCGTTCCTTTAAGAAATCAATCACTTGCTCACATATTTCGATTGGTAGTCTAGATCCGATGAAGACTTTACGCTCTGGTCGATCAAGATCTATTGATATTTCATCGAGTTCTTCTATTCTCGGTGTCTTTGGGGTGGGTTCCACGTTGATTTTCTATAATTGCTATAACTCTTCATTCTTTTTCTTCATTGCATTTTGGTTACATTCTCTGGTTGCCCCATGTTCACCTTTTATTTCCCGTACCCCCATTTTGTTGGGAATTTGATCATTTGATGATATGTCGACGGGATTGCCTTCATCTCGTGTATCCAAGGCCTGCCTAAGATTGCGTTATATGACGATTGGCAATCGAGTACTAGGAAGTTGATATAAAGGTTGACTCCTCCCGCATAGATTGGTAGTACGATTTCACCAATGGTGCTTTTCTATTCTCCATTGAAGCCTGTTAGCATTGTCGTTCAACGATTAAGTTTAGTTTCGTCGACCTGCATTTCTCGTAAAGCACTATTGAACAGAATGTTACATGAGCTGTCATTATCTATTGATATATGTTTTGTTAAACAGTTTGCAATATGTAATGAGATAACCAGTGCATCATGGTGTGGAGAAAATAAATCAGATTTATCGGTCGACTTGAAGGTAACATTTTCATCGGTACTTGAGGGATGTTCTTGGTTAGGCTGAATCTCTGCATTCGACACCTGTCGGGTGTGCTTTTTGGCCACAGAATAACTGACGTCACTAACTTTGGACCCTCCTGCGATGTAGTTAATCACTCAATCTTGTCTTGGCGGATTAGGAGGACTGTCATTGATTGCTGGCTTTTTTTCCTCGCGTCGAGCTATAGTTTGCTTCCCTTTGTCTGTCAAGAACTCCTGCAGATATCCTCGTTTGAGAAGCTCTGCAACTTCTAGCCTGAGAGCGACACAATCCTCTGTTCGATGGCCATGATCCTCGTGGAATTCGCATCTTAGTCTTACGTCCCGATATTCTGAAGGTGCATTCATCTTTCGTGGCAACTTGATGGTCTTGTCCATTTCTTTCATTACTGATACAAGGTCGACTGGTTCAATGCTTAGGTTGTATTTTAGGACTTCTATACGTGGTTTACTTGTTCTTGGATAGTTCTGCCCATACGGTAGGTCTCCATTTGAATTTTCTTGTAGGGGCAGTACGTTTCTTCTATTATCTGTCGGGTAAGGTTCTGACTTTCGATCGTTCGATTTTCTCTCAACTCGATCGTTTCTACGGTTTGAATAATTGTTTACTTTGCCTACGAAATTGGCTTCGTCTTCTTCCCATTTGATTTGGGCTCATGCCTTTGCTAACACGTCCTCCATTGTCCTGCATGGATATTTTATGAGTTATTTATAAAGATCAGAATCAAACCTGAGACCTTTTCTAAAGGTGTAGATGACGGTCGCCTAATTATAGTACGAAATTTGCACTTTTCTCTATTGAAGCGTCCGACGTAAGTCCTCAAGTTTTCGTCATGTCTTTGTGTGATTGTATAAAGGTCGTCCGACTGCTTCTAAAGTTTTCTACTACTTGCAAATTGCTCTACGAACGTATCTGTAAGTTGTGCAAAAGAATTGATTGAATTGTTAGGCAAATTAGAATACCATTGTAAAGCCGGACCATTAAGACTGGATCCGAATGCTTTGCACATGCATGCTTCATGCAGGTCGCGTGGAATAGCTGCAGTGAACATTCTTTGCTTGTACTGCGCTATATGATTGTCTGGATCAGTCGTTCCCTCGTACTGCTTCATGTTTGGAAATTTGAATTTTCTGGACATTTCAGTCAGGGCTATGTCGTCGACAAATGGTGAGTCGGCGAAGCTGTTGGCTGTGCTTTTCTTTATCGGAGCAGGAACTCCAGGAAACCTCTGTATAAGAGCTTTCATCTCTGCGAATCTACGAGAAAATTCATTGTTAATAGCCATAGGTAATTCAAATCCAGATTTAACCAAACTTGGGGTCGACTGGATTGATAAAGGGACTTTTAAGACGTTTTCTGGTCGCTGGCCTGCACTTAGATCCTGTTCGGTTTCGTTCCGGAGCGACAGATCGTTGAGGTCGATTTCGACTCTGGCCGTCGGTGGCATTCTCTGATTACGACCGAGATTGGGATTTGCGTTTGATCATATCTGTCCAGCTAGGTCGTCTAGAGCTGTTCGGTTGACTTCTTGTTCGTCGTTGAGAACTGGGACTGGGTGTCTCGTTGTTTCATTATCCGGTATAACGCCGTCAACTAGGGCTCGTAGTTCCTCATTAGTCGCTCGAATTGCAGCTTTTTCTGCCTCGAGTGCCTGTAATTTTGTTACATTTATGGTCATTTAGGCAGCCAACGCCGCAATTTGTTCTTCGACCGTCAAGGTGTTTCCATCTTCAGACATGTTGGAAGGCTTGAGTGGCTTTTTTTTTTTTTTTAATACGTTGCAATGGGCCCCACGGTGGGCGCCAAACTGTAGGGGGTCGATCGATGATTGAAAAAGATCGGGTCGGGTTGAGTTAGGCCCAAGGCAACTATCCTGGTTCGTCAGTTGTAGGATGTCGTTCGAAGAGGGTTTTGCTAGTGAGATGAGTTTTTCAACTTTGATTCGTTGGCTCCTTCGTTTAACCTGCAAATGAGCAAAGAAACAAAAAAAAAATAATAGAAAGGAAACAATTATGAAAGTGAGATATATGATCTTAGCCTTAGGTATGCTTGGGCTGAGCAATCTGATCGTGATCAAAAAAACCGCTTCAATTCCGGTTGACAGAATTCTTAATAGTTTTAATATGCTAATCTTAAGCTTTTTTCCTCTCCCACTAAGGTTAGTGAAGATCTTTTTTATAAGCGCCCAATTTCTCTTTAACGGTCAGAGTAGGCTAGAATCACGTGGAGAGATTTAAGGAGAGATTCTCACCACGTTTGAATGGTTTGTTTATCAATGTTGATAACTTCTTTGACTCTGTCAGTCAACAATATTGATTGCAGTATCAGGTCGACCAGCGTTACAGGCCTGAACTGATCCTAACATCATTACGTTCTAGGCCTGTGCAGGTTCGACCTATAAGCCATTTCTGGCTACCACAAATAGTATCTAGTATTTAAATAATATAAAGTTAAAATTATTTGTATAAAAATATAAAATAATAGTTACAAAGTAAAATATCAAAATAATAATAAAAAAATATTAAGGGAGTCATTTAAGGGTATATTGTTGGAACACTTACTCCCTTAATATCCCTTAATTAAACTATGTTGAGTTTCAAAATTTGTTAAGATATAACCATCTACTATTATTTCAAAAAAATGGTTAATTGAAATTATTGTTTTTCTCTACCAAAGTTACTGTTTTTCAATCATTTTAATTCATTGTTATTAAACTAATTAGTACTATTTTTAGAATTTGGATCCTTTGGTGAGCTTATTTTTGTCCTGTCCTTAATAGATATGTTGACATGTGTAATCAATGACCGTTATTTATTTTATTTAAATACAAAGTCCTATTCTCAAGTGTTTTAGATCAGGAATTAGATTAACATAATAGAGAACCTGGATCCCTATTTTTAACGATCGTTATTTCATTATTTAAAATATATAACAATTTTTTAAATATTGATAAGATGCGTATTCAATTGACCGTTATATTAGTTATTTCAATTTTTTAATTTTTTTATCCAATCGGGATAATGATTTGAACTTAAGATAACTTCGTCAATAAATGTGGTTATCACTAGCTATTGCCTTCGACCACCAGTTATTTTGATTTATTATGAGTGGATTGTCATTTGTCAATAATAAGTTAATTGCAATACATTGTTAGTTTAGTTGATTTAAGTATAGCTCAAGAATAAAGTTTGGCTATGTTTATAGCATCAAAACAGATAAAGATTACCACCGCCAAATGTGTATCGGTAGTTTGTAGTAAAAGACGATCATTTATATTATAATATTACAATTTGAATCGTCGTACAATATATGATATATAATAAAAGAAAATAGATAAAGATTGTCTGCTATAAGCCTATAAGACTGACATGATAACAAAACCAACAAACTATCAAAACCCCTTAGGCAATTAAACGATGATCAATGCTAATATGCTATAAACAATTAAGCTTATTGCTTAATATTTAACCTTTTTTTTTTCCCTCTAATTTTATCCGATTGATAGCCTGAAAACATTGTCACAGGCTCACAGTCTATATTGTATGAGCTAGTGAATCAATCAAAACAAATAATCCAGCAGAGCAGGAAAGACTCTATATCCCACATCGCTTGAAAAGAAAAGGTTTCAAGTCTACATAAGCTTGTCAAAGCCAACATTTATCCGCCGAGCTCAGTCACGAGGGCTTGTGACCCAAGTGGGGGCATTAAGGTGGTGGGACAATGGATCATGTCCATTGGATCGGGTACAGTGTGGTAACATACTGGCTTGCCCATTCCAAGCCAGGAGTTGGGTCATGGGCATTTAGCGAAGGCTAGAGGCTCATGGTCCCTAAAGTGGAGGGCACAGCGTGAGGCTGGTTTCACAGAGCAGCGACTACCTCCCTCTCTTGGCAGTGGAAGGATAACGGGCCGGTGCCAATTGGGCCTAATATGGTCCAATGGGTTGACCCTACTGGACCACCACCTTTTTTATTTAAATCTACAAGAACTATGAAATTAAACTTATAAAAACAATTTTCTGGTTTTTTTTTCATCATTCAAATTACATTTAAATACCGTGGAATGAATAGATATAGGATATTATTAGAGGGACATAGGTTTTGGAACTTCTTCACCTGAATTAGGTGTTGATTGGTAAATTTCTAGTGAAATCAATACCTCTGTGGACGTATCTAATTATGATGAAACACGTAAAATTATTTGTGTTGTGTTGTGGTTTGATTGCTTTTAGTTGATTATATTTCTTTATTGCTAGTATTACATTATTATGTTTGTAAGTCCATTCAAACAAGGTCTTAAAAGAAGTTGGTGGTAGTTTTCGATTTTACCTATAAGGTGTTCGATAAAATTATTAAGTAAACTCAAGAGAGATATTGTCACACCGTTTACGGCACAGACAATTACAAATTTACAATTCTCAAGAAAGTGACGGCCACCTCTCTGTGTTGGATTTTGTCTGTCTCATTACTCTCATCGACATTATTATATAGTGTAGACTGTAGAGTAAATGGTAATATGGGGAAGTTGAAGGGTATTTTCGTAAGCAAAATAGGATATTATCACAGGGACATAGGTTTTGGAGCCTGTTAGGTAAATTTGTAATAAGATTAACAATAAAGATAGTATTTTAATTTATTTTGAATGTTCCAATGTTAATATAAGGAATGTAATAAAATAATTTAAGGATAAACAATTTATTAATATTATTATTATTGTTAGTTGACTACTGTAGTTGCATCGATTTCTTCATATGAGATATGAACTCAATGTGATAGAACATTTAAGTACAAAAATTTAAATAAATATCACTTCCCAATAATTTCCGGTGAGTTATTGATCGTAGATAACCAAATTTAATTTTCTCTATATCTAAAGTATTGACCAATCAATAGAGTTTTACCGTATAGTCCATTTGTAAAAAATACAAGAAGAAAAATATATAAAATAAAAATAAAATAAAAACCATATGTCAACACCCCATTGGAGGGGTCATTGACCGGTTATTTTCTAAGCAATTTCCTTTAATTTTCTCTATGATCATCATCTCCCTCTCCTGATTCTCCTGATTCTCTTCCTTTCGATCCTAGTTCATCAGTTTCCATACCTTATTCGTCTCTTTCAACAACAATAACCATAACATTTAACTCAAATATGCAAATACCAAATCACAACTTGAAAAACAAGTTTTTATCAGATGTGTACGATTCTTGATAGCCTGATGGCCTCAGTCTCACACCAACGTATTTACGACGACCTTGTTGAGGCTTGTCTCGGAACTCTGCTAACCAATGCCCCCATGGCCTCTGTCTCACTCTCACGCCACCGTAGTTTTGGCTGTTCAATCTGCTACGGTAATTCTGAATGTCAATTAAACACATTCCACATAGTAATTAAACACCTGTAATCGTGATTAAATCCAAAGCTACTACGCCGTTTGTATCCTAATTATAGAGACCCCCCTCCATTTGAGTCACCTCCAAACTTGATTTAGATTTTTTTTTAAATTATGTTCTTTCTAGTCATTTGTCATTCTTAAAAACTGAAATAAGATCTTCATTAGCAAGACATAATGGTTCTATCATTGGGAATAAAGTACTTCATTGTTAAAGATGATTTATTACGATAAAAGTTGAGGTGGTTAAGTGATAAAGCCGACCCATCATATCCATTTACACGTTGACTTAGTACATTATGATTCTTGCTCTGAATGGACTCGTGTGGGCACATCACGAGTCGACTCGGTCAATATAACAAGTTGCAGAAATGCTCACTAGTAACTTAGATGAATGAAAACCTTGAAAATCTGTAGATTGGAACAGGTTGTGCCTGTAAATAATCGATCCACAAAATCGATAAAGCGAGTTCTATTTGCACGACATGACAAATCGTAGTAAAGGTTGGGGATTGATTTCCAGAAATTCTGCTGATGATTGTTTCATTTTTGGACATGTTGGGAATAAAGACAAGACACAGACTAACCCAACTCATATCAAGCATGGATGGTTTTCATTTTCATGCCATTTGATTCTTGAAGCATGATGTGAATATGAAACCATACAACTGGAGAAGTATTGAAAATTGTTCCAAACCACATTGTGTTTTTGTGTACATGGAAGAAATATAAATTGATTATAAACTGAGTGAGGTGAGAGGTCCATCTTGTTTATATTTTTCAATACTCGACATGGAAAATGCTTGAATTATGATCCAGAATAATTATCACAGCCTACGAGCTTGTCAAAGGCACTCTCAGTCTCCAATCCAATCGAACAAATAATTTCCAGGAGAGCTGGAAAGACTCTCTATATCCCACATCGCTTGAAAAGAAAAGGTTTCAAGTCTACATAAGCTAATCAAAGCCATCCTTGCATCGCCGAGCTCAGTCACGAGGGCTTGTGACCCAAGTGGGGGCATCAAGGTGGTGGGACATTGGATCATGTCCATTGGATCGGTCTTAGTGTGGTAACATACTGGCTTGCCCATTCCAAGCCAGGAGTTGGGCCATGGGCCTTTAGCGAAGGCTAGAGGTTCATGGTCCCTAAAGTGGAGGGCACAGCGTGAGGCTGGTTTCACAGAGCAGCGACTACCTCCTTCTCTTGGCAGTGGAAGGATAACGGGCCGGAGCCACTTGAGTCCAATATGGTCCAGTGGGTTGACCTTAACTGAACCATCACTTTTTTTTTTTTTTTTCTCCTATTTTGTGGGGCTAAAACCTAACAATCTTGGGTGAAATAATTTCAATTGGATTATTTATTATTAACTCAAACCCACGACCTCATGATGTAGAAGGTATAATAAATTTACCACCTTACCAATCTTATCTCGTAAATTTCAGTTAGATCATACTTAAAAATGTTATAGAAATTGAATTGTTCGATTTAAATCTAAAAGAACTATATAATTCAACTTATTAAACAATTTTATGTTTTGTTGAATGGATACAACACGTCAATTATTTTTATTAATAAGTTAAGCACTAGAAGCAACCCCACTTCAATTAACCTCCTCAGTGAACAAACATCTAAAGCAAGACAGCAGTTTCAAACTCAAGATTATATATTTGCAATGAAGATTGAATAACAAAAACTTTAAAGCATTGTAGATTTCCAAACATTTACAAGAAGATCTCTGTGTAGAGACAGAGAACATAATATATTGAAAATCCTGTTCAACATTTACAAGATTGTTACCAAATTCGTTGAAAAATCAAATGAAGAAAAGACTTGCCATACATACAAATACAATTTGTTACTAAAATAACCCGACTCAGCACCGACCAATACGAGCATCGATCACTTTTCTCTACGATGCATAGTTTCTTTTCTCTACGATGCATAGTTTTTGCCTGCCAATGCTCCGGTCACATTCTTGATGTAGCAGCCTTAAGCTCTCGAAGCCTGTTTAATACCACAAGAATCATGCCTACAAATCAACTTAAAGCAAATCCAAGGAAAACAAGCACACGGGGATGAAAAGCAGAGAGATCAAAATCACAAAACATTAATATTTAAGACGAAAATTCGAGAGAGCATGATCAGCACAAAATGTTTTTCCTAGTAACAACTCGGTATAGGCATCTCAACCATGATTAGGAATCAGAGTCTAGCAAACATGAACCTATTAGAAAACTGAAAGGAGATTTCACAAAGATTTGAATAATGTTTTAGTCAAAAGAACACCAGATTGTTAGCAATAATGTTTTAGCAATTCACATGAACTGATTGCATCTGCTGGATCAAAAGAACTTGAAAAGTGCCAACCAAAAATATCAAATAAAACTGATATTAAAAACAACAGAGAGTATCATTAATCATCAGATGGGTTATCTTCAACCTCAAAGTAGATAATCTGGATGAATGATCTCTCGATAATTTAACTAATGGTTTCTTCAGCAATGCCATCTCCATTCTTCCATTTACTCTATGAGTCAACATGTGAAAGCTTTTGAATTGTGGCTATCAGGCCATCCAAAGTACGGCTTTTGATAAAACTTCTCCCAGCAATCACTTCTTTTGAATTTCGATCAAACTCATTGCATATATAGTAAATGCTTGTAAACATGTGATTACATCCAAAGCTACTACGTACGCTATTCTGACTCAAATAGAGACTCAACAAGACTCTATGGACTCTCCTCCAAATTTGATTTAGACTCTTTGAAATCATGTTCTTTTTTCGTTCCTGTAATCTTTCTAGTAATTTGTCTTTGTTAAAAACACAAATAAGATCTCATTAGCAAGACACAAGGAATATATAGCTTCACACTGTTATAGAGGCTTTAATATTAAAAGAATAAAAAGAAAAAAAAAAAAAAAAAAAATGAACATATGTTAATCATAAAAAGAAAACATAATTAAGTAGCTAAAAGGCTCAGATTCGGGTTTGATCAAACAAAGAGAGGGAGCGCTAACAGTGGCTGCAACATAGAGAAATCTCCAGGTTGCCCTGCCAAGAAACGGGCCTCTCAAAGCTCAACCTGAAGCCTGAAAACATCATCACAGCCAGGTAACATTCAATTTGGAAGAAGAAGAAGAAGAAGAAGAAGAAGAAGCAGCAGAAGAAGAAACTGATGATGATCATGATCATGACGACGACGACAATGATTATTATTATTATTATTATTATTATTATGAGCAAGCGAGCAAGAGAGATGGAGAAATCATTGGCTCCGCTTCGATCAGAGAGTGAACAAAACAACAGTCTGAGAACAGAGCCTCATTTTTAAACTAATTAGAGTCAATCAAACACCTGAGCTTACTATTAATGCTCAGGATCACATTGAGGCTCATATTCATCTTCTAACAATCAGACATGAACGAAACCTCATTCCACCATGGCTGCAGCAACATTTTCGTAGCAGCTGCCCCGCCATGTGAAGCAAATGTCTCCCGCTGTCTGATTATTTTGATAAAAATCAATCATCACTGCCTCATTCTTGACACCCAAATTTCCACTTTACCTAACTATTTTTTCAAATGCTATAAACGAAGATTTCACACACTATAATGTATGTTTTTGTGAAATAATTTGCGGATTATACGATAATCATTATAAGACATACAAAAAACAATGCTTTACATACAAAATTATGATAATCTTAACATAATTTATAAAACAAACTTACAGAGTAGCTACAAGAACAAAACCTCACATCACCATGGATGCATGCAGCTACAAGTCTGATTATTTTGACTTTTCAAACATCAAGACCTCATTCTTGACAACCATTTTTCATTTTACATAAAAATTGCCAAATGCAATAAATCAATATCTCACACAATATAAAGAGATAACCAGAGAGATTGTATGTATGTTTTTGTGAAATTTTTTGCAGATCATAAAATAATCATTATAAGACGTACAAAAAAATGCAATGCTTTACATACAAAATTATGATAATGTTAATATAATTTATAAAACAAACTTACAAAGTAGCTACAAAAACGAAACCCCACATCACCATGGTCCATGGATGCATGTAGCTACAAGTCTAATTATTTTGACTTTTCAAAAATCAATCATCACTGCCTCATTCTTGACACCCATTTTTCATTTTACATACAAAATTACAATAATCTGAATATAATTTCTAAAACAAACTTACAGAGTAGCTGGGATTGAATGGAGGCTCAAATACGTCTTTTATCAGACAAGAACGAAACCCCGCATCACATCACCATGGCTGCATGCAGCTGCAAGTTGTGTAAAGTGAAATCAGAGAAAAAACAAAAACCCACCATTTTCTCAGGAAAGCCAGCAGCTACACCTCCATGAGAAGCAGATGTTTGTCGAGAAAATGGAGAAATCAAAAATGGACCATTGTCACTGAGAGCAAACCCTCTTACTAACGACAGCGTTTTCTTTAGGGTTATTGAGATGGGCGAGGATAGTTTGGTCATTATCGGATTAGTATTTTGTTTATATGGGCTTTTAACATGAGAGATATTGTCTACATTTTAGCCGAACCCAAACAAGTACCATTTTTGGGCCAAACTCAAACTGAATAAGCACGTCATTTCGATTTGCCGACGTGTCAAAACACGTCGTCGTCTGAAGAGCTCAAAATGACTAACATTTGTAATGACAAAACAAATCACAGAACCACCGCTCATTAGAAAAAAACATGGGGATCAGTTGAATCACAACACGCATTACAACAAGAAGTCTACAACAACCCAACAAAAAAAAAAAAAAAAAAAAAATTGAGAAAAAGAGAAGGGCCGCATTAGAGATTTTATTGACTCAACACAACACACATGACATATACAAACACTGATCGATGCAGCCAACTACATGCTAATTAATAAGCTAGAAATAGATCAAGCCTTCCACATATTCTTCTTAAAAAGGTGGTTGTTGTTGTTGCTCTCCTCCTCCTCCTCCTCCTCCCTCTTCACGCTCCCTTTCTTCTTCTTGTTTCATGGCTTCTTCTTGCTCTCTCTGTGCAGCTTCTTCCCTTTTTTGGGATGCTTCTTGCTCACTCTTTTCTTCTTCTCTCTTTCTAGCTGCTGCTTCTTCCTCCTCACTCTTTCCTCCTCCTCCTTCCTCTCTCTTTTTTTCTTCTGCTCTCTTTCTTGCTTCTTCAGCTTGCTCTCTCTGTGCCTCCTCTTCTTGCTCTTGCTCTCTTTGTGCCGCTTCTTCTCTGTCTCTTGCTTCTTCTTGCTCCCTCATCTCTTCTTCTCTTTCTCTAACTGCTGCTTCTTCTTCTGCTCTTTTTCTTGCTTCTTCAGCTTGCTCTCTCTGTGCTTCCTCTTCTTGTTCTTGCTCTCTTTGTGCCGCTTCTTCTCTCTCTCTTGCTTCTTCTTGCTCCCTCTTTTCTTCTTCTCTTTCTCTAGCTGCTTCTTCTTCTGCTCTTTCTCTTGCTTCCTCTTGCTTCATAGCCTCTTCTTGCTCTCTCTGAGCCGCTTCTTCTCTTTTTCTGGCCTCTTCTTGCTCCCTCTTCTCTTCTTCTCTTTCTCTAGCTGCTGCTTCTTCTTCTGCTCTTTTTCTTGCTTCTTCAGCTTGCTCTCTCTGTGCCTCCTCTTCTTGTTCTTGCTCTCTTTGTGCCGCTTCTTCTCTCTCTCTTGCTTCTTCTTGCTCCCTCTTTTCTTCTTCTCTTTCTCTAGCTGCTTCTTCTTCTGCTCTTTTTCTTGCTTCCTCTTGCTTCATAGCCTCTTCTTGCTCTCTCTGAGCCGCTTCTTCTCTTTTTCTGGCCTCTTCTTGCTCCCTCTTCTCTTCTTCTCTTTCTCTAACTGCTGCTTCTGCTTGTTCTTCTTTTTTGGCATCTTCATCTACTGCTCTCTTTTCTGCTTCTTCCTCTTGTCTCTTCTTCTCTTCCTCTCTCTTTTTAGCTTCTTCTTCTGCCCTCTTTGCTGCTTCTTCTTCTTCTCTTTTTTTAGCCTCTTCCTCTTGTCTCTTCTTCTCTTCCTCTCTCTTTTTTGCTTCTTCTTCTTCTCTCTTCTCGTCCTCCTCCTCTCTCTTTTTGGCTTCTTCCTCCTCTTTTCTCTCCTTCTCTTTCTCTTTTTCCTTTTCAATATCCTCCTCCATTGCGCTCTCTGCCTCCTCGGCACAAGATGTACACTCTAATATGACTGAATCTCTCTGTGGACTAAGTAGTTGATCAATTGTCGTCTTTGTTACATTGAAAGATAATGCCAAAATCTGTTTGTTTAATGCATGAAGTATTGAATTCTTCCCTGCTAGAAATTGAGGATAATTTTTCTCCGTTGTTGTGCTGAAACCCATGAAAACAAACGAGTCGTTGTTGAACGACATCTGAGCCATCGGATGGAACCTAGGTACCGCGAAAACATCTCCTTCTTCGACCCTAAAATTCAAGTCTTTGCAGTTCGCTTTTAATGCTGTGCTCGGACAAACCACCCGAACCATTCCTTGTCCTTGTAGTACTACCGCTATCTCATTAGCCATCGGATTCCAATGTGGCCCCATCATTGAACCCTTCACAATTAGAATACATAAATTATTGTCACAATTTCAATTCTATAACAAACTTTTAAAACATTATAATCATTAAAACTAACCTTTGTCAAGTTCACCATAAAAATACCAATATTTGTACGTTTCAATACTTTCAGGTCTTTCTTGTCCACTGTTAAGCTCCATCCGTTACAATTCTTGAAATCTGGTTTAGCGTCTAGAATGTTAAACGATTTCTTGTTTTTGTTTCCTTCGGCCGCTTGCAATGGGTTGCGTCTGCCGATTACAAAAGCCTCCAGGAATCGATCCTCCAATTGCCATATGTTCGTTTTTGTCTTTGGCAATGCATGTATCATAGCTGGTGGCTTTGTTGCATTTGTAATTGCTTCAATCACATCTTCAGAGACCTTTTTACACACACCAAATCTCAGTATACATGTCACAGTACTCCATAACGCAACATTAATGATGAATAATTGGCACTTGATATCATATATGATAAATCATATATGTAATTGTAATAAATGCATGCAAAATTGCAAATAAATAACAGTAAGGGTGTGTTTGTTCCTCTACATTGGATTGTATAAGCAAATTAAAATATATTAAATAATGCAACTCGAGTGTTAATTTGTTCCTTTCTAATGTAGCCACTGCCACTGCTGCACTAAACAATACATAGTATATAGCATACAATATATCTTACCAAATACATTTATTGTACTAGTATAATACGATCCAATTTAATCAAATACAA
Source organism: Acer negundo (assembly GCA_035582765.1). NCBI lineage: Eukaryota > Viridiplantae > Streptophyta > Magnoliopsida > Sapindales > Sapindaceae > Acer > Acer negundo. The sequence continues at coordinate 16,406,537 of CM069240.1, forward strand.
TACAATACACCAAACATGCCCTACGGATCATAAATTCGATTATGGTTTGATAGTTGAAAGCCAATTAATTCTATGTGTCAACATTTAATTTAGTTCAAATTAATACACATTAGATGTGTTCTACACTTTCTCCATTTGTATGCATAATGTCATTACCGTCACATGAAGAAAAGACCGACCCACACAAATTTACGCAAGTTTTTCTCTACATAGTAGATGCTGACATTCATTTGATGCACCGTTCTCTAATAATTCAGCCTTTGTTATTGTGTTCCAGAATTACATGTTTTTTTCTTTTTTTCCATTTTTTTTTTTTTTGTAAATTAAAGAAAGAATTGACAAAGACAAACAAAAATGAAACCATAAATATTAAAATCTTGGTTTGTGGATAATACCTTGAAAGCTGAAGCTAGGACTTTCTTATCAAAGCCCAGAACGAGATCACTAATGCTGGTGTATGCTCCAATTGATGGTTCCTGCATTTTCATATGAAGAACACACAATCAAAATCTATACTGTAATTTATTCTAAAACATATTAATATATAAACCGCATTGAAGTGACAGTGGTATATAAGAAACTATATATAAATATCATACAAATGCTTCATCTTCTGTATTAGAAAACATTGCATAGATTCTAAGCTTTTCTCTTTCGTTCAGTTCTAAGTTGCTCTCTACGAAGAAGACAGTCCCTGGCTGCAGCCTGAAGACGTCTCCTCGCTTTAATGACATCCTTTTTAGATCACCTTCATCAGTCCAACTCAACCTCCCACGCCCTGCACACAAAAACCATTAATTACATGAAAATATCAAAATCATGTTGTATTACTTATTTGAAAGCTTATCAATTTTACAAAATTAAGTAAAAATGTAAAATGGTCTTATTATTTCATTTACTATCAAAATAGTCCCTCTTGTTTTAATTCGTATCAAACAAGTCCCGCCGAAGCCGAACTAGTTACTTTTAGCAAATTTCTTAATTTTGGCTGAACCAACAAAAAAAAAGTGTCCAGTCATGAACTAACCCTACAACTGAAATAGTTATATGGAAAGAGTAAATATTCGTCCTCTAAAGTTTCTTTAATTAGATTGATACATTTTTATCGATCCCATATGATAAAAGGAAAAACAAAGGAAATTTTTTTTTCTTTTATAAAGAACGATATTAAAAAAAAAAGACATTGATATTGTCCAGAAGGACCTATGGGGCAATTACTTAGAAGTACATTTTGTACAACAGTCCTTCCCATCTGATAGTTCAGGATCATCCTGAACCGATCTTATCTGGTATCGCAAATCTCAAGTTTGCTTATGATGAGCTGATCAAATTTAAATGATGTGCCATATAAGGGGATTGAAGAGGGGTTTGACTCGAACCCAATACTCGTATTATGTATTATTTAAGTGCAAGGTCATTCTCATCTTGTCCTATTATGTATGATACTTACAAATTAACTTAATTGACCATATTATTTATCAAAAATTATATATATATATATTTGAAATATTTAAAAAAGAGAGTTTCTCCTTACAATCCACAAATTATCTATTCACACTTCAAATTGAATTTTTTTTATTAATGACAATTTTAACCTAAACTAAAATTACTAAATAGGACAAAAAAAATTTAAATACACTTTAAATTAATTAAATTATTTAAAAAATATTCTTTCTCCTAAATCATTAGATTAAATATTACGTTTTAAACTCTCTTTCATAAATATGTTATTACCATATTAAACACTCTCTCCTTATTAATCTCTCTCCATTAAAAAAAAAAAAATGATATCATATTTCCATACTTTTCTCCATCAGATTAAATATATATATATATATATATATATATTAAAAAATCAGTTAAAAAAAAGATATATGAAAACTTGAATTGTTTTAACTAGATTTAATTAAACTCAAAATTTCTAAAACTAATGAAAAAATTAAAGTTCTCTAGGCAATCACATATCTACAAAAGTAACAAAAAACATTTTCATATTTTGATCTTTTTTATAAAATAATAAATAAAAAAAACAAGGTAATTGTTTTTTTTTTTTTTTCTTAACTGTTATTCTTGCTTGAGAAAGAATGGGGATAGAAAATTTAAGATATTTATTGGAAGAGAGAGAGTTTAATATGGTAATTAAAAATTTAGGAGAGAGTATTTAATATGTAATAATTAATTTGATGATTTATGAGAGATTAATTGTTTTTTAATAATTTAATTAAAAAAAAAAAAGATAAAAAGGATAATCTTGTAACAAAATGGAGTGTCTTTCAAATTTTTTAAAATTTAAATTTTGAGAATGGAGTGTTTTTAGAAAAAAAAAATCTAAAAATAAAAAATTGGATTGTCAAAAGAAGCTCTCTTAAAAATAAAAAAAATAAAAAAAATAAAAAAAAGTAAATAAAATAAATAAATTGACCAACCCGTCCCCAATCCTCCTGTAACATGACTCACATCTCATACAATTATTGCCACCTCTCACAATAAGCTGTTCCATACTGATAGCTGATTATTATTATTTTTTTTAATAACTTAAAATAAAAGAAAAAAATAATAATAACCAGCTGCCATGGAGACATCAGGTAGCTAATTATGGGAATCAGGTGACAAGAGAAGTCGGGACGGATCCTACCAAAAAGTGTCTATAAAAATATAAAATCTTCCTAATTTTTTTTTAATTTTTAAATAAAATACTCCTACCAAATTAATAAAGAAACCTCACGAAAATTATTTAAATTTGAGAATACCAAAATTACCCTTAATATAGTAAGGACTCTATTTTTATATATGTGAATAATAAGGACTCTTCTGATAATATATAGATTAATGAAACAATAAGTACATTTTGTACGTAGATAAAATAAGGATTAAATTAATAATTATTTAAATAATAGGGCTGATTATGAAATTATCCCATCATAAATATTAATTATGGTGTGATTTTTAGTTAAATGTACCTGATCTAACATAGAACACCATGCCAGCATTAAGAAGCACAGGAAGAAAAAGTGAATTGGGCTCCAATGTGATGAATTGAAGATGATAAGGGCCTGTTGATGGTCCATCACTGATTTGAACGGCTGAGATCTGTCCAAATTCTGTTCTGATGAGGGATTTCCTCTGCTCTCTCTTCACCATTCCTCCTGATGCATCTTTATCATTGAAACCCTCTGCATGCAACACCAACAAACACAGAGAAAAAAACAAGAAGAATGGCAAAGTTGTAAATTTTTTCAACATCTTTCAAAGAAATAAAAAATCTCCTGATAAAATCGAACGATAGAAACTGATCGATCTTTGTTTGTTGTTGCCTCGAAGTGTTATTATAGAGAGAAAATTAAACAGATCATGAGTCACGTGTCTGGTGTCTGGACACGTGCATGGTTTCATGCAACGCGTGGCAAGTGCTCGGCTATTGCAAATTTGCAATTCCCGCTAAATTACAAAGTGGTTAAGAATTTGAGATTGCTTTTAATTCTCAGCTATATATTATATATTATATATTTGGTTTGAGCTTCGAATCCTTATCTATATTCTTGCAAAAAAATTAAGGGACCGTTTGTTTAAGTTTTTAAAAACTGTTTTTTGTTTTTTGAGTCATAAAAACTGGAAAAACCAGTTTAGTAGGATGATTTCAAAAAACTGTTTTATAAAACATTGAGAACAGTTTTCAGTTTTAATGAACAAAAAATTGAGAACTCTGAGAACAACAAATCATCCTACTAATAAAATTGTTGTTCTCAGTATTCTTGAAAACTTTTTATTAGTAATAAAATTTAATCAAACCAAATATTATAACAAACACATTTTTTATGTTTTAATTCTCCGAAAATCGTTTTCAACAATTGCTACCAAACGTGTTTTCGAATCTAAAAAATCCAAAAATCAGTTTTTCAAGAACTTCAGATTAAAAAAAAACAAAAACAATGTTGACTGTGTAGTTGCTGAAGATATCCAATGCTTGGGGATTTTTATAGGGATAAGGATTCTATCATTTTAATATTTTATCTTCAATGAAGTTATTGTATTATAAAATACTTTTATTGTCATAATGTAGTAACGAGAGAGTATATATATATATATATAATATTATAATTAATACTACATATTGAGATCGTGGATATATGATTAATACTAACTTTATTCTAGATTATGTGGTATTACAAGTCACTTCTCATAATATTAATATAAGGGAATTTTATGTAAAAATTGTAGATCAAATCATATCACCCTCTTAAGGATAGATCATATCATTTAGGTAAATTGCAAGGAATCTAAATTATGCATTGAGATATGTTTCAAATGTAGTGTTTGATTACAAACAGCCTATACTCCACTCATTCGGTGTCTGATTTAAAAGAAAAAAAAAAAAATTGACATTTTGATATATATATATAGTTGTTCACCTCAATATACACTAATATATTTATATTAATGCAGTGTATATAAACCATTGATTAAACATAAGCTAATATTGATTAGATAAAAGTAGTTGAATCCAAGTTCAACAGATGTTTAAAGGCAACAACTTTTGGGCATTTATATCTAACTTATGTTGTAGTTGTACAAAAGATTTTTTTATTTTTTTATTTACCTGCTAATAAGTCGTTTAATGGGTATTTCATCTATCGTTTTATTGTAAAAGATTAGTCCCGACCGTTCCGCCATAGGTACCTCCAAATTCCGTTGAATAGGATTCGACAATGGATTTGAGTCGATGATCGGAAAACTTCATTTTCTCAATCTTGATTCGCATAGAAAAGTCAAGAACTACTGTCCTAGTTAAATTGCTAAAGGCCTTTTTTAATATTAATATACTTTCGCTTTAAGTAATTTGGGCCAGCAATTCAACTGGACACTTTGGTCTACAATATTGTAATTCATTTCACACCTAAACAAAAAACATATTTCTAAGAAATTTTTATCTTTTTATGACAATGAAATGGATATAAACCAAATTCATCTATATTCTGATGTAGCTACAAAAGACTTTACCATCTTTGTTAACAAAGAATGAATTTGAGCCAATGCTTTTTCTTTTTTTCTTTTAAGGAAAGTTCATATGATTGAACATTCACCAAAAAAGTATGAGTTGTAGATCATTAACAAAAAAGAGACATCCTAGAAATTTATGGTCCTCATGTGATTTAATCACTTTGCGGCATCAAAATTCAGGATAGATAACAGCCTGATCCACTATAATAAAAAACAAAATATTATAAAAAGTATATGATGTAAATCAAAATTCCACAATTTTCAAGTACGGTGAAATGATATATGATGTGATAAATGTATTTTTACATCACATATATACAAATCACTTGTTATGTAATTTGAAATAAAGATCAAGAATAAATTTTGAGATATAAAATATTATCCTTGCAAATATAAGAACTCACCAAAGAAAGACCTAATTTCAGAATAAATATTTGATTTGATTGACAGAAATAGTAGGCATAAATGCATAATGCATATAGCAAGAAAGATGTCTCTCAAATATGTTGTTGTCTTTCACATATCCTCTATATGTACATCACCCTTTCCACGTTAGTAGAGGTAAGGGATCTGCGTTCCACCATACACATTTACATGTATGTGGAGAATTTTTTTCTCCGTAAGTCCGTGTTGTGTGAATACATATCTCTTCATTATAAAATTAATATATAGATTGATAAAATAAAAGTAAATAAGTAATAGGTTCTCAAATAAATGAGAAAAATTTGCTCAAAAATAACCCTTTTTTTTATTAATTAAATCTAAAGTTACAAAAAAACTATTCGAACCCTCACGTACAAAAAACAAAAACAAAAAACAATTCAAAACAAACAAACTGATTCTTCCCGAACCTGGGATTCCTAAATTGACTAAAACAGAAAATCTCAAAACTTACTAAAAAAATATATAAATTTGAATTATTTCTAAAACCTAAAAGAGCAAACCTTGAAAAAAAAAAAAAAAATCCTAAAAATTGAGAAATTGAGGGCAAAACTTCAAATTTTTTTTTTTTTTTTTCCTATAGGCTCACCAATATAGTTCTAGCAATATATCATGGGTCAAAAACGAACATCACTTATCTCTCCTAATGGGCTTGTGAAGTGTCCTATATTATGGTCTTATAGATATTCAAACAGCATATATAGTGTTTTCAACTAGTTCGATGTTAGATTTCAATATTTATGATGAATTTTTAAACGAATTTCGATTGAACTCTAATATTTTTCGAATTTCATATTTTTTTGGGCATGAATTTATAGTATTGAAAGTTAAAATATTTTATAGGACCACTGGTCCACTGGATTGAGCTAGTGGGAACTTATATATATTTCGAATTAATGTTTGAAGTTAATTTGACCGATTTTGAATAGGGTTATTTAATTTTATGACAATCTTTGAAGATACATTTTTGGGATTATCACCAAGTTAATAATTTGAGTTTAAATGTGGCACAAAAGTAAAGTGATGAGCAAAAATACTCATATTTATACTTTTATTATTTTTATGTATCCTTTTTTTCTTTGAATTTTATTTTCCAAAAAACTCTATGGAGGTCGAAAGGACCTCGACCTCCAATGGAGATCAACGAAGAAGATCTTAAAAAAAAAAAAAGTGCCTAATGCCTACCCGAGACTTATATTGGTTTATTGCCCAATATATATATATATATATATATTTTTTTTTCTGCATTACACCCCGTAAGTTTTGGAAAGACCAAAAAAAAAAATCTCAAAGACTTATTTTATTGAATCCAAGATTTATTATCTTGAATCCGAGACTTATTTTCTGAAAATATATATATATATTTCATTTTTTTTTTCTTTCGCGATTTTTTTTGTTTCCTCTTCTCTTCAATTCCTCTTCTTCGTCTTAAATACTTATAAAAGAAATAGAATCACAATTTCTGTATAACTTTTTTGAGAGATTCTTCCTTTTTTTTTTTTTTTTTTTGTGTGTGTGTTATATAAAAGTGAAGAAAAGCATTGTTTATCTTAAGAGAAAGAAGAAAGGAAAGTGAACTCAATGACATTTTTCTCCCATCATATACTTTGGCACTAAAAACATAAAATTATAAACTTAATGATATTCCTACCGGTCAAACCTGTTTGGTTCTATTTCCCCTATACCCTCTTTATAAATAAGTATTAAGTATCCAACCTCAGCTGAGTGTGACCTATTGAGAATTCTTGATCATCAAGTGGACCATCAGGGATGGTCATGTCACCAGTTAAAGTGGCACGAATGTACAAAATGAATACCCTCCATGCATTGTATACCACATATATCATATATGACATATAGCAGCTGATCTTTACTACTCAGTTTCATCGTGACCCGCAAAATGGCACCAATCAGTCATAGATGCCATGCCATTGACACGTGTAAAATATTGTGTACCAAATAGCAATCACATAATTATTATTTATTTTTCTTAAACATAATTGTGGACCTTGTGGTTGTAAAGAGAATTAAATATTTTTTATTTATTTAATGATATGCATGCATGAGATTTGATATATGTAATTTTTTTTTTTCCGAAGTAAATATATGTAAATTAAATAGAACGAGTTTGTATAATTGTATAAATTTTAATAAGTTGATAGATATGATTTTCATTCTATTTAATCACTTGTTTATTATCTTATAAATTTATGTATTTATGATATACTGTAAAGCCTTGCTGCTATTAATAATAAGTGTAGGATGAATTGTATTTTCTGTCACTAAAAAAAAAAAAAAAAAAAAAAAAAAAGTTGACACATAGTGACATATTTCTTTGTGACAAATTTTGATTGTATCACCGTTGGTATAATTTTGTGATAAATTTTACTATTTATCACTATGTTTTGTTATATTGAAGCTTTTTAAAAATAATTGTCACAATGAGTTACTAAACTTGATAATTTGTAACAAATGATATAAATAGTCACAAAATTACTTTTTTAAAAAGAAAGATTTTATTTTATAAATAATTAGGTTTATAAAAGACATTAGAATCGAGTAATATTTACATTAAAAATAAAATCAATTAATATATATATATATATATTAAAAGCCATACCAAAAAAATGCCACAATCTTGCTTTGTTTTTTTTTTCTTCCCCTTTTTTTTCTTTTCCTTAAAAACACTTTTTAGGTTTGAAACAGTATTTCATTTGACGAAGTACCGAGATTATAGATAAACTTTTGCCCGGATAAAAATGTAAGCTTCTCTTGATTTTATTTTTTTAGGGTTTGTTTTCTTATACTAGTTTTTCTATGTTGGAATCTCAAATTCGAGTTTTATATATTAAAAGTGTCTTTGAATAAGGTATGATTTTTATTTATTTATGTAGAATTGTATATATTTATCTAGGGATGTTTTTTCAACTTTAATTTGTTTTCAATTTTTTTAAAGAACCCATTATTATTATTTCATGATTTATAGTTATTTATTCTTAGATTTCCACAGTATATGTCATTATTAGTTTATATGTATACTAATTGTTTGATAAAATGATTCTTTTGGAAACCAATTATTTGATGCGGCATCGAAAGAAAACTCTTAAACTTTTCTTTCTCTTGATTTCATTTTTTTAGGGTTTGTTTTCTGGTAGTTGGTTTTCAAGGTTGGAATCTCAAATTCGAGTTTTATATATTGAAAGTGTCTTTGAATAAGGATTGATTTTTTTTTTTTTTAATGTAGAATTATATATATATATATATATATATCTGTTTAGGGATGTTTTTTTAACTTTAATTTGTTTTCAAATTTTTTAAGGAACTCATTATTATTATTTCATGATCTATAGTTTTTTATTATTAAATTTTCATAGTATATGTCAATTTAGTTTATATACATACTAACTATTTGATAAAATGATTCTTATGGATCAATCAATTGTTTGATGCAATAAGATATTTGATATTTGACTGGATGAATAAATTGACATAATGAAAGACTTATATGATGAATATATTAACATTTCCAATAAGTTTATACTTGGATATCAAACTTATAGAATTTCTTGTATATTTGTACTAAGTTTTGTCAATTTTGTTGCATTTTTTCATGATTTTATTTTGGTGACTTTAATTTGCTCTCACTAATTTTTTAATTTTTTTTTCATGTCTTTGTGTACATAGGCTTCTCTTGCAAAACCTAAAGATTCTTTAGCTACCTGACAACTGATAATGAATCATTGACTTCTAAAATTTCACAATCAAGACCTAGAAAGTTTCAAGTTTATAGTTATGCAGTTGGGAGTTATAGTGTGTGACCTAACACCTAACACTTATGTTAACTTAAACTAGCCTGCTTACATGTGCTATTTAGTAATAGAGTTTGAAAGATGTTGGATTACTTTTGTATCAATTCGATATTATGTTAATTTTTGGATATTTTTTAATGGAATGATTATTTATGGAACTCAATGTCATTCAATGAGTGACAAGTTTTATTTGGTTATATTTTTATAATTTTTTTTAATACAATTTAAATTTATATTAAATTTTGATAAATGATTAAATCGTCACTAATTATTTATATAGTGACTTAATATTTATATTGTTAACTGTCACTAAGACTGTGTTGTAATGACAATTATTATAAGGTTAACTTAATTGTCATTAAGTTTGTCTCTAGTGACATAATTTGAAGATGATTATTTTTCACTAGATCTGTGAATAGTGACACTTTTAAACAATAAATTATCACTAAAAATGTGTACAATGACAAAATCTTCAAATGATTAATTGTCATTAAATATTAATCTAGTGAAACAATTTTTGTTTCGTCGCTAATTAAAGTTAAGTGATATTGTATCATTAAAAGTTATGATTTGTGACAAGTATCAAAAAACATAAGTGACGAATTGTCAATGACACTTTTTTTTTATCACAATATTAAATTTGTGACAATTTATTCACTTATAATAATAGATATTTTTTATCACTATAGATCAATTTTTTTTGTAGTGTGTAATATGTGTTAGTCTTTGCTTAGTATTATAGGAGGTTCTTCTCGAAACATTTTCGATGTCAACAAAGTGTTTTTAGATAAATTATACAATAGATTGATGCTTGTAAATACTGGATAGTTTGTAGGATAAAATCTATTACAATCAAAAGTTTTTAGTACAAAGTTTTGACTAATTTCAAGGTTTGGAGTGTTCAGAGGGAATTAGGATCCTCAACTGATCTGATATTTTTCTTGACCTCATCTAATCTCATGACACGTAGACATTGCAATGAATGAATGATTAAGATGTGATTGGTTTTCACAACCACTTTATCAATAACCAGTCATATGCTTTAAAAATGTCAGAAAAAATATCAGATTAACAAATGATCCAAATCCATTTGGAGGTTTGTGCGTATATACTTAATAAAAAAAAACTTACAAGTGATATGCTTTTTGATAAAGTTTGAAATCATAATTCATATCTATTGATACTTAAAAAAAAAAAATTTAAAAAAACATTTAAATAAAATAAAATAATTGAATCAAGCTGGTATTTTATATATATTAAAGGGAAAAGGCAAAATATCCAGAGGGATCCCCGGCCATATTGAAAAGAAAAAAAAAAAAAAAAAAAAAAGCACCCCATTAAATCTTGTTTGTGAAACAGAAGATAGAAGATCCGCCATTATCGTGGTTTCAAGATCACCTCCACCTCCTCCTCCTTTGCTTTTCTTTTTTATGACCATTATTTATCTTTACACTAAAATGATTTGTATCATAGAATCTTAACACCTCTCTATTATATCATCTTTTGTGTTCTACAAGCTGCCTACCCTTTTCCACCGCGTGTGTCCCGTGTACTTGTATTTATTTATAAGTCTTAGTAGCTAAGTAATATTTGACTAATAATATAAAATCTTGTCATAAAATGCTTGTGCTTTTCCATGTTAATCATGACTCTAGGTGGTCAATATTTATAGGCTCTTTCGAGATTAGATGCCAATGGAATTATTATTATTATTATATATATGGGATGGATTGCATTTATATACTGTTATTATATTGTATTGTCATTCTCAAAAAGAAGAATATATGTTAGGAATTTTAGTATAAATGATGTAAATTTGGCTTTTGTTTGTTTTTATTATGTAATATTTAAGAAGATCGACCTCTTATATATATATATATATATATAATAGAAATAAAAAAAATAAATTAACCGTCAAAATGATGTACTTGAATAGATTTGGATGCTTAGGATCTCTTGGATATGATTTTTAATTTTATTTTTGTTTTATAAATTTAAAATAGATAAAAACATGTGTTTAACCTTATATTTAAAAAAAAAAAAAAAAAAAAAAAAAGATTCGCAAAACATATTATTGATGGAATATTAAACTAAAAACTATTTCACAAAATTATATAAAATTTTCTCTAAAATTTATTTTCGAAAATTATATTTAAAACAAGCTTATTCGGTCTGAAGTATTTAATTTAATTTCTTTCTTTATTTTGTAAAATATTTTTAAAAACAAATTTACAAAACATTACACATGAAATATATAATAATAATAATAAATTAATTAAACCATCCAATCCATTGTAATTAAGTTGACACAAATTATAACGTACCATACAAGTATCAGATTCTTCTTCACTAAAAAACATATTAAATTGTTAAAAATTAAAATCAATCCATCGTTACACGAATGAAATGTGCATCACAATCACGGACCACCCTTCTTTTTAAGCTCATCATTTACATAGAGTCGTAATTAACCAAAGTTGTCTTCTTCTTTTTTTTTTAATAACTTTTCTTCTATTCCTTTGCCCATAAATCAAAGAGACCTTTGCATGCCACTTTAATTTAGAGCTCTCTAACTAATTTAGCTCTCCAAATTTTCTAATTAATCAAAAATGTGTCTCCATTATTATCTAGCTAGTTTAAATCTTTGGAAAGAAAAATTATATTATTGGACATCTTATTTTAGCACAAGTGGAAATGCAAATCCTTTTCCACATTAGTATTAGAGGGTTCGAGTTTTTTATTTTATTTTATTTTTTATAAATTGGTCTGACCTAAGAGAAAAAAACATCACAAATGATTATATACGGAAAAATCCTTAAACAGTAGGGTTCGATTTTTACCATACATATTTTATAAGTATGTATTGAGAGTTTTTTCTTCTAATAGTGTAACGGTACACTTCAACGATAGTAGATATATTCCGTTATGGATATACTACTTACTCTCAACAGATCCCGATAGATTCTTATCCTTATTTTTCGGTGTCACAATTATAATATATACCAAAGAATTTGGAGCTTTAATTTTAGTTAGTTGCATTGGGTCCCTTTAAAAAAAAAAAAAATGTGTTCACACCCATATTATATTTTTACAATAATTAAAAACTGCCCGTTAAAAAAGCAAATAAAACAAATAAAAAAGCAGTAATGACCACCCTCGTAAGATTGATTACGACATGAGTGTTACAACTTAAAACACAGAAAGAAAATTTAATTAAAAATTTTTATGTGGAAAAAGAGGCTTAAAACATCTTTTTGTTGGTGGACAGAACTTTCTCTTAAAGTTAAATAAACAAACAGAGAAACGAAAGGTGTAGATATTGGTGTTGTCTTTCTGACGTGTAAAAATGGATGGATAAGATCTCATCACCATGTCAATAATGCATCACTACCGACCGTCGATCGACGAGAACATATTCGCGCGCTTTCCTTTAATTGCCCCGTCGCCGCCAAAGGCAAAGCTTAGTCTTACGTGGGCGTGGTTTTTACGCGCTGACTTTATTTATTTCTGCATGTAATTACAACAACATATTCATGCATGTCCGACAAAAAGCCGTCCGTGTGGGACCCAATGGAGTCCCAGTGCTTGACTGCCATGTCAATTTGCGGGACCCATTTGTGGCCACCTCTCTTGTCTAGCAAGAAGAATTCTATCAACTTTTTAGATTTTTTTTCATTTTTTTCTTCTGTGGTATGAACGGATCGACGGGAAGGATTTTGTGCGCTGTTGAGAACTTTGATCGATCAGGTTTCATCGGACGGTTGTTGATAGCTTTGAGTTTTTTATTGATTCACTCTTTAAAGGTAATTGAATAGGTTAATTTTGGATTAATCGTCTAATGAATTAAAAGTTTATGATTATTTTGATTGACAATTAAGTTGATGAAATTTTTTAAAATTATAAGATGCATGTATCCATCTACTTGTGATGATCAAAATTTTATACTTTTCAAGAGAATATAATCATGATTGGAGATCTAGAAGTAAAAATTTCTTCCTACGCAGGGACGAAGCCACATAATGACGAGAGGGGGCCACTGCGCACCTGAAGTTTTCTAATTTTATAAAATTTTCCTCTAAGTTTAAGAATTTTTATGTTTTTACCCTTATTTCTTATTTAAATTTTCTAATCCTTTTTATAAATTAAAATGTTAATAATTTTCTCTTAATCATGTGGAGAATATATTTGATCCCAAATATACTATTAGAATAGTTTTTGGATATTAGAAAAATATTAGAGGTATAGTTTAAATTTCAATTTATTTTCTAACTCTTAAATAATATTATTGAATCTTGAATTAATAGCTAATTAGTCTATATATTTTTTAGAGTAATGCTAGATATCCTTAACTAATTGCATGTCGATTGACAAATGGATAAGTACATATTAATTATGATTTATTTCACTCGTCATAATTATATGAATTAAATTGTCTAAGTTACAAGTTGAGATATGAGTTGAAATATCTAGCATTTTTCTTAATTTTATTATGTTTTCATCATATTTGAGGATCATTTTAAATGGACAAGATAAGGTTAGTCAAGTGGTATGTCTCTTACATTTATGCTATGAAGTCGTGGGTTCGAGTCTTTCCCTCTTCTAAAAAAAAAAGCATCGAATTTATGTGATATTTAAAATATAAAAAAAAAAAAAGAGATCATTTTAAATGTTTTTCATAAATACACAAATTAAGATAATTTATCTCAATAAAAAATTATTATTCATTTTAAATAATTAATAAAAAATTAATGTTTTAAAATATAAACAACAATAATAAAATATTTAATGTTTTGTTTAACACAACTTTTAAGATATATGTTGATCCAACCCATTATTTCATGGTGCTTCCCCTAAAATATAATCATGGATCCGTCCCTGTTCCTATGTGAATTATAATAATTAGATGAACAATGTTATTACTATGCATAGGTTGAATTCTCCTCTCAAATGAGATAAGTCCTATTAATTAACCCGATTGAATGAGAGATTCCAAAGAGCATGTTTGATTTGTAATACATATATAAATATTATAACATAAAGAATTGAAATTTAAAAACTAACACTACCTAATTAATTTATTCGATTATACAAATGTGGTGTTAGTTTATTTAATTAATAAAAATATACTAGGACTAAAATCTCAAACTTCTTTATAGTTTCATTTTCTCATGAAATGATGTGACTAGAGGATGGTGGTGCGCTTCATGCATGCTTGTGGTGGTGTTTGTTTTTGTTGGCTCTCTGTTTACAACTTTTGCGGGGCCTGGTGGGAGTTGGACCAGAGCAACGCAACTTTAAACAACACAATTTGATTTGTTTGTCGTTTAGCGGTACGTTGAAATGTCGTTTTAATTTTTTTTTTTTAATACTTTGAACCTGATCAATTAATTATTATTTATTTATTTATATTGGTTCTAAATTATGATTTATTTTTTTTTTTTGGAATACGAGGATGATTTTTTTAATTATTTTATTTTATTGTATGTATTCATATTTATGCATAGAAGCATCCAAAAGAAAATGGCAACCTCCGTCGTCTTTCAATATAATATAGCTCTTTCTTATTCTTGGATACCGAAATGCCTTTGAAAACTATGAAGAAAAGTTGTATGTCAAAAGCGATCATCTTGGTTTATTTGTGGTTTCAAAAAACAGATCTATCAATCATTAATATATGTATGGTTACTCTTTCGTGAAGGATCATTTATTTTAATTTCGGTAAGGTCTTTGATGAAAATATATTGATTTTAATGAATTTTGATCTGAATTTTTTTGTAGATGATGAGTTCATTAAAATCTATATATGAATAAAATTTGAAAAAATTTCAAGTACTAGAATTATTTATCCTAATTATTTTAAATATGAAAGCATCGGAAAAATTGGCGAAATATAGAAAATTCAAGAAAAAAAGTTTTAGTACTTGAAAATTCTCAGATTTTATATATATAGGTAGATTTCAATAAACTTATCATCTACAAAAAATATCAGAATAAAATTCATTCAAATCGATATGATTTCATGGTGTCCTTACCGAAAATAAAATAAGTTATCTTTTATGAGTGAACTATATATACATATATTATTCTTTTGTCTATTGAAAAAACCAAATGCTATAAGATAATCTGATTAACAGTATAATTGTCAAGTGGAAAGATCAAAAATTCAAAACCAACACAAAGCATACAAACTACAAATTTCTTATTAGATACAAGACATTCGCATCTCATTTTTAACCTAAATATAGGTCTATAAATTAATGGCCAAGTCTCGAAAATTATCTAGATTGTGAAATAGACGAGATGAGGTTGATCCCGAGATAAACCCTTCACACCAACATTACAAGATCATTGATTAAAGGTTTTAAAAATTACCCTGATTTTAAAAGACAAAATAAAAAATAAATAAGAAATTGTGGTACTTTATATACAAATATACAATTGATAATTTCGATCCATACTCCATAGACAATAGGTAACAACTAGCTAGCAAAGCTTTGTAGTTTCATAGGAACTAATTAATGAAGAAAAAAAAAAAAAAAAAGTACGTAGAACTGTAGAAGGTGAACTGACAAAAACGAAGCTACGAATCCCATAAAAATAAAAAAAAGCAGAAAACGAAAGCAATGACTTGAGTTAGAAGCTTCAAAAGAGATGAATAAATAAAAAAGAGTAGTATAGAGGAGTCTGACTCTTGTGTCGAGCATGTTATCATGTCCATTCATGTCTCTCATGTCATCATGTATACATAAGATTAGCATCTCCAGTACCATATTCTCCATAAACATGAAACACCCCCATGCACACACACATACACACGCAAAGATAAAAAGCCCGTAATCATAACCTCTAAAAGCCCCCTCTCTCCCTCTGATCCCCACCACACTTTCAACTTTCAAAGCAATCAATCAACAGCTCCCTGGTTTTCTCTCTTCTCTAATTAACTAAGCTATGAGAGTTCCTGTTCAACAACTTCCACAAATCCAAATCGACCAATCCTCCAATAACCCTAAACCACCACCACCGCCACCACCACCTGCCACCGTTAACGTGGCCACCAGTATCGGTTTGGGTTACGAACCCACCTCGGTTCTTGAACTTCGCGGCAGTCCCGGCCCTGAAAAACCACCTGCAACGGATGTGTCTGGTGGAGGCGGCGTTGTCTCTGAGACAGCTCCCCCGGTGGTTGAGTTCGATGAGAATGCTCTGCGTAACATGGACTGGGATTCAATCATGAGAGACTTGGGTTTAGATGACGATTCTGCCCTTAACTCCTTCAAGACTGGTAATCATCCACAGTTGATCAGTCATCAAATCCAAAACAGCATCGCAGAGTTCGCATCTTATCATCATCATCAGCAGCAGCAGCAGCAGCAACTTGATTCGGCTCAGTTCATCAATCATAATAATTCTGATTTTATTTTTAATAGTAATAATAATATCCCAGATACATACTCTAACCACAACAACGTTTTTGATAACACCGGTGGTGGTGGTGGTGGAAATGGAAATTGCAACGTGGGTTTGGATTTTATCGACGAGTTAATCAGAGCAGCTGACTGTGTCGACTCAAACGAGTTACAACTATCTCAGATGATATTGGCGCGGCTCAATCAACGGCTAAGAGCACCAATCGGCAAACCACTCCAAAGAGCCGCTTTCTTTTTCAAAGAAGCTCTCAACTCACTCATTTACGGGTCAACTCGGTCACCAACTCGGCTCTCTTCATGGTCCGAAATCGTGCAATCAATCAAAGCCTATAAAGCGTTTAGTGGGATCTCTCCAATCCCTATGTTCACTCACTTCACATCCAATCAAGCTCTCCTTGAATCGCTCGATCGAGATGGATACACGTCATCGTCGCCGTTGATTCACATCATGGATTTCGATATCGGTTTTGGAGGCCAATACGCTTCGTTCATGCGAGAAATCGCCGAAAAAGCCGAGTCGTGTAAAATAATGAACCCGATATCTCTTCGTATCACGGCTGTTGTATCGGATGAGTACGCAAGTGAAACCAGACTCATCAAAGACAACCTTATTCACTTCGCTCAAGAACTCAAAATCAGGTTCCACATAGACTTCGTACTTGTCCGAATTTTCGAATTGTTTTCTTTTAAAGCTGTCAAGTTTGTTGAAGGTGAAAAGACAGCTGTTGTGTTGTCTCCGACTATATTTCGCCGTCTTGGTTCGACAAACAACGCCGTCGCTTTTGTTAACGATATACGACTTCTCTCTCCAAGCGTCGTCGTTTTCGTGGACAGTGAAGGGTCTGCGGAGACGACCGGAGCGACGGGTTCGTTCAAGAGGAATTTTGTGAACAGCCTTGAACATTATTCGATGATGTTCGAATCTCTCGACGCGACGATAGGTGGCGGAGACTGGCCGAGGAAGATTGAAATGTCCTTGCTTCATCCGAGGATTTCGGCGGCGGTTGAGGGTGCTGGGCGGCGCGTGGCGCCGTGGAGGGAGGTATTCTCCGGGGCAGGGTTGAGGCCGGTGAAGCTGAGTCAGTTTGCGGATTTCCAGGCGGAGTGTTTGCTTGGGAAGGTTCAAGTGGGCGGGTTCCAGGTGGCAAAACGGCAGGCTGAGTTGGTGCTTTGTTGGCACCAGTGGGCCCTTGTTGCCACGTCAGCTTGGAGGTTTTAGCAGCTTAGGTTTCATTTTTTTTTTTTTAGAAAAAACTTGGGATGGGATTTAAAGTCAAAGATCCAAGTAGTACTACTAATGTCATGTAATTCAACTAAACTTAGTTGTTTTGTTGTTATTGTTTTTTTTTTTTTTTAAATGTTTTTGTTTTCTGGTTGGTGTATTATTTATTAGGAAGAGACTAAGGTCTGGGGAGGTGTAATTTCTTGGCTTATAAATATATTATTATTATTAAAGTTTCCAAAGAAATCAGCAATTATGTAATCGAATTGATGTTACTATATTCATGAATAAAAAGAAAGTTTTGTATTACATGGATGAAGAAATTCCATGTAACAAGGTGATTTTCAATGAAATTTTATCTTTTACATTTTTTTTTTAATTAGTGAAAGAAAAGTGAGGTCTTGTTTTTATTCATCTATCTAAATGACTAAATATCTATAGTTTTTTTATTTTATTTTATTTTTTTTTATTTTTATTTTATTTTATAATAATAAATCAATAGTTATATTAAAATTTGTCCTTTTAAAATAATTTCATACTATTTAAAAATTCAGGCTTTTAGTAAAATATATATCCTAATAATTAAATAAAAATCTAGACAACAATATTTTTTATAAATATATTTTAGAATTCTACCATATATCAAAATAACGAAAACTAATGACTAACCAACATTTTCACTGTCTTATATTAGTTTGACACAAAAATGAAAGAAATAAAAAGTGTTTAGAAACAATAAAATGGTCGTGCATTTTCCCCTTTACATTTGAGGTTTGAGTTTTACATTTGTTTATAGAGAGAATTGTAAAAAAAAAATCCCTGACCTTTTATCAAATACCAAATCAAACCCTCTGGTCTGAACAATCAGTAAAAAAAACCCTACTATTAGTTGACTTTAATTAAATCTAATGAAATATAATTATTTAAGTGATTTTTTATATAATTGATCTAAAAAAATAATGAAAAATATATACTTATTATAAAATGAATAAGAAGACATAAACTTAAAGTATATAAGAAGAGAGAAAGAATAGATAAAAGAGAGAAGTCTTTTATTCATCAATTATTCTCATCAAAGGTGTATCCAATATAATGGTGAGAGACCCTTTATATAGTCTCACAATCCCACATTACATTAAGTATAAATAAATTACATTATAATGAATAATAAAATTGATCATTATGGTAGAGCTAGTGAGAATACAAAATGATGGAAGTTTCTTCCTTGGATTGATGAATATTTATTCATATGTAATTGCATAATATTTATAACACTCCCGCTTGAATTAATATCCATCAATCATGCATTGAATATGCCTCGTTAAAACATTTGCTAGTAAAAACCCAGTGGGAAAAAAACTAGCAAAGGAAAAAGAGTACATTATTCATCTACATCTTTAATTAACTTTTAATAGTTTTGGGGGTACAAAACTGCCTCATTAAAACCTTACTAGAAAAACCCTATGGGATAAAAACCTAGTGAAGGAAAAAGAGTACAGTATGTAATATTATAAGTAACTCCCTTTGATAAAGTGATAAATACACTCCCTCATCATGCTGACGTGGATGCTTCAATATTTTGTAAAGATATTGCATCTCAATACCATGTACCAAGATTTTGTTTGTTGAAATTGGTAGTGTATTTATAAATAAATCTGCAAGATTGAAACTTGAACATATTTTTTATCACCACCTTTTTGGAGATCATATATAAAGAACTTTAATAAAATGACTTTTTGAATTGGTTCAACTTGTCATATACGACATCATGCATGTTGTTTTATAAAAACATAAGTTGAACTTAAATTTGGTACTTCAGGACCTAAAATTCTTCAATAACAAGAGGAGATCATACACCACTTTAAGTTATGGAATAAATATCGAGGAACCCATTCGATGTGTTTTATCCATGAAAAAGTACTTCATGACCTTTTCTTATATATGTTGATTCATGTATTATTATACTAATTGCAAAACACTCAACTCGCCCATTAACCGATACTAAATATTATTTTCCAAGATTTTTCAACTTAGAAATTATTCCTTATAAAACTATAATTTGTAAGCTCATCGGGAGTATTAATAAGTCTCAAAAGATCAATATATACTTATTTGGAATCAAATTTGTTGATTCTTTCAACACAATATTCACAAAGGTGTATGCACTACATGCATTTTATTTTATTAAATTCAATATATACAAAATGTAGTATTGAACTACTTACTTCAGACATTTAAATCCTTCTAGGATTTTTATTTAATGTCAAACTAGGTTTCTGCAGTAAACCTTTTATTTTAATTCGTACGAAAAATAATTATATTTTACAAGTTTGATCTCATCAAACATTTGGACTACAGGTCCAAAATTTTTAAATTCAAAATAAGTATAAAACTCTGCCTTTTGTTTTTCACCACTATGTCGACATATATACAATTAATAGTTTAAGGTCATCATCATATTTTTCATAATATACAAAACAATATATTATCTCAATTTTTATATTATCAATACAATTGATTTACATTTCGTAATTTATGTGCCTCTTCAGGGGTTATTGAAATTTCTTTAATGTTTAGTACATATGTCTTTTTATACAAATATTCATTTCGGAGAAATATAGTTTCTTTATTTTTGGTACATGTGTCTCTATTGGGACAATTGAGATCTATCTATTTTTTACTTCAATAGTCTTATAGGGGGGATTAACATTTCTATATGTATCTTCAGGATCTTATTTTTCACTTGTGAGACAAACTCTTCGGGAATCTTTGATGATGATGATTCATTTTTTACTCAAGTATTATTATAATATTTCAAATTCCACTTCTAGGGAACCTTATCATTTTAACGAAATTGTCTTTTATTATTTTTGCTGCCATTTCATAAATTGTTCTGTAGGAACAACCACCCTGGTTTGTATATTAGCATAATGTAATTTTATTATTTTCTTCGAATCATCTGAAAAATTATTTGCATGTTATGTTAATCACAAGATGATGTAAACCACGTAATTTCACGTCGTTTATCAATTTATCATAATTCTCCCCCTAAAGACGAGAAAATTTAATTTTTATTTTTCGAGAAAATCTTTTGAATCATCGTAATCGTAATTTTCTACATGATCTCATTTATTTTATCATATTGTCATTTAAGTACTTACTTATATCATCTTATGTTCTTCGGGAACATTCAGTACCAAAAATAATTTTTCTTTATGAAATGGATATCTATATAAAAAAAATTCAATATCACGATTTATCGATTTTTTTTTAATTGAACTTCTAGTTCATAACATTTCTCATATTAAGCACATGATCATATGACAGAATAAACAATAAAAGAACATATGCTTTTGACATGAGACAAAAATAATAAAATAATTTTAGTGGACTCAAAATAATTTCTTTTGTTATATATTTGCTAGATCTAATAAATAAAAAATTTTATTTTCATGTAATTTTATTAGCTCTTCAAGAGTGTCTATTATACTTGGTAAAGATTAACAAAATATTAAGATGTGTCGTATGTACATAATCTTTATCTTTATATTTAACATATATAACAATCAAAAAGTTTTTATAATTCTTAAAAGGTACATGTATTCAAAATCCTTTCAAATTTTCTTGTTAAGTTTTGGTGTTTTTCCACTTCTGGTGGATTGAATTGAATTTCTCATTGTGATCACATTAGCTTCAATAATTATTTGAACTATTTACATTCGCATCACAACCATGATAAAGAAACATCATTCACTTCAGGAAATGATATTAATCCAATTGGATGATGTTTTATTGTTGAAATGATATCAATTCAAATATTCTCAAATTTATAATCTCAATATTGCTCCTTCAAGAGCTAATTAGAGACATGTAATTATCATGATATATATTGTCACTTTAGGAACAAGTATTTGAATCATGAAGTAAAAAAAGAGCAATTAAAGACAAATAAAATTCACAGATAAATCTTATCAATTATTAGATCGATACTACAACAAAGCTTATGAATTAGCAAAACATGATATTGTTTTCATGAATGTTGCAATTACAAGTTTAATGCAATATTTTAATATAATTAAAAGTAATACAAAAACTTAATTTTAAACAACTTAAGCACCAAAAATATAATATTATATTAATGAGACCATGTGAATACAAATCCACTACGTAATAAAACCACCAATTTTAAAAATCACAAAATCTAAGCGACCATAAAACTATATATATCTCAAAACGAATAAATTAAATTCAAATGTCAGAAAATAAATAACATAAGCAATTTGTGATTAATAGATGTGCGAAATATGAAAATCCTAGTATATAAAAATATAATAATTCACATATACGTACCTTTGTCAGGATGAGAAGAAGTGAAAATAAAGAATACTTCGTTCACATTTTGAAGTCTCTTATTTAAAGACATCAGTTTCTTAATAAAATCATACCGGCTCTTGGGACTTATGATTTGATAATAAACTACATGCTTGTGACTGAAGTTTATAACCATTCAAAACTTCAGGTTTTGAATGGAAATTACAATTTAATTTTTACAAATGATAAGGACCACAATTAGATCAATTTCAGACCTTTCAATTCTAATTAAATTTGATATCTTCATACCTTCAAGTCTGATTAACTGAGAATTTAAAGCACCAGGTTCTAAACAGATCGATAGACAAAACTTCAGATTTTGAATTTATATTAATATTTAGAACTTTAGGCATTTGTATTTCCTTTTCAATATACTGAATTTAACAATGTAAAATTGAATTACCTTTTGATTCAACTATCCATGTTCACACATATAGAACTTCAAGTTCAATTCGACACTTTAAAATTAAGAACTTCAAGTTCTCAATTGGGTTCGAATTTAGATCTTTTGATTCTATGTTTATTAATCAAATCCAATCATATAATTGAAATACGAACCACTAAATATAAAAACTAAATTTACTTTCTGATATGGAAGATCCAACATATTGGCAACCACAAAGCATATTCATAAAAATAGTTGTATAAATAAATTAAAACAAAATAAGAACAAAGTTAATCATATTAAAATACTTAGATTGTGCTCAAAATGAGATAATATATATTTACCCTTCAAAATTAGATAAAATATATTTATCCTTTTGCAATTTTTAGACTTTATTTTAAGTCCACATCCTCTTAAATATTTCACAAAAATAATTGCACAATATCCATTAACGATTGGATATTTTGTTATGATTATATCATAACACTAAGTTCATAATTTACCATTTTGAGAACTTCAGTTTTATAATAAAATTCATTTTAATAGAAGTTTAAAACTTCACTATAAGTTCATATATATATATATATATATATATAAACTTCAAGTTTATAATTGAGAATAATGAATTTTGGAACTTCAGATTCCAAAAATAATCATCACATCAATTAGCATTTAAAATTTCAAGTTCTGATTTGATGGAAACTTATTATTTCATATTTTGATTTTATTGCAATTTATGATTTCCAATAAGATTATGTTAAGCTTCATGCATTTTGATTTTACAATATCAAAACACTAAATTGCACTAAATTGAGTTTCAGACTTTACGATTTTGCAATCTCCAGACATCATATCAAACTTCAGACTCTTTGATTTCACAATTTTCAAATATCAAATCGAGCTTCAGGCTCTTTGATTTGGCGATCTTTGGTTGCAATTCATTCACTTTATTATTGCAATCTTCAGGTTGCAATACATTTAATTAATTATTATTTTTATTTCTTGGCAACCCAAATAATCTTGTAAACAAAAATAAAATAGGAGAAGAATAAAAACCACTATTTAGAACAAAAATATTAAACTAGAAATAGTACTTTACAGTTTGTTGGAGGCTCAATCCCCACAAGAATGTTCTTTCTGTAATCACGTATCAAACTTGGATTAGATGATTTTTGTCTTTGGGTAGAAAGCTTTCAAATCTAGAATTTGAAAAAACATGGTTAGAGACTCGTGCTGATAACGTATTATAAAATGAATAAGAATAAACAATAATATAAGACATAAACTTAAAGCATATAAGAAGAGAGAAAGAATAGATAAAAGAGAGAAGTCTTTTATTCATAAATTGTTCTCATCAAATGTGTATCCAATATAATGGTGAGAGACCCTTTATATAGTCTCACAATCCCACATTACATTAAGTATAAATAAATTACATTATAATGAATAATAAAATTGATCATTATGGTAGAGTTAGTGGGAATACATAATGATGGAAGTTTCTTCCTTGGATCGATGACTATTTATTCATATGTAATTGCATAATATTTATAACAATACAAAAATTATGTTAGAAAATAAAAAATAAAACAATTATTTTAAAGAAAATTAAATATGTAAAAATATATTATAACAAAGCAATAAAATCATTATAAAATTTAAACAAAAAAGTTATTTTAAAACATTAAAAATTATTTTTGTATGAAATTGGTTTTATTATTATTAATAAGTTTTTTTAATTATCTTTTTTTTTTTTTTTGTGTTTATAATAAAATATATAAATTGCAATACTTAAAGTCAATTAATTGTTAACTAATAGTAGATTTTAGTTGATCGTTTAAACCATAGGATGTGATCTAATATTTAAACAAAAGTCATGGGATGATTATTTACGATCCCCTATTGTTTATAGTATGTGCGGAGACTAGAGGTGGCCATGGTTTTGGTTAAACCGACGGTTTTGCCCGCGGTTTAACCGAAACCGTATTTTCAAAAACCGCCCCAAAACCGAAACCGGAATCGGCGGTTTCAAAACCGGTTGGAAACCGGTTGAACCGGTTACAGTTTCAGTAAAACGCGGTTAAACCGCCGGTTTTTTTTTAAAAATAAATTATAAAAAATCGACTAATCAGATGCTGACACGTGGTATTTTTTTGAATTTTTTTTTGAAAAACCGAAACCGAACCCAAAACCGTCGGTTTTTAAACCGAAACCGTAAAACCGCCGGTTAGAAACCGTGTACCAAACCGGTTTTCCGGTTACGGTTTCGGTTTTAAGTGGCCATGGAACCGAAACCGCCGGTTTTAAACCGAAACAGAACTGAAACCGAACCGTGGCCACCACTAGCGGAGACTCCTTTCTATAGACACAGTTTGTGATCGACAGCAAGAAGCAAGCAGCCAATACTAAAACGACATCGTTTTGCTTTTGTTCCCAAATCGAATGTATCGACTATCGAGTAGAGTTAAGTTAGTAAAAAAATAATTAAAATTTGTAAATACCGGTAAAGAAAAATGTAAGATAGCGGTGTAAATGTAATTGGGATTCTCTGCAGAGATAACTAGAAATTGGAATGGCTCTTCTCGGATCCATCTTCACAAACGAGGTTCGTTCTCTTACTCTCTTTCGATTTCTAAATTACACATATTTATTTATTTTGGGGCTCATTCTAATTGATTTAGATACAAATTGAAGAGGTTTTTTGGAAATTTATCGAGATCATTGTTGGAAACTCCATGCTAAAATTTGATATTTGATTTATTTATTATTTTTTTGGTAGGTCGGGTTGCAATTGCTTCTTTGTCCACTCGGTTCTAACATTGTAATTCGAACAGCATGGTGATTTTTTAATTTTAATTTATTTATTTTTGTATAGTCGGTGGTCAGAAATTGATTTATTTTGATTTAAGATTTGATGATATGAACTGAAATTTGGTGATACTTAAATGCGAGCTTGTACAGTTGTTCTGTGGGGATTGGTTTACCTGTGTACTCTACATTCAAGGCAATTGAGAGAAAAAATGAAGATGAGCAGCAAAAGTGGCTCATGTATTGGGCAGGTTAGAACTTTGTATGTTTTTTTGTTTTCGTTTTTATTACTTTTGTTGATTAATGTTTTTATTAAATTGTTGGAATTTTTGAATTGTGAAGTTCGTGTTCGTTTTTTGCTTTCTTGTGTATAGTTTCTCTATTGTTGATTTGTTGTGTCCTGTGTAGCTTAAGTGTTTTCCTGTTATAATGCTTTGCATCAGCCGCTCAAAAAAGTGAATCAATACTCGGTGTTGCGAATATCTTCCAAATTTATGAATAGGTTTTCAATTTGTGTTTACCAATTGCTCATGGCTCTCTTCTTATCATGATTAACCTGCACGGGGGCTCCCTGTTAAGTGTTAATCTTTTTTTTTTTTTTTTGTTTACTTTAAAAGGAGTTTGGATGTTACCAGCAGATGTTAGATAAACCTGTCTGTCACACTTTGTAAAATTGAATGCTAAAAATTACTGTGTTACAAAGCTATGTGGCTAAACCAATTCTTGCTGCTGACTGTGACTAGAATTTTGTTTTGTTAAATAATATAATCAGAGTCTACACAGAATATTGAGTTTCTCAAGTGATAGTTGATGATTAAAGTCAAATGAAGGAACAAATTATGGAGGAAATTTCATTGATATTGAAATTACTACTATCAATAAAAAAAATCAAGGTAGTAGTGTTATATGAGTAGCTTGTCTTCAAGAGCCAAGGGGTTCTGGCTATTGCAATATCATTTCATTCTCTGTTTGTTTCACTGCTAAATGTTATCTTTTTCCATCTCATTTAGGTCACTGAATGCTGACTACAGCATACTAGGTTGTTCTGGATTCAGTAGGCTCGAGAGATTGAATTGAAAAGTTTGTAGAATTCTGGTGAAATAAAATACACTTTATTGAAATAATTTACGAAGGCACAATTTATGAAGGAGTTAAACTCCTATATAAGAATGTAACTTTCTAGAACAAGTTACAGACGCATTATGAAACTATAAAGGTGAAAGTATCATGCTTTAATATGTTGACATGTGAGATCTGCAAGTTCTGACCTCTATGCTTTGGTTGTATTAATCTTCTTGCTTCTTATACGGAGTCATATATATTAATCTCATGCTAGTTTCTCTAGATAAATAAATAGTGATTGCAACAATATATGTGGATATGTCATCAGCTTTATGGCACTAATTACACTTTTTAAACACGCCCAAATGAATGGACGACGGATGATAGCCAATGGTTAACCTTATAGCTTACATGCTTGATTTTGATTTTTGGGTTATTGTATGCAATTTTGCTTTCATGTTCTCAGGGTGCAACATGCTTAAATTACTCAGATGGTATTGTTGTTCATGGTTAATGAAGTTTTAACAGTATGTCTCCTACTCATATTGCAGCTTATGGATCTTTCAGCATTGTGGAAGTGTTTTCAGACAAGCTTATTTCTTGGTTGAGTTCTTAATCCTGGTGCATTTTCCTTTATAAAGCAATAATCTTAAATCTCAAGAAGATATGTGTGTCACATACTCTCCAAGACATTTATGCATGCATTTATTTGTAATACGTATTCATGTAATCATGTCAACTTGTCGTATCCCCTGATTTTTAGTTTTGGTGTTGTAGGTTTCCCATGTATTATCACCTGAAATTTGCGTTTCTTGTTTGGCTTCAACTACCATCTGTTGATGTAAGTTTAAACACTTTTAAATGTTTAAAATATTATGGGAAAATAAAAAAATAAAAAAATAAAAAAAAAGAGGAAGAAAATTCATTAAAGACACTTTCCTGGGATAAAAGTGCACTTTGATGAATGTCTCCACTCTATTTCTATTTGTGATAGTTGTTTTCACCAATTGTGGATGCACGGTATGTTAGATTCTGATGGGATGAACCGATAATGTAATGGACTTGCTTGCTTTTCTTCAGGGATCAAAGCAATTGTACAAGAGTCACCTGCGTCCATTCTTGTTGAGGCATCAAGCTAGAGTTGATCAGGTTGTAGGCGTTGCATATGGTGAAATGGTATGTTACCTATGTCTATATTATGGGCACTCTAATTTATGTCAAGTGTGGAGCATTTGTAAGTGTTTGTATATCTCTTTTTCTTTTCTTTACTTTTCTTTTCTATTTTATTGAGACTGAGAAAATGAATGAAATTAGCTAAGGAATTGTGGGAGGGAGTAGGTTGACGATCTAGTTTGGTGGTCATTTGTTTAAGGGTTGGTGGAATTAATAAAAATATGGGTATTTTGGTAATTTTCTATAAGGGCAGCTTTGTAATTTCTTGAAAAAAATTCAGCTGGGCAGGCTAGGCTTAAGTGCAACCTTGCCCCATCTTGGGCTATGTCTTGAGCATTTGTGTCCATTTGGATGAATTAAAATCCACTATTACTGTGAGGAATATATAAGAAGATAATATTCTGAATAGCTGATTTTGGTTTCAATTCTGTTCATTGAATTATGTTGGTAAAGAATCCCCTTAAAAGTTTGCTTATTTTCTGTTATATTAGAGATCCTAGGTGCGAGAGCGTGCATGCACATATCACTTTCTCATTTGTTTCCATGAGGCTGGATTAAAATCCAGTATTATTATGAGGAATATATAAGAAGATGATAATATACTGAATAGCTGATTTTGGTTTCAATTTTGTATTGAATTATGTTGTGGTAAACAAGGCCCTTGAAAGATAGCTTATTTGCATTACAATAGCGTGCATCCGCATATCACTTTCCTCATTTGTATCGGATGCATATCACTTTCCTCATTTGTATCGGATGCACATCACTTTTCCTCATTTGTATCCTTTTGGTTGAATTATAATCCATTCTTACCATGAGGGATATATATATATATATATATATATATATGAAGATGATAGTATTCTAAAGAGCTGATTTGGGTTTCACTTTTGTTCATTGAATTATGTTGGTAACTTAAATTATTTTCAGTTATATTAGTGACCCTAGGTGCAAGAGCATGCATCCACACCACTTTCTCAGAATAAATGTCGACTTCAAACAGTTTTCTTCTTACTAAAATCGCAGGTGAGACTCGTAAGCACACACCAAGCAGAAATTCAATTTGCAAGGACTATGGTCATGAAGATTATTGGGACAGGTAAAAAGCAAACCTTTGTATTAGAGCGCTGTTAATATCACCGAGACTAATACTATTTAATTTCTTTCGTGAACCAGCGGACCAAATTTTCAGGGGCACTGTTAAACCAGGTCAACCGGGAGGACTCAATGCAATTGAAGGCCCTCCAACAGCAACCATCTCAGATGTAGTTTCTGACCATGAGGATTGAAATTTTTCCTTGACAAAATGTTTTGAAGCAGCCATTTTTTCAACCCTTAGATGAGGTAGCTCTACATTGCTTTTCGTCATTTCACCTTCAAGAGATCATTATTTACTCTAATTGGTACAATGATATCTCTTGATACCCAGATTAGGGTTTATTCCACCTCTGTAATTAATGCTTGGCACACATCTAGTGTTTCCCCAAATCAGTGTGCTAGTTTGATTGTATTTGCTTAATTGAATTGTAATGTCATATAATCTTATGTAAAAGTAAGTTCTAATTAAAATCATACAATGAATTTTCGTTTGTTTTAGACTCACCAACAAGCAGAAATTTAATCAGGTGTACAGTTATAGGTTATACGAAAAAGTTCAAAGTACAACACTTCCAGAAATTACAGTTACAAAGGTTCACTGAAAAAAGGAGTAAGCCAATAAAGCGGACACCGAGTACACATTTGAATCCAAACCTAGAACACATTTTTTGTCTATTGCGGCACCGGGTTTTTCTTCCAAATAAAATCAACAGTAAATGCAACAGCAGCCGCTAAATTTAATCTTCAATTACTGTCTAAATCGATAAGCAGAAATTACAGTTACAAAGGTTGGGTTAAGGGTATAGATTAGTAAGAAAAATAAAATGTTCTGTGTTCATTCAAAGCCAAGGTCAAAAATTCCCGAAGAACCGGAATTTTCAGGTCTGAGCTAGAAGTTATCGTCTAATTGTGTTTGCTATTAACTATTGCCTTCATCACCGGGAGACTGAAGAACTGAATTGGTAGGGTTGCTCTGTTCAAGGTTAGCTATCGCCTCGGGTCCACACAATCGAGTTAACTCTTCCTGCATACGTACCACGAACACTATTTGTTAATTATGTGCATAATTATGATAACATGCTTAAATGATTAGTAGGGAATTAACGAGCACTTGGTTACTACATGGGATCATCAATGTATGAGCTAATCAAATTCCGAAGGGTAAGAATTGTGAGACCTTAATAGAACTATTTTCTGATGAAAGCTTCTCACAATCATCGGAAAGCCTTTGCAGCTCTTCTCTAAGGCTGCGATTCTCACTGTTCAATGCCTCCACCCTGGCTTGTAGCTCTTCGCATTCCGCCTGGTTGTGATGATAAATCGACGGTAACTTGCCAATAAGTATATGCATAGATGGAAACAAATGATAAAGAGCAAAGAGTACAATAATACCTGCTTGCGTAATCTCGACCTTCTAGCTGACTCCCTGTTAGATTGCTTCCGTTTCTGTCGTTTCAGTTCCCGTTCATCCTGTATGAATATAGGACCAGAGTACAGTGAAAAGAGAAAAGTAAAAGATATATCTTGACGGTCTTGCGGCTTTATACACAAGTGCGATAAACAATATTTCACATCCATATGGGTTCGAAAGGCGATATGAAAACACCCTTCAACGAGACAAAATTACTAATCAGAGAAAATACGAAGTAAGAAGCCATTGCAGGTCAACCTATGCGCCGCATGAGTAGAGGCAGTTATGCTGATTAAAAAGTGTGTAATTACTTGAAAGAAGAATGAAAAAATAGTGAATGAGCACATATTAATATGCAGAATTTAACAATTAACTGCAAGGCACATACTTGAATCCATTGGTCGTTCATTCCTGGAGCAACGGCCACTGAACCCCCAGATGGATTTGACCTCATTTTCGCACCACCAGCTGCAGCAGAAGATGGATTCCAGAGGTCCATCCCAATGTTAAGATTAGTTCCGGCCATAGAAGCTACAGGCTTACCAGGCACTGAAACCTGAACTCCCTCTGTGTTACTCTGTGCATTGGCTGCTGAGAAAGTTGTTGAACTAAGAAACTTATAAAGACAAATAAGATGAAAGCAGGAGCCAATGACGATGAGAAAAACAAGAAAGCGTTACCTTCTGCAAGCATCTGATCAAAGCTTCCCTTTTTACCCCCAGCAAAGTCCTAAAGAAAGCAAAAAAAAAAAAAAAAAATTAACTATGTGTTCACTAGGTTGGCTTTTTGTCTTCTAAAAAGAGGTCAAGGGTAGGCAGGCAAGAGCGTGTCAGATTAAGTTGCTACGGAAAATTGATAATTCAACACAATCCAAAGTATTAGAATTTGGATTGTGTATACATAAGATGAGATAATAACAGATTCAAATGGACTGCAAGGGCATCACTTCAGTAACTTCTTCTTTTCCGATTGAATGATTTAGCACACTGACCATTATAAGAGTGATGAGCACATACCTGGTGGTTACCATTCTCATCACTGGCTTCAGATGAACCCTCGCTACCGCTGTCACCACTGCTTACAAGCCAATTTTACATTATCAGATGACAATGAACCAAGGAGGAGGAAGTATATATTTATCGACTATAAAACATTTTGAAGATATTATTATTGTAAGAATAATATACCTTTGGGAGCCACCATCATTCCCGGAACCTGAAGCTGCCTTTGCTGTCTCTACAGCCTTGCCTCCAGAAGTTACCTTGGATTTTTTAGCTGAAGCCCGGTCCTTTACTTCAGGGCCCTTCGTTTCCAGCTCTGTATTTGATGGTGCTGGCATTGGAGTCTATGAAAGAAGTAGAAAAGAAAATTGGATGATAAACTACACTGACTGAACCATACAATGACAGGACTAATGATACGAGTAACCTAGTAATTGAAAGGGAGGTGTACACAAAGAAGAGTTCATAATTAAATTTACCGTAGCCATGTTAGGATGGGCATAGATTCCACCTGGAGGAGGATACATAGCTGGGTATGGGACTGGTGTCCCATATGGTGGCATTAAAGGATGCTGAAAGATACATAAAAAAAAGACATAAATAAAAACCTCTGGTTGATCATGAAAGAGACTACTATTGCTAGGACACATACACACGCCTCAACAATTCCAAATAAAATAAGTTACTCACCTGGCCTCCCCACATATAGGGGTGAGGAGTTGGAGAAGCTACAGTTGAAGCAAAAAAGGGAGGCGGTGTACCCCCGGGACCATAGAAAGCCTATACATGGAGATGAGAGTAAGCTCCTAAGATTACTTATACAGACATAATGTTTATCTAGATATTTGATTAACAAAATCACAACATATTTATATGCAACATAAACCTGCATAGAGCTTGACCAATCCGGATACACGGGCGTTGTAGGTATTTCCTGCAAGAGCAAAGGATAGAAATTAGCAGCTGTGTTCTTTCCCCTGTCCTCATTCAAATAGCTGGTTTAGAAGAGAAAGAAAGATAGATAATTAGATAGAGAAAGACCTGAGTTGAAGAAGCTGCTTTGGAAGGCTTAGCGGGTGTACTCTCGTCCCCTGTCCCCATTCAAATGGATTCGATAAACACGATTAATTTCAAGACTTTATGATATGATTCTTTGGTGTATTATCCTTAGTAAAAACTATGAAGCACCTGGAATCGTCATAACAAATAATAATATCAGAAATTCCATACTTCTGCAGCGCAAAGATTACTACCAATTATGATCAAAGCAATTGGTTTCAATATTTGAAAGCAATATATGGAGGAAGCAAAGCCTCCTCAATACCAACATAAGTGCAGAGTATTCCGAAAGGAATTGATCAAAATATTTATTACTTGCATAATTGCTGTTAATTACGGCTTTCCACTGTTCCTTAAAATGTTTTATCATAAGACATGACTAACCCTCTCAAAAAAAAAAAAAAAAGAGACATGACTAACCATCATTCCTCAGATCCCTGAATAAACGAGTACCAAGACCTTGCACATAAGTCTCATTAGTATTCAATAATGATATCACAGTCCTAGAGTGCTCCTTCTATCTGCTTCAATTCTATCAGTTGTGGCCTCTCTGATCATACTCTCTTTATTTTTCACAGGCAAGCCATTATTGAATTATAGACCATATATTGCTCTTAGGGAGCGTTTACTAACTAGGAATGAAAATAAAAGGGGAATAGGAAAGGGAACATAATTCCTTGGGTGGGATGGGGGAATTTAGTTCCCTTTCCGGTAAGAACTTAATTCCTAATTTGTGTGTGGGATCCACGTAATTTGATTCTCATTCCTTGTAACCCTTGTAACCCTGTAATCACTAATCAAGAATTAAATATCTATGAACCAGATTACTGAGATACTCAACAGCAATGTTTTAAAAATTGGCCGAGGACGTCTTGAGGTGTGCCTCAATTCACCCCAGACTTCCACTGCCTTGAGGATATAGCCTCAACCCTTTAAAACCCTAAAGCCGCCTTGAGGCAGTGAGACGGGAGCCTCGCCATAAGGGCCTTTATGTCCAAAACAAAAATTAATGAAAAGAAAACCCTAAACCTCACAGCCTTTGGAATGGAAAACAAAAATAAAAAACTAAACCTGAGGTAAACGTGCGACAAAGTTGAAGCACTTCACAGGTATATTCTTCTTCTCTTCTTCCCTCCCTCGAGGCCTCGATCATGCTTGTGCTTAAGATTTGTTCTTCTAATATATTCTAATTTATAGAAAACCCTAAACTTATATAAATATTTAATCACTCATATATCGTTTATGTTAATTCATTTGGTCAGACATGTTAATTCAATTATATATATGAATCATATATTCACTATTTTACTATTGTTTTTTTTTTTTTTTTTTTTTTTTTTTTGCATTATTTAACATTTTTAAATTGAGGCGACCGCCTTGAGGCACCCGCCTCAAGTGACAAAACGCCTCAACCTGCCTTGCCTCACACTAAAACATTGCTTAGCAGTATCCCCAAAAACAGGAAGAGGTTTTCTCGAAATATGAAATATCCGATCCAGGTTATGCCTGTCACAAACATTAACTAACGTATCAATTTCCTTCTCAACTGAACAAGGCCTGTTATATTGCTCAAACTTAATATGAAATTACATATTAATGGAATCAGCATGACTTCCTTCCTGCTCCTGTCAAAACAGGAGGCATGTTCAATGAACCACTATGTCTACATGAAAGAAAGAAATTAATCTTTGGCCTATTGAGTCTATGACACATTCAAATAGGGAAATAAACCTCAAGGTACACAACACTAATACTAAAGATAAAGATTTTGAGATTAGTTTATAACAGGTTCACCAATATAAGAAGAAAAGAACCAAAATGTGTTGTTAGTTGCTTTATTGATGACAAACAAAAACCAAAAACCGAAAGCAAGAGTGATGAAAATGTATCAATAATTAGCATCTAAACCCACAAAAACAGCAGCGTGAAGATAAAATTCAATACAGAAAAGACAAGGAACCAAAATATACTTTATGCCCTCTATTCTTTTCACCACTTTCCACTACCTTGTACCCCTAATTGGAGGAACAACCAGAGGAAGAAGAAAACCTGGTAGTGTGTCATACTCATATCATTATATCAATATTCCCTTTGTTGTTGTTAATGACTAATGTAGTTGAACACCATCTTCTTCATGTCACATAACAACTTCCATAACATCAGATGCTTCCTCCATCAAATTACTTCAACATATAGACATAGTTTATTAAAATTTTCATTTCTGAGGCTCCCAACTTATATCTACACTTCTAACACCAACTACAACTACAAGCCCTCTATGTACAATTGAACTCAAAAGCTAATCTAGTATAGGTATATATCATTAATTCATTAATTTCCTTTTAGGCTTACTAGTCACTGATATATCATTAACAATGGCTCAAATAGAAAAAATTTCCTAATATCTGAGTATCTGAACTATAAAGTTATAACAAGTATACCAAACATCTACACATCTCACTGTATTATGTTGGGTTTTAAACGACTGTATAGCAGATTAATTGGAGCTAAGTTTGAAGATTCATAAATCATTTAAGCTAAACAAATCCCTAGTAAGGAATTTGAAAATGAAAAATTGAAAGAGATCATAAGTCCAACCATTCAAAGCAAACATAGAGAAACTGAGGGAAAATTGAGAACCACATCATGCAAAACAAAGCACAAAACTCAATCAAATCAGAACAATTCAAGAAACAAAACAGAAAAAATATTACAACACTCGAGAACAGTTAGTTATAACATGCATGCACAAAGAATAGATTTCATTTTCTCTCTTGAAAATAAAGGAACTACAAGTAAGAAATTTTAAGATCCTGAAACAAATCCATGTGGATATTAAGTCTAAAGACTTTAACAAGTTATTAATTATATTTAAAAATAAATGTTATAATTTACAACAGGAAAATAAAAATAAAAATAAAAAGATAGTAATATGAGGAGATGAGAGAGAGAGAGAGAACCTGCTTTCATGGCGTATGGAGAGAGTGAGGTGGAAAGTCCAAGTGTATTGTATTTACTTATAAAAGCTATGAGAGAGAAGAAAAAGAAGACACCCAGATAGACCCTTCTTTCAAGATGCTTTTTTTTTTTTTTTTTTTTTTTTCCTAAAAGAACATCAACGGCTGAGAATCCATCTGGGATGTGAAGAATCTGGAAGGCAGAGATTCACAGATGTACCAAAGAAAGAAAGCACTCGGATTTACCAGAGCAGAGAAACAAAAAGTCTTGCTTGTCTCTGTTTTCGTTTATTTTCTTTCTTTGTTTCTGTTGTTGTGTTGTGTCTTAAAACACAACAAATCTGATCTGGTGTGGCGGTGTCCAATAGGAGGAGCTGGACTTGGAAGTGATGAGTTTATGAGTTTATGGGGGCTGTTGGTGTTGTGTTGTGT
Source organism: Acer negundo (assembly GCA_035582765.1). Taxonomy (NCBI): domain Eukaryota; kingdom Viridiplantae; phylum Streptophyta; class Magnoliopsida; order Sapindales; family Sapindaceae; genus Acer; species Acer negundo. The sequence goes on from CM069240.1 coordinate 16,442,191, forward strand.
TAGGGTTTCGGGGGTGACACGTGCGAGAATGAGGAATCCAGCTGTCCACGTCTGACTGGATTAGGTTTTGACATTGTATCAACTTGTTATGACTCATCAAAAATATATTTGCCAACTATTTGGATAATCTTTTAATTTAAAAATATGACCAAGTGGAAGTGTGGAACACTGGAACCACGTCGTCTCCCTTTGCTTTTTTTCCTCCGGTTCTTCCTCCTACGGTTCTTCCGTACAACCAATGTCTGTCTGCCACGTCTCTACATTTTCATTTTGAAATTTTGTTATTTGAACTTTGAACTTTGAAGCAAGTAGAAACTTACCAAACTTACCACTTCAATTGGTATTTATTTATTATTATTTTTAATTATTACAAAAACTATTACAATAGAATTGTTGGGAATCTACTTGAAATCAAACAATACATGTACATTCTATAAATCTATTTCCATAATAAAAGATAACTATTTCTGCAAACCGAAAAGAAAACTCACTACATATATTTGTAAAATGCGTATGGTGAAATTTGAACCCCTCACCATTTAGATGAAAGGGGGGGTGTTCTACTAGCTTTGTCAATAGTAGAGGTGGCTATGGTTTCGGTTAAACCGACGGTTTTGCCCGCGGTTTAACTGAAACCGTACTTCCAAAAACCGTCCCAAAACCGAAACCGAACCGGCGGTTTCAAAACCGGTCGGAAACCGGTTGAACCGGTTACGGTTTCGGTTTGGGTACTTCCAAAAAAAACCGCTGGTTTTTTTTAAATAAAAAAAATTAAAAAAAAAAATCGACTAATCAGAAGCTGATACGTGACATTTTTTTTGAATTTTTTTTTGAAAAACCGAAACCGAACCCAAAACCGTCGGTTTTTAAACCGAAACCGTAAAACCGCCGGTTAGAAACCGTGTACCAAACCGGTTTTCCGGTTACAGATTCGGTTTTGAGTGGCCACGAAACCGAAACCGAACCGTGGCCACCACTAGTCAAGAGGTGATGTGACTTTTTTTTTTCTTTTTCTTTCAAGACAAGCAACATGAGATAACAAATTCAAATTGATTATATTTTGCCTCTTACCGAGAGTAAGACGATCGAACAATTTCCAATCATGGTCCCTGCAGATTGATCATCAATATGAAATACCATATAAAAGGAAACTTCAAAATTTTGATATCTTTTTCTTTAAATGAGATTTGAATATAGTCTTCATTATATATATTTAAATGTGTTAGTTTTTTTTTCAAAAAATATATATAAATTAATATGCTAGTTAATTAATTACAATGAACAATGATTAAAATCTAACGAATATGAAATGCAAAGCTTTGATGCTCATTTTACCTTTTTGAAACAAGCAATTAATAGCTAATAGCGGCGTAGTTCAGCTGGTATATTGATGAGCTTAGAGCTTGGGTAAATGACTCTCATGTCAACGACTCGAATCTTACCAATGACGAAAACTTTCAAAAGAAATACTAATCTTGAATTAATAAATATCGTAAAAAAAAGAAAAGAAAAAAGCAAGTAATGTATTAATTTCAGAATTTTCAAAGTGTTTTGGACCTTAAGTGGTATCTATCACATAAAATGGGTTTTAACAACATTTTTTTTTTTTTTGGGGATGACATTAACAATATTTTTCTTTTAAGAAAAAAAGTAACTAGACCTACCCATTTATTTTATTTCTCAAAAAATAAAAAATAAAAATACACTACCCATTTATTTTGGACATAAATAACAGATATTTAATGAGTGAAGATATTTACACCTCTCCAAATTCTTATGTACACCCCAGATTTATATATTTTTAAAATTTCAATATTACTCTTAAATTAAATTATTAGTATTTTAGTTAAAACGGATAATATCATTTATAACTATTTTACTGTTTTAAATAATTAACTAACAAATCCAAATTAAAAAAGGAAAAATAGTAACAGAAAAAAAAAAAAAATCCAACATCAATACTGAACTCAAAGAAAATATTGATTTGAAGTTAAATGAATTTCTCTATATCTCATTTCAATCTCAAGGGAGATTGCAAATATTCACTATTTTCGCAATAAAATGGTGTCCTTCAAAGTCTTATTTTTTTAGACAATAGAACAGTAAACAGAAAAAAAAAAAAATATATATATATATGTATATTTAAGATATTTTTTAATTTATCTTTTAAATATTAAAAAATACATATTGGGTAATTTGTGGGGTATACTTGTAAAATTTTATCTTTTAAATATTTTTAAGGTGATGTTAATACGAAAATAAAGGTGTATATAGCTTTTCAGTGGTGTAAATATGGTCACTCATAGTTAATCGATTATGTTAAAAAAAATCCAAAATAATTACAACATACAAAACAAGCGCCTATATAAATATTAAATAAAAATGATCCTATATGATTATATTATTTTAGAAAAGATTGGACATAAATATTCCATTAACTTTTCAATAGTTATACAACAAATCATTTGTTATTTTAATATTATTTCCACGTCATGCCAAATCGTTCATTATTGTAAACTTGTAGCCGACAATTTTATTTAATATTCCAATGTTAATCAAAAAGCCATCCACTTTATATGGCAAGTAAGTTAATGTCGATACCGTCGGTAGCTTGTAGTATGATAACCGGATCCTCCTTTAAGAATCCTCCTTTAAGAGCTCTCCACCATCTAAGTTTGAATGTCAAGGTATGCATATGGATATGCTAATTTTCCTAGTTCTACCTATTTTGTGGATGTTGTCTCTCCTTCGGGTGGGTGCTCTCTCTTCCCATCGGTAGAAGTTGCTCTCAGAACCATGCTCATTAGCATGTCTATCGATCTCGACTGTTGTAATCTAGTCGTTGTATTTTGTATTAAAAAAAAAAAAAATGTAAATGTCGATACCGTAATCGAAATATGTTATCATTTTAAACTTTTATAGAAATCAATATTTAATTCCCTATATACAGGACGGTGTGTTGAATGACAGTAATTGCAATTTGCTATTGGACGAAAATGCGAAAAAAAGGCATTATGGCTTGAGAATGAAGTCATGCCTATCACTCCAGGAAGTGGAATCTTAGTCATCTGCTGTGTCAAAAATTCAACATCTTATCATTTTATCAAACTCAATATCATGCATTGCATCAACCCTTAAATTTCCTAGTTGGATTCATCTTTTCCAGGAAATTCTATGTTATCAACTTTTATACTGTATATGATTTCAGAGGCAGTATGAACAGCACAACAACTAAATGAGAAAAGCTCTGATGGAGTGCGAGAATTTCACATGTTTTTTCGTACAAGATTCGATTCCACAATGTGTAGAATGTTTCCATAACATTATGGAACGTCTTATATACACAACCTTGTGTGATTGATTCCTGCACAAAAAGCATGCAGGATCCCACAAGTGATCAGCTCTCTTGTTGTACCTAATACAAACATCTCAAATTAATACATACACAGCAATTTATAATGAGAATTTAAATCCTGATATGCTAGATCGTGGACAGAAGTCACAGAACATACATAATGGAAAATTTTCAAATTGACAGAGCTAAAATCAACAAATTAAGAAATTTTATTATAATGAAATTTCCTTTTCCTTCGAGTTCCTTTCGATGTTTCTATGTGGTAGAGCCTTTAAAAGATGTCATGGAAACATGACACAATGACAGTTCTTTTATCTGCTATAAAGCTATTTGCAATGAAGGGCATAAGATATAAATCATGTAAATGCCTTCAGTTGTGACGAACTCAAAACATTACTTAGTATGCCTCTTGATCATAAGGAAAAGCAGTTGCCAAGGCACCGGAGAAACCGGGTTAAAGTTTTTCCCCGCTTCTTGCTCTTCTTTTCAGTCTTGTGCTTCTTTTCCGTCGCAGCCAAACAATCTGAATCTTCCTTAACATTCCTCTTTGAACCCGTCTTGTTTATTACATGGTTAGCAGCCAAACGACTTGAATCTTCAATCTCAACCACGTCAGTTGGGGTAGTCTTTATTGTACAGAGTTTCTCAAGGAGTTTTGTAAGAGTGATTATGATTTCCGAAAATTCTGGTCGAACCTTTGGGTCCTCATCCCAACAAGACCGCAATAGAGCAACAACCTCCTCTGGAAGATTCTCCAGGCTAGGCCTTTGGTTCTGGAAACATGAATGAAGTCAGTCAAATGTTAATGGAAAGCAAAGACTTCCTCTGCTAAAGCAAATAGTATCAGAAGCAATAATTTCAAAACATAGATTTCAAGTCACACTTGGTCACAACAAATATCAGAAATTTCAGATAGGAAGAAAATTCTAATCCTAAATGTTGATATGAAATCTTGCAGGTTTTTATAACAGAATTTGGTAAATCATAAGAGATGTCAATGTAGCGTTCAATGGAGATTATTGGAATTTAAAAAAATTAATGATATGCAAATGATCAAGTGATTACGATATCTGTAACATACGAAAATTCAGATTACATACCTTTGATGCAGCGTAGGCGACAGATATGTTATCCCTCCCTTTGAATGGAGCTTTATTTGTCATCAGTTCCCACATAACAATTGCGAAGCTGTAAACGTCCACTTTGTGGTCATAGTGTTTCTTTACTCCATTTGGAATAGGGTCTCGGCTGAATAACTAATTCGGATAAGAAAAGAATTAGACATAAGAAAAAAAATTAAGACATAACAGAGATTTTTGGCTGTACAAAGTTCTGAAACAAGAAAATGAAGCACCTCCGGAGCCATCCATCGGTATGTACCAGCTTCACACGTCATTTCATCCATTATCTCTTCTCTAGCCAGCCCGAAGTCAGCCAGTTTAATTTCCTTGGTATCTTCTGTCAGCAGTATATTGCCTGAAACAAACAAGGTAAGTCTGTGAATGTAGATTATCGGCAAAACAGGTTTTAATAATTCCAACAAAGATGAGTCGTCTGTGCATAACTAGACAATAGAATAACAGTTTTCACACGCTATCAGTGAACAGCTCAACCACATCAACCAAAAACCTATGAGAAAAATGCAGTTGATTACTTGGCTTCAGATCGCGGTGAATGATGCCATTGGCATGCAAGTACTCCATAGCTCGAGCAATACTCAATGCAAGACTTAAAGAAAGCTTCTCATCAAGGCGTCCTGGACGTCTGTTCCAGAGGAACTTCTGAAGTGTATCACCCCTCACAAGTTCAGTGAGTATTACCATAGTCGGTTCCACAGAGGCGCCGATGAACTGTTTCAGTAAAACGAATCTGAATTAGGAGCACTAATGCTGTTAATCAAGACATTTATCTCTTTTAACATTCAGAACAAATAGTGGCTAAAATAATTGGGAAAAATGGTTATACAAGTCCAAAATAAGTAGATAGTTTAGATAACATTTGAGGATTCGAAGGTGCATTAATTATAATCAATAAACTGAAACCTAAAAGCGCAAAGACCTTTTACTAATTTATTGCTCCTATAAGCTAAATTTATGACACTTAATAATCTGAACCCCATTTCAGTTATTTCAGATTGACTGCAAAAATGCTGCCTTGAAATTATCTAATCTCTAGATTCTATATCTACCTAAAATAGACTGCAAGATAACAATTGATGAATCATTAGCAGTAAGTCAACAACACTACAGTGTATGAAGGCCATCCTAAAACAACTTAATGTTCAATTAGTAAGCCATTTACACAGAACAGGGAAAATCTAAAAAATCAAATAGAAAAAGGAGTACATTATCTAATATATATCTACTCAATAATTCAATCTCAACACAATAAAAATTGGAAAAAACAAAAAAAAGGAAGGTCATCAAGGGTTAAAATTGAAGCTCAATCTGTCGTAATAGGTGCTTATAGTCTGTCAAAAGGGAAAAGGTAGGAACCAGGGCAATAACTTCAAGAACAACAGTTTTTGTTGATCGTGATTTTAGGATAATTATGCACAATTTTGGTCTGTGATTTCCGAAATTAATATAGCTCATACATATGAGAGACAATTAGTTTGTCCATTAGATCTCACCCCATGCTACTTCATACACAAGATTGAGTTTTTTTAATGCATACCAAAAACATGTGAGTTATCAACTCTAAGATAAATGTGTTAACTTCTACGCCTACCTCTTACAGGATAGCTACAATGCAACTTTCAAAAATTACAGAGTATAAGCACATAAAAGAGGGAAGGTGTATATTGTGCTTCATTTCCTAACAACATATTTTACGAGCTTTCATATTATCTCTTTAATAGGAAATATTAAGTAAGGAACTAAGAAATGAATGGATGAGGAGGCCTGGAGGTTAAAGCATCTAAATGGGTAATTATGCTCACTGGAAATATTAAAGAGGTCATATTTACAGGTATTTCAAATGATTATATGCAGATAAGACAAGCATCTAAACGGTTAACTATGCTCACCGGAAATATTAAAGATAAATGTATGCGAATCCCCAAAAAAACCGCTTTATTGATTATCTAAATCATCAATTATAGCAAGAAAATATTCACAAGCTGTTGATCATGTCAATTTTACTCAAGTATGTACACGTATATAAAGTATGTAATCAATATGTAGAATAGAAAGTTGAACAGAACTTTGTGTTTACCTTTCTTTTAGGTTGTTTCCGGTCAATCAGCATAACTCAAAAAAGAAATAAAATAAAACAAAATGTGCAAAACGAAATTACATTCACATTACACATACATACACGCATGCATGTAATAGCATATATAAAGTAATATACCTTCAAAATATTGTCATGTTTCATCCTGGCTAGCAAGTTGACCTCCCTCTGAAATTTCTCTTTATGCTCACGAGTCACAGCTGACGTCTTGGCCGGTTGTATTATCTTCACAGCAACAGCCTTGTTCTCATAGCTAAAACCAAAATATACAATAAGTATCAGTGTTGAAATTCTAGTATGTGAATTTTTAGAATGTAGAACAAAAAAATATCAAGGATTAACTACATTATGACCCCAAGATGTTCATGAGAGCATTTACGTTAAATATATGCATAATTTAACATTCTGTCGAATCAAGATTACTATATGCTGTGCAGTGCAAAGTATAGTAAAAGAAAAAAATTGATATCACTCCTTATTTTCTGTCATACTTCATTACTACTGCAACTCAGGATGGACTAAAGTTATCATAAACACTCGAGTTACAATACAAAGCCAATCCTAGATCTCTTTCGTCTCTTTACTTCGTGTAGAGAGAACATTACTGAGTTGTCTGGTAATGTTGCTTCACTGCTCATGTTGAGACCGAAACATGCACATAGAGAAAGAAATGAAGAGTTCTGCTTCCTAACTAGAACATGTAATGCATTTACCATGTATGAGCATGCTGCTTCTCCTTAGACTTTTTCTTTGTCAAGTTAATTTCAGTTAAGAACTATAAACTGTCATTCAAAACAATAATATACTATCACAGAAAATTTCAAAAAACCAATTATAAATTTTTAAATGTATGTTATACTCTTCATATGAACCATTGATATCTGTTTCACTATTGTAATTTTGTTAAACTTCCATTGCCTAAATGCAGAAAATGCTACAATTTCAATATTGATGTACAAGCTCCACAAGCGAAATGAGAGAGATTAAATTTACAGATGATTTCATGCATTGAAATTTTACGAAACAACAAAGGAAGCCTAGCAGGCTAGTGATTAATCATAATCAAACTTGAATCCTCTGCAGATGAAATTCTACAATCCTACATTTTATGAATTAAGGAACCTCAAAGTATGTCCACATGGAACTTAAATCAAACAGCTAATGAAGATACCATGTTTCGCACGACATAACATTAATAAATGAATCAACCTAAAATTACAAGCAATTAATTTCATCACAAGCTACCATAATCTATAATTACAAATCTTTCTCTGCTTCTTCTTCTAGATGAATCAACCTAAAATTGTTTCCTATTCGGTTTCCAAGAAACTAGCAAAACCAGAAGCTATGAAAATCTTTCATTGATCAGTATGACCAACATGTAGTCATGTAACCGAACAACACTGATATATCTCAATTCAAAATCCTAAATTGCAATGTAATCTGTCAATTCAACAACTTGATAGAACTCATTAATCATACTAAACCCACAAAGGGTTTTGCCATTACAAGAACAACCCAGAATTCCACTGTCAAAACAAGTCCTGAATCAAAACAAATCACAGAGATAACAAAGCAAATTAATGCAAGAACATGCACGCAATGTGATCAACCTTGTCAAAGAAACAAATTCAAGAAAGCAAAGAAACGAAAACGAAAAAAATATATTAAAAAAAAAAAACCCACAATCCTTGATGAACAACGGAGTACGACCCTTCGCCAATCATTTTCTCAACATAGACATGTCCCGGATCAACAAGCAAGCTCTGTTCAATGTTGAAGACAAAGTTGTTGTCTTCCTCTTCCTCGTCATCAGCCTCGTACGATGTGCTGCGTAGATGAGACAGAGTATTGTGTTGAAGAAACTGAGTCAGAGAGAGGTAAAAGTACTCTTGTTCGTTCAACAACACACGTCCTTCCATTACTAGACCTCTCTTCTCTTGCATTAAACAGTGAATATAAACAACAAGATACAGAGAAAGAGAGAGTTTCAACTGGGTTTTTAAGAATATAACAAATGGGGGCTTTTGAGTTTTGAGTTGTTTGTTTTTAAACACAACAAAATGGGACCGTGTGTGAGTGAAACGAGAGGGAAACTACGGAAAGTTATTTATTTATTTATTTTCTGTATTTAAAATTATACATAATTAGACATCACATTAATTACCTTGATAAATAATTAGCAATGTAATTGAGTTTTGTTAATGTACAATGGCAGTGCATGTTTACTGTGTGAGTCTTACTTGATCAACCGATGTGGGTCTAATTTGATGTTCTAATTAGTGGTTTTGATGATCATGAACCGTCTTGATTGGTGGATTAGAAGATACTTATAATGGGTGTGGTGGAGGTGATCACGAATTGGGTTGATTTATTTTATTAAAATATTTAGTTTAAAATATGTTTTTGGAGTGTGGACCACCACATTGATATTTAGTATAATGTGAACTCTTGTTGCCTATAAATGGCAAATATGCTGACGAAGCCTGCCAATTTATAATGAGATAATTTTTCTTAAATAACAAAATATTCATATAACAAAAACGTTATATATATATAAATTATGTTAAACCTAATTCACAATGTTTGGGTGGTAATATTCATTAAAATATATTTTATAAGTATTCAAAACTATTAAAGAAGTATGCTCTAAACCTAATGTTAAATATGATTATGATGTACATAAATAAAATGTTTCATTGTTAAGATGATTAAGATGGTTTTTTTTAATCACTTTTCAATAATTTAGATATGTTTTTTAACCAATATTAAAATCAATTAAATATATCTCGATTTAATTTATATCATAATAATAAATCACTAAATTTTATCATTATTATTTTTTCAATAATTTAATATTTGACAATTTAATAAGAAAAGATGATTATGGAGTATATACATACATGGTAATGCTAAAAAAAATCCAAAAATTAACCAAAATAGACATTGGCAAGTGATATATTCTTGCCCTGTTATTTACATTTAATGATTTATACGGTAAGAATAAATCACTTGAAGTGTTATTTGGTTTGATTTTTGAGCTACTTTTTTAGTTATAAAGCGGTACTCATTTGTATAACTGATACCTAGATGATATTATTTATGGTATGTGAGTTATTTCTTTTTTATATAGTATGTAAGTTGTCAATACCATATAAATCATGAGATAATGTTATGAGTAGTGGATAATGAGTTAGTTGTAACTCACTTACCATGTTATTTAGATAAAGTTTTAGGTAATCCATCATTACTCATGAAAATATAACCTTTTTTTAAAAGAAAATTTGACTTTTAACTATAAATTAACAATTATGCACACTTGGCTCTCGTCAATGTGGCTGGACGCTCCCAAGTGAGCCTCCGCCACCAAGGTTCAACGCCAAGAGCGTGCATATATTTGTGTAAATTTTCCTTGTCCCACCTTAGCCATTACATCCTAAGTGTGGGGAGTTTTCTCCTGGTTTTGGAAGCTTCCGTCTCCCCGTTGTGGGAGCTGTAGTCTGGGTTACTCCAGTAGAGTCCAATCTCGCGCGGTCCAAAAAGTTGTTGTATTATGTATAAAAAAAATAAATAAAAATGAATAAAAAAATAAAAAATTATGCTCAAATATTTCCGTCGAAAATGAAAGGTCAAAAATAAGATAAAACTGGGATTGTGTGCATGACAAACCTTCTATAGAATATATAATTAATGTGAGTTCTTAAAATAGGTCCACCAATATATTTAAAAATAAAAAAAAATAAGTCCACCAATATACAATTAATGAAGTGCACCAAGGCACTAGCGTGTCCACCGTGTATTAAAAAAAAGGGTTAATATTAAAGACCTCCCCTCACCTTTGAACTATTATCGGATGTCTTACTAAAAATATTTTTATTTCAGAAACATCCCCTATGGACTAACAAACATTGATTCAATTGATCAATTTTTGATGTTAAAAAGTCTATAATTTCCGTATTTAAGCTTCAATTATATTAATTGAACATTATACCCTATGAATCTTACCAAATAAAGAAATGTTTGTTGGTCCATAAGGGGTGTTTCTGAAATAAAAACATTTTTATCTAAACATCCAATAATAGTTCAAAGGTGAGGGGATGTTTTTAATATTAAACCTAAAAAAAATGTATGTTTTCATATGAGAAAAAAAAAATGCATAAACACACCCAAAATTTGGTCTAATTGCACGCATGTACATTTTTTTACTTAATTATTAGATGGAGAATAAATTTCCTCCATATGATATTGATCGAACTTAGAGATATGATCTCCATCGTTTGGTCCAAAAGGAGGAGATCATCATCCTTCTGATTTAGAAGGAGGAAATTGCCTCTTTTGTCAAGGAGATCATCTCTTATATATGTAGTCGGCGAATGAGAGATATCCTCATCCCTCATGGAGGAGATCTTCACCACGCGGAAGATGATGAATTTTTTTTTGGTAAGAGTAGAGATACAAATTGGATCGAATAATCCAATCTGATCCAAAAAATTTAGATTAAAAATTTTAAATTTGAAAATACATATATCTATAATCATATGTGATGTGAAAATAACGTTTTGATTCGGATAATCGGATTTATCCGAATCTACAAATTTTCATAAATTGGTCCGAATCCTAATCCAAAATTGAAATTACCGAATATAAATCCGATATTTTGAATAATATATATAATAATAAATTACAATATATGTTAGAATATACTTTTTAAATTAATTAGTTTCTATGCAATGAATAATTGTAATACTCCCAACTAATAGTTTAAAATGAAATTTATGGTTCATTTTATTTTATTTTTTTAATATGAAAATTTGAAAAATAAGTCCGAATAAAATCCCTACATAAGTTTGCATCCGATCCAAAATTATCCGTATCCAAATTTGAATTTAAATCTGAAACCAAACCCGAATCCGAAAATATCATATTCAATATGTTCCGAATTATCTTATTGGAAGACTTTTAAAAGAAAAATCCAATCCGATTTTTTTTTTAAATCGTGTCCAATCCAGATCTTCTAAATCGGATTTGGATAACATCATTAGGTAATAGGACCCTTTTGCCCCTACCTAAGACATTGATTTATAACGAAACGCCACTAACAATAGGGAATTTTGTGTAATTTTGAATAATAGCTGTTTATGCTTGCAATTAGGCCTAAAATGAGGGTGTGTGTACAATTTTCCTTTTTATCTACCAAATGTGTTAAAACTACGAATTTTTTTGTTTTTTAAAAAAACGTACATATCTTGGGATTCAGTTCAATTATTCTGATGTCGGCTTCTATTGCTTTGCAGGTTTATTGGAAGTTGAAAGTAATGATGGAGAACACATATTAGGGTTACTGTTCTGGCAAACAATAATAAATAAAAAGAAGAAGTGATTTTTCTTAAATAACAAAATATTCATATAACAAAAACGTTATCTATATATATATATATATATATATATATAAATTGTGTTAAACCTAATTCACAATGTTTTGGGTGGTAATATTCATTAAAATATATTTTATAAGTATTCAAAACTCTTAAAGAAGTATGCTCTAAACCTAGTTTTAAATATGATTATGATGTACGTAAATAAAATGTTTCATTGTTGAGATGATTAAGATGGTTTTTTTTTTTTTAAAATCACTTTTCAATAATTTAGATTTTTTTTAACCAATATATATCAATTAAATATATCTTGATTTAATTTATATTATAATAATAAATCACTAAATTTTATCATTTTATTTTTTCAATAATTTAATATTTGACAATTTAATAAGGAAAGATGATAATGGCTTATATACACATACTAATGCTAAAAAAAAAACCCAAAAATTAACTAAAATAGACATCGGCAAGTGATGTGTTCTTGTTATGCTATTTACATTTTATATGGTAAGGATAAATCACTTGATGTGTTATTTGGTTTGATTTGTGAGCTACTTTTTTGGTTGTATAGTAATACTCATATGTATAATTTATACCTAAATGATATGATTTATGGTATGCGAGTTATTTCTTTTTTATATAGTATGTAAGTTGTCAATACCATATAAATAATGAGATAATGTTGTGAGTAGTTAATAATGAGTTAGTTGCAACTCACATACCACGTCATTTGAATAAATATTTGGATAATCAATCATTACTCATGAAAATATAACTTTTTTTTTTTTAATAAGAAAAGTTGACTTTTAACTATAAATTTACAATTATGCTCAAATATTTCCATCTAAAATGAAAGGTCAAAGATAAGATAAGATCGGGATCGTGTGCATGACAAACCTTCTATATAATATATAATTAATGTGAGTTCTTAAAATAGATCCACCAATATATTTTAAAATAAAAAAATAAGTCCACCAATATACAATTAATGAAGTGCACCAAGGCACTAGCATGCCTATATGAGAAAAAAACGCATAAACACACCCAAATTTTGGCCTAATTGCATGCATGTACAATTTTTTACTTAATCATTAGATGGAGGATAAATTTCCTCCGTATGATATTTGATCGGACTTAGAGATATGATCTCCTTTGTCTGGTCCAAAAGGAAGAGATCATCATCCTTCTGATACAGAAGGAGGAAATTATTACCTCTTTTGTCAAGGAGATCGTCTCTTATATTTATAGTAGACGAATGAGAGATATCCTCATTCCTCGTGGAGGAAATCTTCACCACGAGAAAGATGATGAGTTTTTTTTTTTTCTTTTGGTAAGAGTAGAGATGCAAATCGGATCGAATAATCCAATCTAATCCGAAAAATTCAGATTAAAAAGTAATGATGGAGAACACATATTAGGGTTACTGTTGTGGCAAACAATAATAAAGAAGTTTGTGATCCCAAACTCCACAAACTTTTATGAATGCAGGCAGTATGCAGGCAATTTAAAATCAACAGAAGCACAAAAATCCAATTGTATTGCCCAGTGCCTATCCCCTTGGATCAAATGAGATTCCAAAGCTCCAATTCTAACATCATTTACATTTTTTTTTTTTTTTCATTTATTAAAAGAGATGGAATACTAGTATATTCATTATTGAAGGGTATTTGTGTACTTTAGTGTATAACCATATTCAAACTAACAATTTTTTTTTAAAAAAAATCAAATTAACAATTAACATTTAATAGTAAAACACTTTTTTGCCCTGATTTAGGGACTAAATTGGTACCCTCAACAAATTAAAGACTAATTTTATCATTTTTTTTTTTTAAAATATCATAAACCATTTGAAATTAAGAAAAAAAAACTAGACGTATTTGCTAATTGCATTTTTTGAAAGCATATTTGATAATTGCATTTTTAATGACACGTACACATAAGATTCATTAATTTTCTTTTAAGATTTGGAAATAAATGAATGGATATGGGAATGCATTTGATTATTTTTTATTTTATTTATAAAAAGTCTAATTTTTGTTTAACAAAAAATAAAATAAAATTTAAGGAAGCATTTCCGAGAAACACTTCGTAATATATATATATTTTACAAAAATCCTCATTTTTTATTTTTTTAATAATGAACAACATGTTTCAATTATTTTCACCGTTTTCTCTCTGACGTATTTAAATATATCATATATGCCTCATGAGGTAAAAGCTCATGTATAATTATATATACGTTTGTATTATTTTGGACGTAGAAAATTAATTTTAAATTTAAAACTGATGTTGACTCTTTCTTAACAACGTGTCATTATGAATAGAATTATTATTAAAAAAAAAAAATTAAAGTGAGTAAAGTGACTGAACATAATAATTTCAATGTGGTTTTTACCATTTGAAGCCAACTTGAATTCATTGTTTTAAATAATATATTCAAAAAAGATCAAAAACAATTGTCCAAATACTTTTTTTTTTTTTTTTTAAAGTATTATATTAATCTGAGGCTATTTTAATGAGGGGAGGATTCGAATCAGTAACCTTTTAGTGTATGTATGAGGGGTTTACCACCCGACATAACTAATTAGGAAGTAAATATTGATAATATTCAAGATATATCCTTAATATTTTCTACATTTTGGGGTATGATATAACAAATATCCCTAAATATTGCCTACATTTTTACAAAAAAAATTCATAAAATTAGACGTCCGATAATTTTTTTAAAATACCCAAATTAATATTTACTTTCTTACATATAACACAACACAAGGATACAGAGCTGGTACATGAACTTAGAGGTGGCCATGGTTTCGGTTAAACCGACGGTTTTGCCCGCGGTTTAACCGAAACCGTACTTCCAAAAACCGTCCCAAAACCGAAACCGAAACCGGCGGTTTCAAAACCGGTCGGAAACCGGTTGAACCGGTTACGGTTTCGGTTTGGGTACTTCCAAAAACCGCTAAAAACCGACGGTTAAACCGGCGGTTTTAACCGCGGTTAAACCGCCGGTTTTTTTATAAAAAAATAAATTAAAAAAAAATCGACTAATCAGAAGCTGACACGTGGCATTTTTTTTGAATTTTTTTTTGAAAAACCGAAACCGAACCCAAAACCGTCGGTTTTTAAACCGAAACCGAAACCGAAACCGTAAAACCGCCGGTTAGAAACCGTGTACCAAACCGGTTTTCCGATTACGGTTTCGGTTTTGGGTGGCCACGGAACCGAAACCGTCGGTTTCAAACCGAAACCGAACCGAAACCGAACCGTGGCCACCTCTACATGAACTCATAGGTTGTCATATCACATGGGTTTAGCAGTCACCCTAGCTCCCAAATTGAGATGATTCCAACCAGGGCCGGCTCTAAGCCTTATCTACAGGGGCAATCGCACCAAAAAAGGGATCCAAAATTATTTGTTTCGAGTTAAATGAAAGACCACTTTTTTATTATTATTTTTAAAGTATCGATATTTATGTTCTTCAAAAACAGTATATATACTCATAATTAGTATATTTTTAAAAATCTAATATTACCCTTAAGTAAAATACTAAAAAAACAAAATAGTTTATAAATACTGTACACCCACAACTTATTAATTAGTTTCCTAATTTTTTTAAATGTAAGATTATTATTCCAAAACTAAAACACAATTATATCATAATATTGATATTCTTAAAAACTAAAGATTCAACAAAAAGAAAACAAAAAAGTGATCTGATTACTAAATATAGCTACCTTAACTAGAGAATGAGTCATCTGGTACAAAGTAAAATTGTTTGGATTTTTATTTATTTATTTATTTTTATTCTTTATTTTTTATGGATTTAAGCTTACTTATCTATAATATTTTATTAAGTTTCACAACATTTACTTGGTTTTTTTTTTTTTGGATAAAATTTTTTAGTCTGTACAATAATATTTTCTACAAATATTATATATATATATATATATATATATTTATCCGGTATAAGCACTCATGTACACGACATATATTGCATATTTGCATTATCTTTTTTGCATTATTTTTTTTGAATTATAATAAAGTCTATAAAGTTGATTAGATAACAAAATAAAGATAGATGGGTGCATTTACAAAAATACAATAGAATAAAAATTAAATCAAGGGTATTTTTGGTATTAAGTGGGGTTTATTTACAAATTACATATTTTTTAAATTTGTAATGGGGTTACAAAAGGGGTGTAGATACAGTTTTTTAGGAGTGTAAATATCTTCACTCTTATTTTTATTTCTAATGAATAAAAGGCCCAATCGTTTGTTTAAAAAAAAAAAAAAGTATAAAAACTTAGAAAAATAGAAAAATTAAAATTGGACCCAAACAAATAGAGGTCTACAGGGCACAATCTAAACATTTTTTAAATTATTTTTTTAAAGCCCAATTATATATATATTTTTTTCTTTAGACAAATTACCTAAAATTTAGAGTTTCATCATTTTCTAGTTTTCTCTACAGCCACCAAACATCCAAATACATCTCTTTCACTTTCTCTCTTAGCAACTAAGCGTTCTACACATTCTTAATTTTCATTTTATTTGAGTTATATGAGAAATTTATTTGTCTATATAATTGTATTTATTATATGATATTATTTTATCTTTAATGAAATAGACTAAATATATGAAAACATGTTATATATATATGTATATGTATTAAAAAAAAAACTATTAATATGAACAAGGGATTTATCTTATAATTTTTCTTCCGATCTCTAAAAAGTCAAGACCGCCATGTTTCAAACCCATTGCATCCAAATTTCACAAAAATGGGAAGAGTTAAAGTTGGATTAGGATCCTCTCCTTGGTCTTTGTTTTTCCTTAGCATTTTTCAAGTGTAATTAAAACATCAAGTTACATGAGTGAGAAAAAAGTGATCAAATCTTGACCATGTATTTTTTATTTTGCTTAGGTGTTATTAGATTATGGAAAGTTAAGAAAAAACAAGACAAGGCAAGGATCCTGATCCGTTAAAGTTAAATGTGAATCAATCACTTCTCTTTGCCGATTATCGGTTGGTTTTTTTATTTTTATTTTTTATTTTTTTTTAACCATTTATATGTAGAAATGTTGATAAGATTCAAAAAGTATATCCTTTGTTTTGTACATTTTTTTGGTGGGACAATCAATATCGTATCTTTATTGATATCTACTTTTTCTGATTTATTTATTGCAATATATTATATGTCTTATCGATAGAAAAAATCTTCAATGGAACAGTTTTATTGCTATTTGATAAAATATAATTTGATGCAATTTTATTGGGACAGTCTTATTATTATCAAGTGGTAATGATACCGTCCCATTGAAGATTTTTTCATACTAATAAATCCTTCTTATTTTACAAATTTTATTTTATTTTTTTTGTTGCATGTTATTTGGTGTTTTCTTACTTTATGAGTCATGATCTGTCATATGATATTAATAGAACATTATCCTTAAGGGTAAAATTTACTTGAAAAAATAAAATAAAACCATCAACAGAGTTAATAAGTCATATTTAGTCTTAACTTAATAGAGAAATTATTTCTTTTTGAATTATTAAAATTACCAGATTTGGAGACGTTGTGGTCATGTGGTGATCTTAATGGTAACTGATCTCTTGCATTAATGTGATTATTAATTGGAGTCATATTTCTCTATCTTCAAAACTTTGAAAGTTATAATAATTTATAAACAACATTGTTTTCTTTGAGGGCCTAAAATGTTGAGATTTACAAAAATGGTTGTGAGAGTTTTGTGAGACTGGTCACAATAGATAATTATATCTCAAACATTTTAATGCTGGAGAAAATTATGTCTTAGACGAACAAAATATTTATCATATCCTATGCTGAGATGTACATACTGTCCTCCGTTCTGATGATGAACTGTGAACTGTGAGTGTTGTGAGAGAGTTGTCGCCGCATCCCTCCGTCAACTTGTTTATCTCCTTGTCAGTCTCCTCCAGTTGTTGCTGGACGGAGCATCCTCTGTCTTTCACTCTCGGCTTCCTCAACAACAACATCAACAAACACTCTGAAGATTACTTTCTCAAGCGTCACCTCAACAGCACAGGTTTCCATTTCCTCATGTTTAATGTTTATATATATATCAGTACCAAAATGTGGACCATTGATTATGGAGAAATTTTGATAATACATTATATATATATATATATATATATAGGACCATCCATCTTATTACAAATCAAAATATATTAAAAATTGAAAAATCAACTTTTGAGATATGGACATTAACTTTTTTTCAATTTCTATTGCATTATTGAAATCCTAAATTAATTACAAGAGGTAGAGAGTCCTTTTCAATTAGACCAGCCAAACATAGTTGAGAACTAGAATCCTTTCAATTAGATGCTTCAATTCAATAGCAGAATTTTATTTTTGGAATGGGGGGTGTTGGAAAGAGAAAATTAAGGTAATATAACTATTCATGTAATAGGTAGGCATTGTACGTTATTATATGAATCAAAACACACATAAACCTCTGGTTTCTCAGCAACCACTCATAAGTCCTAACATGGGCTTTTTGCTTTTAACTACACAACAGAACGGATTCACAATCACATACCTCATGCATACAATTTCATATAATTTTTTTTGTTCATTTAGATGCCTTCTTTTCAAGATACTTAGAACTTAGTATAAGTGTGACATATATGAATTCTTAATTATTTATTTAAATGTTCTTATCTTATGCTTATTTTTCCTTTAATGCTTGATCATGACTAAATTATTATCACAAATTAATTTCATATATCCAGCTAACGCGATCACTGATCAGTGTTTTGAATTGGTTCGGTTTATTTTCTAGACTTGATTAGAATTTATTCTATTTACATTGATCATCAACTCTACCTTTGATCTTTTCAAGTCCTGAACACATGAGTCCCTTTTTTTGCCTCTCTTGCAGCCGCTTTGTGGGTCTGTCGAAGGCATGATAGCTGTTGCAGAAGGAAAAATGCTGGTCTTGTTTCGGGATTATGATGGAACCTTAATTGTCACCGATCGTTAATGACCCCAACAAAGCTTTCATGTCTAATCCATAGATCCATATGATCCATGCATGTGCTCATAGATCTATATGAAAGGGAAAATCTAGTGAATTAAGGAACACATGTCGTCTACATTGTTATTACTTATATTATGGAAGCTATTAGCATGATAGATAGATACATAAACATCAAGTAGATATACCGAAATTGTAGGTTCGAGACTTGTCTCACTTTTAATTTGCTAGATCTTCCTCTGTCTTTCACTCTCAGCTAATATTTATATTCATTGTTCTGACCCCATATATAAAGAGTTGATAAAAGGCATGCATTTATATGTATATGTAAATTTTTGAGTGGTGGTGGGTCGGATTTTCCAAAAATTGGTGGACCACACGAGCAAAGCAAATCAAATGGTAAAAAAGGCCTTCAAGAAAACACATGCCCCTTGCAATAAAGTACACTTTTAACTATATATACAAGATTGAAGATTATCTTACAAGAAATCAAAAAGGATTCATTAATAAATAATGCACTAAGATGTCATTTTAATTTATTAATTGGTTGTTCATATTATGAGATGTTACAAATGAACTAGCTAGTATTGACTATTGAGTATTGAGTACAGTAAGCAAAAATTTACTTAATTTCTGCTTGGGACTGATAACTATGCGTATAATACCAAACTTTGTAGAGGCTGAGGCTGGCCATTCACAGAAGCTTTGTAGAGGAGGTGCTGAAGTTTCAGATATTATTGAGAACACAAATCCATGGAAGAATTTTGGACAATCAAGAAATTAAAATGACATCTTAGTGCATTAATTATTGAATCATTTTTTGATATTTTGTAAGGGGCATGTGTTTTTTTTTTTTTTTTGATGAAGGCATTTTTTACCATTTAATTTGCATCATCATCACCTTAATTTTGTTGCTTTCAGTCTATTTCCATATACCATATCAGCAGCCAACCCACATCTCCATTCTCCATCCTCGTCAATCATAAAATATTAAAATCAATATATATATATATATATATAAAAGGAGATTAAATCATATATAATATTTAGAGCAAACCTGTACTTGGGTATTTTTTTTTATCATTACAGTAGTTCGGGAATCTTTGTAATTGGAATCCACTAGTGCTTTTATGGACTGAAATCACATGTCCAACCTCTATCTCTATTGTGTATATATTTTGCATGCATGCATTCAATTGTACCAAAAAATGCTACTTTCTACTTTTCATTATCATGAATTCATGATCAATTATATGGGGCAGTCTAATTGATGATAATTTCAGATAATTTCAGGCATCATTTTCTTCATGCTATATATATATATATATATATATATGCATAGTACTCTTTTCAATGCAGATGATAATGTCGCTGTGGGCTGTGTTTTTTAGGTGATTTTGCAAACGAGAGCAACTTTGGTGGGATAGTCCTGAGCGTCCCCATTTCTATTATGAAAAACTCTTTGTTTTGAGTCTGGAAAATCTAAAGTGTGATAAGCTGCAAACATAGTACACAGTATACATATATATATATATATATATATATCTCTTGAATATATATATATATATATATATATTATTCATGTACTGTGTTTGTATGATAATGAACATAGCTATTTTGATGGACAAATTAGAATATAAAATAATTTATTATTCTGGATCAGTGATATAATATATCATTATGATGTGTGTTGACATGTATCATTTTCAATGGATGTTGAAACAATTACATGCTTGGATGGATGTATCCTTTTCAATGGTCCCAAAAATTTATCATACTGAAGTAATATTGAATTTAAAACATACAATGATGATTGAATATGATTGAATATTTTAAACCAATATTTTATCACTTAGGAAATCTTTTCTAATATCATTATAATTTAAAGGGTCGTATAAGTCGTTATAGTTGTCTCTATTAAATTTCAACTTAGTATTTTTTAAAAATAAATAATTATTATTATTATTATTTTTTTTTGATGAAATTGGATTGACCTGAGGGAAAAAGCATCACAAGATAACATATGCTGAATTTTTTTTAAATAATTTGAAAATAAAATAAGTAACCAACTCTATTAACTATATAGCAAAAAAAATTTAGCTAATTTGAATATTAATTTCATGCAAAAGGTCTAGTATGTTTATTCATGTGCAAAAAAAAAAAAAAAAAAAAAAAAAAAAAAAAAAAAAAAAAACATTCCAAAACAAAGTAAGCACAAGTATATGGGAAGTAATATTAGACATGTAAATTGGGTCGGATTGTCCCAATCACGGTCCGATACAATGCGATTTTGTATAAGTACGGCACAGTATGATCTGATAATTGTTGGGTCGTGTCAAATCACGATCCATTTCATGTATTATATTACAAACACGAAGGATAATTAAGACCATTAACCCAAGGTTAATTTCATAAACTAAAATTTCAATAACTACAAACAAAAAGTCTAATATATATATATATATATATATATATTAAAGTATTACATATGAGGAGGATTTGAACTCACAACTTTATGGTGTAGGTTTGCAGGGTATACTATAGAACCAACCTCTTCTCGTCCAAAAAATCTAATATGTTTATTCCTGTGCAAAATAAAAATAAATAAAAACCTTTGAAATGACGATAACAACAAAGTAAACACAAGTATATTGGAAGGTAATAATTGCGGAGATAAAGCTAAAAAAAATACTAGGTTGATTAATAACATAAAGCTGGAAAAAAAATCATTTAATCATTGGAAAATTCCAATACCAAATATTAATACATGTTCTCACAAAGGAAAAAAATATCAGTATTTGTATCGATATCAGGCTTCTAAATTTATGGATATTTCAGGGATAATATCGATATCGGTGGATATTTTATCAAAAATTAAAAAAAATGATAGATATTTGCATCTAAAGTTAGATTTTTTTTGTGAAAGTTTAGGACAAGCTTAAATAAGTAATTATACATCAAATGAATCATATTTCAATGATAAATTAGTATAGTTTTGAGCTTATTATAAATTATAACATAGATAGAGTATATATATACTTTTTTAAATTGAGTATTTAATAAAATAATATTTTGTTTCACTTTTACAATATTATATATTTACATATAATATAAAGAGATTAAATATTTAATTAACAAAAATATCATTAAAAAAATATATAGTTCCATATTTCCAAGATTCTATCATAATTCATAATTCATACATAATAATATAATGCATATCTGAAATTTAAAACCAAAATGAATTCTTTGATGATTCAAATACATAAGATATATACATTTCCATCTTGATTCGAATAATAATTTTCTCAGAAAAACGTGTTTAAATAGTTTTCAGGGTAATTAGTAATATACCATGTGTATGTTGTTTGATCTCTTCCAACTGATCCATTTTGTTTTTGAAGAAATCAAAAATGTTTTTCATATTAAGTTCCCAGATATCAAAACCGTTTCAGTTGTATTTTGAATTTACAAATGTAAGCATTCTGGGGAGGCATACACCAACTGACTACATACATAAACATTAATGCAAACACGTGTGTACATAAGAAAAAATCGATGGAACAGGTGTGCGTGCCTGCCTTACATCCTCGATCTACTCATTATATGTCATGTGGCATAAACATTGTATGTTGTGATCGGATATTGTATTGTATCAATTCTAATGGCATTGCTTTGGGTACGCAAGCTCATATGAATCTTTAATATGCCAATTTAATCTTTTAGATCTCCTTCCAAGAAGACACCATAGTAAGCATGACCAATAATTATCTAACAATATGTAAAATAGTTCAAAGATCAAATAATGTCTTCATTGGATGAGAATGTATTATATATCATGTGGAATCATATCTCCAGCAGTTGGTGGCAAATTATACAGAGAAATATTTTTATGAACTTTGGCATGGGTCTCTGCCTCATGCTGGAAATTCTTAACCAACTCTTGCAGTTCCAATTTCTTAACCTCAACCTACGCTTCACTAATGGGCTTCTTCAATCCCATGTAAAGCAATCCAACAACAATTAGCACATCTCTTATGGAGAATAGTACGGTTGTGAACATACCAAATACATATGTTGTATTCACTGCTTCGGGGATCCCATCAATATTGATTCTAAAAAGTCCAGTGATTATCGAAAGAACAAGACCACCACCTCCGAAAACAACCAAATTAAGGGTTACTCTAAGGCTTCTGTTCTCCATGTGCGAACAGTGCTTTGCTTAACATCTTGAATGGTAAACAAATGACCACGAACCGCTTCTTGCTCCTCAATCATTTCCTCGTACTCTTTCTTATTCCATTTAACAAGATTCTAGTTGCATTTCCCCTCAAATGTTGGGTTAGTTCAAACACAATTTCCTCTCTTGCGTGAAGCGATCATTTCACCCTAATAACCTGTCTAGATAATTTTATGATTTCCTGATTTAAAATTATCCCCGAAAAGAGTCATATTTTCGAGGTTTCTCCTATTTATAAACTTAAATTCAATCTCATCAATAGCCCTAAATATGGACTTACGAAATAACCTATCATCCTATCGTGAAAGACAGTAAGCCAGAAGTGTAATGACTTCATGCACTATTCTTGGTACATTATAACCTCCAACAAAAACAAGCTCTTCAACTTCTGTAATACCCAAAACATTATTGTCTGAGACATGTCCTTTTATGTGCAAAACAGTTATTAGGAAGTTATGTGCTTGCTAAGACCGAAGTACAATAAGGATATCGTCCTCATCAACAAACGGATCACCAGCATATTGTCCTAAAAGCTCAAATAACAGCCCTCCAGCAACCCTAACCAGAACCTCGTATAAAAGATACTTCATCCTTTCACTTATCAGTCGACTTTCATCTCTCAAAGCTAAATTGATAGTAATGTGCAACCATTGAGCATTTTTAAGCCATTCCTCAACATTCTGGTAACCTGTAGCCACATGGCACCATTATATGGGCCCTGCTAGGCGCTCCTAGAAGGGGGTAGAAAAATCTGTAATAGTAACATCACTTTCATCATCCTCATCCTCATCCTTATCATCCATTAGTTCCAACTGTTGCGAAGCCCATCCACCATCAACTTGCACTGTTTGTACAAGTTTTGAAATTCTAGCCCACCCAATAGGCACCCAATAGCTGCCATCAAATCTTTATGTGGCATTCAAATAACTTAATTGACCCGTGAATTAGGTAGTTTGGATTTAACCATGTTGGTGGATATTGATGATCTGCATGCATATGTATTGCATATGTCATTTATGGAGAAAGTTAATCAAATATATTGCAGCCAACGTAACTACCATAGTATGGTACATGAGAACCTGATTTTGTCTGCGAATCACCCAAATAACTATTTGATGTGTCTATACTCATTGAGGAAAGAGGAAAGAGAAAGAATCTTCATCAATTTGTCTCGTTCATCTTTGTTGTCTACCATGATTTTGATCAAAATTACCTACACATGCATCTCAACCTGCTATACTAGCATTCTAACCTATTGCACCAGTATTCCAACCTCCTGCACCAGAATCCTAACCTTTTGCCCGATCCCCACCATCCCTATCATCTCCATCATCTTTTCCTCCATTATCTCCATCCGAGGTATGTTGGTCATCGGAAGAGCTGGTAACAATAACTCTACGATATACACTAACTTTTCCTCTAATTAATTATTCAACATTTATTCCCATGTCTCGAGCATGAAAAGCAATATGTGGATCATGATTTCCCTCATCATCATCTAAGGAGGTAAGTCTAACCTAGTCAAAATATGATTCTCATTATTGTCTCCTGTTTCAGCATCTACTTGAAGTAGATCCATAAAATCAGTTTCATTTACTTTATCTTTTTCAACGACCATATCCCTAAGTTTCAACTTCATATTATAATAACAATAAACAAATTGTTTAAGCTTAGAATAGGCAAGACAGTTCCTTTGTTTTGTGTGGATTAAAGCAAATGTGGACCAATTTCCTTCACATGCAAAAGATGATGATGTTTTTGACAGTATGTGAACCGCTATTGCATGCAATGATGGAGCACAATTTCCATACATTACCCACAAATCAGCTGCAATAAAATCTATTAAGTATTATAACCTTATAAGTATGAATATCATTTCATTGATATTATTATTTATTATTAATACGTAAATTTTTGAAATAAAAGTTATATATCTGGTTGCATATTGCTTCTAGCTGTAATGGCTGCTTGTTCACCAAAACTTTTCTTTTAATTCTTAAAGTATATGAGCTACATTCATGAGATCAATATGTAAATAATATATATTAATATGACACAATACTCCCATGCAAAGAATTTATAATCTTGGAATTATAAACTTGGTTGTAAAGTGTAACTTTTTATCTCATTTCCAAAATTAGTAATTCCTCCAGCTTTAGGATCTAATTGCACATAGACATTATGTATGGCTTTTAGAAGATCTGAATTATCGCCAAATATTGTTTCTATATTAGTTTTTTGGGTTCAAATAGTAAGCTAGAAGAAAAAAAAAAAGAATAATTTTAGTATAAATAATATACTAAATTTTAATTATGATGACAAACAATCCAAAATAAAATTTACATGCAGTATGCAGTGGATGATTAAGCATTTTATCCAACCAGTCTAGTATAATGTTTAAAATCCATTAGCTCCCTCTTTGTTGTTTTACTGTATCTGTCATCACACGTTCATTCTTTGATTCTTTGTCCAATTTTACTTCAAGTCTTTAATAATTCTACTATTGACGATTATGTTGGAAATTTTTATAAATTTGTTAATGCTTCTTCTAAAATAATTTTCAATCTAAATTATTTTAACAATAATTTACTTGTTTAGGATTTAAAAAATTGTTTTAATAATATGCAAAATATCAATGGATTTTCTTGGTGAAATTCACAATATTTTAGGAATATCTGGATATTTCAGAAATATCGGGAAATTTTTATGGATATTTCAAAATCGGTCGGATATTCTGTAGGATATTGGATATTTACCTGTTTCGATATCGGTCCCTCTAAAATACGGATATATCGGTGGATATTTTGGTATATCTTTCGATATTCAATTCCTTTTATTCATGATAACAATGTTTGGTACTTCGTCCATAGTGTTTTGGGTAGACATGTAAATTGGGTCGAGCCAGCCCATGTATGACCAGACACATCCCAATTACTTACAAGCTTAGCACGGCACAACCAAATAATTGTTGGGTTACGTTTTGTCACGACCCAGCACTACCCATTTTATACCTCTAGTTTTAGCTTTTGGGTGTGTTTATAATATTTGGCAACTTCAAGACGGTAGATGATGCCATGTGTGGTTATTTAGAAGATTATTCTCAAGTGATCAGAAAGTGGGAAGAAGGAGGATCTCTAGTTATCTAGAGAGCCCTGGTCCATAAGAAGTGAACCTTCCAAATAATATAGTGCTTGCTTTTGTCCCCTTTCGTTGATCGATATCGGGAATTCTTGATCTCTTGTAAAAGTTGAGAAATCACTTTAAAGCATCCGTACCCAGTTAACCTAGGATTTTTTTTCACAAAACAAAATTAATGGCTAAAATAAGGGTTGGCAAAAAATTCATATAATAATAATAATAATAATAATAATAATAATAATAATAATAATAATAATAATAATAATAATAATAATAATAATAATAATAATAATAATAATAATAATAATAATAATAATAATAATACGTCATGGTCTGAATTTTTTTTCCAGGACACATGGCATATAAGTTATAACTAATGCAATCGAATTGTGATGCATATTTACCCTTTTTGGCACCGGTTCTAAAGCAATTCTTGTCCTGGTTGTAATCCCAAACTGACCTAAACATCCTAGAATTGTATAAAACAGATCAAAGTTTTTGTATGCTGAGTAAGTCACCAGGGACGGAGCCAAAAATTGTTTCCAACGGGAGTGTCATAAAATAATGAGTTATATCATGTATTTTAAAGGGTATGTTAAAGAAAAAATTAATAAAAAAAAATATTGTTAATGTGTACTCATTTGTTAATTGACACATTAGTAGTTGGAATATAAATTGATTTATAAATCGAGTTTGAATGTCTAAAATTACTCTAAAAATAATATAGAAATGCTTTTTGGCTATTTATTCATGATTCAATAAAAATGCTTAGGAGTTAGAAAACTAATTAAAATTTAAATTGTACTCATAGTATTTTTCTAACATCCAAAAACTATTTTAATTTTTAAAAATTAAAAAAGTTTGTTTGATAAAATATATGTATAGTATATGTTTTTGAAATATTATAATAATTCATGTGTTTAGGGAGAGGGGAGACTCGAACCCATAACCCCGTGGTGTGGGTTGGGCATACCACTGTACCAAACTGTGTAGCACAGACACTCCTCCATAGGCATATAGCCCGTGTTGGACATGTATCCGTGTCCGACGAGGCTGGAAATGTGTCCGATACGTCAAAAAACATGTCCGACGGAGGGGACACAACAAGGACATGCGAAGGATACAGTTGGGACATGCAGAGGACATGATGGGGCATTTTTGCAATTATTTAAAATAAAGGGGTAGAAATATGAATTAAAAAAACATAGGGATCAAAATCAAATTATTCAAACATGATAGGCTACGAGTTATTTGTTTTTATTTATTTATTTTTATTTTTATTTATTTATTTTATGTTTTATTTGGATTTCAGAATATGTTATATGTGACAATGTTTATGTTTATGTTTATTTTTAATGATATTGAATTCTAGAAACTTGTTGTTTGTGTTTTATTGAATTATCTTTTTATTTATTAATTTTTTTTAAATATAAAAATATATTATTTTAATTGTCGTATCATACCGTATCCATATCCTAGTTTTTTGAAATTTGCCGTATCCCTGTATCGTATCGTGTTGTGTCGCTGTGTCCATATTCGTGTCTATATAACATAGATGCCAACATCATCTTGTCTAACATATATATATGTTTGGTTGATATGTTTTAATTATATAAATTAACATATTGATTATTTAAATATAAATAACATATCAAAAGTATAATATGATATTAAGATGAGTGAGATAAGTAAGATTGTACGAGAGAACCAAACTATTTAAATGAGAAAATAATATTAGTTGAGATAGATTATATATGTTATGATTTGATTTTCATTTATTTTTAAGATACATCGAAAGAACAACTATATATAGAATCAAATATTTTTTTTAATTTGATTTGATTGAAAATATTAGATGTTTCGTTTATAAAAAAAAAATAAATAAATAAATAAATAAACTAGAAAAGAAAAATTAATATGGGCAAAAATACAAAAATCTGAAAGTTAAGAATATTATAAAAATTAAAATAGAAACAAATTTATAAATTTTCAAGACTTATGCTATGTTTGGTAGGAGAGAGGGAGAAAGTGTAGGAGGGATGGAGAAGATAATATATATCCTCCATGTTGTTTGGCATTGAAAAGAGGGTTGGATGGATGGATTGGTATATAATTTATAAAATTACTATATTACCCTTTAAAAAATTGGAGGATAGTATAAAAATGGAGGGTATTTTTGTCTTTGCCCCCCCCCCCCCGTCACTCTCCCTCCATTGTGATCCACCTATCATTGGAGGGATCCAATATGGTGGGCCCAGAGGGAGAAGCTCTCCCTCCTCTCCCCCTCTCCATTCACTTCTCCCTCCAACCAAACAAGAGATTTGCTCTCCCTCCAACCCTTTCCCTCCCTCCATCTTTCCCTTATACCAAACACAGTCAGGGGGGTAGTGGCCCCCCTCGTCCGTCCTTGCAAGTCACTAGCTCCCCTTTTCCTAAATCAGAAAACACAAATTAACCACATAAGTAGACCCTGTACAACCGCATGCATGCAAAACTATTAATCAACTATTTACGCTACTAATAAAAAAATTCGTTTTATTATAATAAATCCAATACAAGTTTGTAAAAGCTAAAAACCTCTCCATGATCATTAACTTGAAAAACTGGTACTGTACTACGGTTGGTTAACTGAGAGTAAAAAAAATGTACAGTGACATTATAGCTCAATTCATGTAAAGTTCTAAGAAACAACTGGGTTGGCTGAAATTATTCATGGTTGTCTTTATTTAATATTAATGTTTTCTAAAAGTGGGCCTGAATAAGAATGTTTCTGATCAGCAACAGAGAAAAATTTCCAGGTTGATCAGATTGTATTATATATATATATATATATATATATAGTTGAGTTGTATAATTATAAAATTCGTACCAGTGACAACATCCAATTCATAAACAATATTGCTAATCTGTAGACTAAAGTTTGGCCACTGATTCCAGCGTTAGAGAGAGTCCCACCACTGCAAGTCCATGTCCTAATGTCGCATTCAACATATCGATCCAGAGCTGCTCGATCGCCATCGATCCACATCAGCACAGAAGCCTGACAAATGGCTCCCGGAGACCACAACTCCTCCTTTGCAAACTGTTGATGAATTGACTGTAGCCTAGCCAAGCCAAGGCTGGATCCGCCTCTAGTCACCACAACTTCCATCTCCAAAACTGATAATTTTAACAATCCAAAATAGAAATACTGTAATTTCTATATTAAGTTAAGACTAAATATGACTTATTAACTCGGTTGATGAATTTTTATTTTCTTCAAAGTAAATTTTACCTTTTATTTTATTTTATTTTAAATATTACAATAATTTAGGGTTTGGAGAGTGGTCATGACTCAAGCTTACAAAGTGTAAGCGTAAAGAGCAAACCACTTAACCAACCTCGTCTTGTCAAGTAAACCACATCCATAAGACTAAAGTTCTATTAATACCATATCATGACTCATAAAGTAAGAAAACACAGAATCATATGTAAAAAAATAAATTAATTAAAATTATAAAATAAAAAGGATTGATTAGATGATACAGAGGAAAACATTTACAAGAAATAAGTTAGAAAAAAGTAGATAGCAATAAAGACATGATATGATTCTCTTGCCAATAAATGTGTATAAAACAACGGATCGGATATACTATTGAATCTTTCCAACATTTCTACACATAAATGATGCAATAAAAAACCCACTGAGAGAATCGGCAAAGAGAAGTGATGATTCACATTTCACAAACTCCTAGTCAAAAGCACCAGTAACTCAAACTCATCTTAATTTTGGAGGGTGGCTCTACTAAACCCATTCATGGAAGGAAATTTATGTACTGGTTCCGTATCTTTGTTATGTTACGTGAAGGGAAGTAAATTTCGGTTTGGTACCCGTAAAAAAATATCGATTTTAATGAAAATATCGGAGGTCCAATTTTATAGAAATATTTATGAAAATATTGCTAGTATTAGTATATAATGGGGATATTAATGAATATTTATTATATCATATATACCCCAATGAAAAATATTACAGATTTCATGCATGTACTGTGTTATACTTGTATGAAATTATGTTGTGTCAGGCCGTGATTGGACCGGCCCAATCCAATTTACAATATGTGTAGTACCTACATATGTAAATTTTATGTCATTATCAAAAACTTCACTTCACGTGGTATGTCGTAAGCCCAAATGGAATTTTTTGCGAGTTGGTTTTTCTTGAGACAAAATTTGAAAGGGAAATCTAATGAAGTAAGGAACACGTGTTGTTGATGTACTCTTACTCATAATTATTAATAGTACTTAATTGTATATTATCGATAGTACTTAATTGTATATTATCGAAATCGAAAAGAGTAGCATGTACTATGAGAAAATTTTCAGTGCACCGAGCCATTAAAAAGTTGACATGTGTTAATTTTCAATTTAAATATATTTTTATAAATTTTTTTCTCTCTCTTATCAACATTTTTTAAATATTTTTTAAAATAAATAATAGTCATATGGCATATTATTAGTGGCTCGGCCACCAATCAGCGTCGGGTTCATTGAAGTTTTTCTTATGTACTACGATATAAATATCAAGTAGCTGTTGCTATTCCAATATATGTTAATGATAAAATTGTGGGTTAAAGATTCGTGTGTCTCACGTTTCCGTTTATTAAAATTATAAACGATTTTTTTTAATGATTTATCAAATTTTTCGAATTCGTCTAGTGAAGTAATTAAGGAACACATATTGCATATAATTAATGTACTCGTACTCATCGTAGATGATACTTATATTATGGAAACGATTACCACGATACATACGTAAAGATCAAGTAGCTATTTTGCTGTTGCCAATCCAAAGGCGAGCTACTTGAAGCTAATTAACCACAGTTTCTACTACTAATTAGTAATTAATTCCAACCGATCTCTACTTCTTTACTACAATAACACACACTAGACACATTAGATACTACTACGTACAACTTACATACAATATTAATTAGCTATAGACATTAATGATGGACACATTAACTGAGAAGACGATCTAGTATTACAGACAATAGGAGTTGTCATCGTTCCAAAGCGACGTCATGTAACCCTGATAATAGCCTACAGTCCAATACGAGAAAGCATCGTTGCCGGCGCCGTGATAGTCCGTCACGTCACTGCCGTCTTGACGAGGTTGTTGATCATCCTCAATCAGCTGCTGAAGCAATGGGTTTGTTGGCTCCGGGTGGTTGCGGCGGTGCTGTTGTTTGTCGTCGTCTATGGTGACGACGGGTGGCGGCTGTACTGGCATGTAATCGTCAAGGAACGGTGTGTCCTTGACGTCGTGATCATCAATATCGTTGTCTTCATGAGCTTCATTGTCCTCCGTTTCGATGGTGAACTGTGGACTGAGACTACTGTTGTGAGAATTCTCGCCGCAGCCCTCCGTCAACTTTTTTATCTCCTTGTCGGTCTCCGCCAGCTGTTGCTGGATCATTTTCTGTTTTTCATTCTCGGTTTCCTCGAGCTTCTCTCTCAGTCTCAACACCTGTAAAGAGAAAAGAAAAAAAGAAAGAAAAAGAGTTAAGATTGCATCTTAAAAAATGAAATAAAATAAAAATCAGTATTTTTTTTCATCCGTTTCAAAATCTAAAAACGCACATGCAACATATACTGAAATCTATTTTCTAAAAAAAAAACCGTGAAAACATATTCATTAGATTAATGCTATGATAGTATTTATATGAACCATTTTTTTAAGTCTCTAATGGTGTCTTGCACGTGGGTGCAGGTCACACGTGCTGCTCCCTAAAGTGGGCCTTATTTGAGGCCCAACTACATTTCTGTACGGAACTCTTTATGCATTAATTGAAACATGATATGAGTTGGTTTGGCTTTTGAAATTTTGCATTCAAATGAGGTGGCAGTATTCTGTTCTTTTCTTGCTAATTTTTTTTTCAACATTTTTGTCAATATTATTATTATTATAAAATCACCCAACAGCATGGCATGGCTTTCTTCGAGCCCAGAGCTCATGCACATTTAATTTTAAATATACTAGACACCATGTCTATACAGAGGCTTTGCTTCTCTTTATTCTAGTCATCACAGTTAGTCTTAAATTACGGAGCTAGCCATTGGTAGCACTCACTAATCACTGTAACATCTATAAGATCTATCTTTCACAAATAAAATACTAGTTTTGCATGTTTAATTAGCAAGAAAGTCATGAAATGCATTTTTTTTTATAAAATAATAAATCAAAAAAAACTGTAATTTCTGTTTGGTTACAAAGAAACCGAAGGAAAATAACAGAAAGAGGGAGATGGGTAAATACCTCAGATTCCAGAGCACACTTTTGGATGACAACACTGTCATGAGCTTTCTTGAGACACATGTATTCCTCTTCAAGCTGCTTGTTCTTGTATCTAGCTCGTCTGTTTTGAAACCAAATTGCGACTTGTCGTGGATGGAGACCAAGCTCAAGAGCGAGCTTGTCTTTCCTCTCAGTCTCCAACTTATGTTCATTCCCAAAATTCATCTCAAGCAGAGTCACTTGCTCTTCTGTTAGCTTCCTCTTCTTCGCACCGAGCAATCGAGTCTCTCCTCCTTTGCTGTTCCTCCGGCGTCTGCGTCGTGGCTTATTTGCCTCCCCTGAATACACATACAAAAAATAATGAAAAACCTTTTCTTTTAATTAACTCAAATCATATATTAACGTATACAAAACTTGTAATTTGTGCTTGTATAGTTGTATATATATATATATATATATATGATATACTAACCTGTTTGTGTAATAGTTTGCGATAATATTACTCCTGGAGGGTAGAATTTGGAGAGAAGAACCATATTATCTTCGCTGTTTTGACTGACGAAAGGTGTAGTCATAGTTTTTTCTCTGATCACTCTCTAATCTCTCTCTGTATATCAATTTTAGTTGAAATTTTTAGTTGTGAGAAGTGGGTTTCTTTGTGAGAGGAGACTTGTTTATATATAGTGTGGTGGTGGTGATGTTCAACTATATATGACTTGTTAAGATAGGGTTGAAATTTTGGTATAAGTTTTTAAGTAAATTACAACTATGCCATCCTGAATTGCAATCATAGTGTATGACAACAAGTATATGTCCTATCCAATGTCTCTCAAGTTTTTGATTAAACCCAAGACATGAGTCATCATGACCATTAAAAATATTTTGTATGGAATCTTGATATGTACATGTCGATCCTATATTGTATCCTTTGTTGGTCTAGTTTTTGCACTTGAGAGCATATGATCATGTGATTGATATATATTTAATAAGAAATAGAAATAAAAGAAGAATATGTTTATATTCAATAATTATCTATATTATTAATATATTGCAAGATCAGTAGTATAAAGATCTCAATTCTTATACTTATACATGATAACTTGTTTGAGTTTAATATTATTAAACGGGTCTGGTTAAAATTTAATCTCAAAACCTACGTTAAACGATTATGTAACTTATAACGTTGTATAGTTGAATGTGATTTCTAAAATATAATATAGGAAAACATATATATATATATGATACTATTCAAACAAAGAAAATGAACTTTTGAATAATTAAATTAATTAAGCTCGTTTAAGTACTTGTCTAATTAACTTTACCATCCACATGAATCTCATTTTGTTTATCCACAATTTCACACTAGTAGATAGGGATGTAGGGTAGGTGTGATTAGCTAGCTAGGCTTTCCTAATTAAGTATTTAAGTGAATATGGGAAAAGAGGAGGGCATTGTTCATTTGTTTATGGGTGTGAACTATGAAAACAAGGACACTAAACAATTTGTTAATTAAATATGAATGTGTTTGTGATCCCAAACCTGACCACATCGAAGTTAATAAACAATCTAGTACGGTTGCCGGTTGGCCTCTGGATTTGAACATCTAAGTCACTTTTGTTGTCCAATTAGGTGGTATTCTCTAATTTCGATGTCTTCCAAAGCCAAGCCGATGATAATCTCTTTAAATCAGCTTGGTTTAGCCTCTAATTCAGTTTTCTTTTCTTTAATTAAATCTTATGTTTTTTTTTTTTTTTTTTTTTTTTTTTTTTCATGAATACGTGGCTCGAGATGGTGAAAACTTTAAAAAATAAAATTTCCACAAGTCTGTCTTTGTTTATCAGATCACTTGCTTGAATATATACTTAATTAAATAAAAATATATTTATATATTAGTTAGTAGTTACAGCGATTTGTGGATTAGAAGAGATGCCGTCACTGTATACGTCATGTTAATTGCTCATAAATTTTTTTTTTTTTTTTTTTGAAGTCCTTTTTGGGATAGATTAGTTAATGTTAATTGCATGCCATGTTATCATACAAATTGGGTTGGTTGAATTGTTTTATAAAATTGATTTTGTCATTTTTTAAATCGGAGTCTAATTTAATAATGCGTAATTTTTTTAAAATGATAACCTAGAAATTCCTCTTATAAGATAATTAAAATTTATTAAAATGGAGAAGATCTTTAATCTATATATACAGACCAAAGTATTGTATTTCATTTTAATAGAATTTGTTCCAGTTTTTTTAAAAAGAAGGGTGTGCCTATAAATAGGAAGGGATAAAATTCGAATAAATATATCTGACCTTTATTCCAATTCTTTTATAAATTGGCTGTGAGAAACTGATTTCATTGCTCGTATAACATAGTGTTGAAGTGATCATCTCTATGATCTATTAACTTCAAAAAATGAAAAATTCAAGAATATTATTGTAACGTATAATGTTGAGATGATCATTGAAGATAAGAGAATGGAGATATCACGTGGCTTGTAGTTGTTCCTTGACCAACTATCACAAAAATATGTAAAGTAAATAAAAGAAGGCAGTGAATGGCTATTCACTTTGTCTTTACTTGGAAACTTTTCAACTTCTCATTGGACTTGAAATCTTCTTCAACCAATGGGAGATGCTGAGATGGTCAAGACTCACGAGTTAAAAAAAGTTAAATGGAGTCCTTAGAGCAAACTTTGAGGCGGGGAGATAAATAAGAGTTTTAACTTTTCTTCTCTGTATTCTCTCATGGTCCGGTTTTTTAGGGATATAGTTTTTAAGAGTACTTGAGTTTGAATGAAATGTTGGTATGTATTAATGAGAAAAAAAAGTGAACAAATTTTTGATCATATAAAGTCTTTTATGTTAAAGTGTCACTAAATTATGAAAATGGTCGAAAAAAATCACATCAGAAGATAATCCAAACTTAATTTGAAATATGATTGATTGATACCTCAAACTAGTAGAAAGCAATAGATAGTTAGGCCAAAAGCGACAGAAACCAAATCGGGTTAAAGTTTAGAACACTATAGATTAAAGTATAAGGGTTGGATTCATCAATACAACCATGTGGCACGATCATATGGCATCAAAGATCTATAGTTTTACTCTAGGACAAGCAAAATAAATCAAAATGGACCTTATAAAATTCTATTGGTACTCTTTATAAATATTTACTGTGTGTCTTTGGTAATTTTGCTTACATTGTTTTAACAGTACTATTTTGCCACTTTTCATTTCACAACTTTACGGTTTTGCAATCAAATCATCATGCAGAATAAATTGGAGATGAAGATGTTCTTTTAGATAAATTTCGTCAATATTATGAGCGTTAAGAGAAACCTGTGAATATATAAACTATATTAAAAATAAAAATTCATAGTTGTAGACCATCTAATTAATGTTTATGTATTATATATATATATATATATATGGATCAACAGAAATTCAACATTGAATTAATCACATTTCCTGAAGAAACAAATAAAACAAGTGAAAAAAGTATTATTTGACATAATTGAGGTTCTATTTTTTCTTAAAAAAACAAATATGATACTAAACAGTGGGTTGAGACTTTATCAAGAATTGACCATATGGAATACTGCATATATGCGTTGTGTATATTTTTACTCACACTATGTAATAGAGAAATCGAGATGTTCCCGCGCATGCTAGTAATTAAATATGTACAAATGGAAATCAAAATGCACATTACTATATACGAGGAGTGCTAGAATCACTCTTTCAACTCACTCTCTCTTTATAATGTGATATGTAGATAATATTTATTTCTCTATATCAAATTTGAAGCCATTATAAATGCCCATGCCTTTTCTATTTATTTACTAATCAAACCAACAATTAATTTCCTAAATTACCAATTGTTTTTTATTTTTATTTTTATTTTTTTTTACCAAATTGCCTTTTAATATTGTATCAATTTTTTTTTTCTACGGTTCCCAAATTATCAATTCCGGTCAACCATTGAACTTTTTTTTTTTTTTTTTTTTGAATTTCACTCCAACTCTCATCATTTTCAAGCATAAATTGTCTTCCATAATTGTTACATGTAGTTTTTTAATATATTTTTTTATTAAATAATTTTATTGTGTTGTATTAAATTTCTATATTGAACTTTTTTTTTTTTACCTTATATCACTATGTAGATGAAGAACTAAATAACTTTGTTATTTTGTTTATAAAAAAAAACTGCCTTTATTATTATTATATATTTCTTTTTGTAAATATATATATATATATATATATATATATGATATTAGATGACAATTTGGTAAATAAATAAAAGACAATTTAAGAAGTTAGTAATTGATTTGATTTGTAAATAAATTGAAAAATCAGGCCATTTATAATGTTCCAAATTTGATGTAGAGAAATAAATATTGTCTACAGTCACATTATAAAGAGAGAGTGGGTTAAGATGGTGGGTTGGGAGAGTAATTCTAACACTCCTCACTATATATAGAATTAAAAAAAGATGAGCAAAATTGAGGTTGCATTTAAGGCTTTAAGCATAATTAAGCATATGGAATGAAATATAAAACTTTATTTTTAATATACTCATTGCTGTTAAAGAGGGACTATAGAAAAACTTAATTAATTCTAGGGCATAACATGCATTTCTTTAATATATTCTTAGTTAGAGGCTCAGAGCTGAGACTAATATGGCTTAAACTAAACTGAAGCCAAAAGTCAAGTGATTAGTTCGAGCTAATCACTCGCACAAAGAGATCAGTAAGAGAGACAAGCAGCTTCCGTGCCAAGGAAATGCACATGGAGGCACAACCAAGACGTTCATGCGTGTCACAGTTCCCATTACTCCACTTCTAGGACCACCCCTCCACGTGTAGACGCTTCATACATGTCTCCATTTCCCAGATCTGCTCACCAATCACAGCACTACTGTAGCTTCACTACTACTTCTATTTTAACTCCAATTGGAGCCGCCACCATATTTAACCTCTCACATTTACCATATCTTCGTTTAACTACTCTATAATTTAACCCTTTTTTTTTTTTTTTTTTTTCTTTTTTTTCCCTGAATTGTATGAACATGAATCATTCAATGATTCCACCAAGTTTTACATAAATATAGTAAATGTACTCCATTTACTTTTTCTTATCTTCTTGAACGCATATGTGCTTGTGAATATGCATTATATAAGCAGTGTTAGTTGTTGTTCGATTCATTTCATGGAGTCATGACCACTCACCACTCACCATTCAATATCTCTTATCATCAGTTCCTGAATTGGTTAGAAGATTAAAAAGCTGCAGTACTTGAACTTTTACTACAAATAAGTAAACCCTATCCTGACACGTGGCAGTCTTTTGGGGGGCACACCAGTATGGACCAAGTGTGCTCTAGCTAGAGAGTAGAGGATGAGTCAATGATGGATATGTTTGAAGAGAGACTACTGATGGGGAGGTTGTGGTTACCAATGACAACAAGAAAAGCATTGATTGGGTTTGAAACCAGTGACCGTTTGAAGAATTCATCAAAATTAAAATGTTTTTGAAGTTAGAGTACCAGTGAAATTTTTTTGATATTGCCCAATAGAGAAGAGACGTCTACCCATAACTTTCTTCATTGGCAAAAGGTTATATATATAAATGGTGGTTGTCTTGAAGTTCGAGTAATTTCTAATTCAATCAAGTTGGTGTTTAAGTTAAAATTTAAAATAAAAATTAGACAAAAAAAGATAAGCCCCTTGAAGCTTCCTTTGGTTAAAACTTGTATTAAAGTAAAGACAAAGGTGGTAAGAAATGGATAAGGATGAGAGACATAGACAAAATTTTAGAGAGAGAGAGAGAGCGCTAAGCTGGCAAGTTATATATGTTAATTGTGTTCCACTTTTGTGCGTGTTATTTGATTAATGAAGAAATAGTACAGAAAAGCAAGCCAGGTTTGAAGAAGAAGATGCGCATGGCGTGGTGGGATTCCTTTGATAGTGCTTTTGAGTTGTTTTATGACTTCAATAAAAACCAAATTTTTAATTTGACTTAAAATATTAAACACTAATTAATTAAAACACTTAAACTATCAAGTGGTTATGTTTATCCCGACACATGCAGCCCTTGTTTCCCAATTCCCATCTTCAAAAACTCTCCATTAGATGCTAATTAAGCTTAACAGCTATTGGCAACCGGAGGTTTCTCATCTGTTCATTTGATTAGCTAATAATCTAAACTTAATTGTTTAACCAATTCAATTAAATAATCATATTAATTTGGATCTTCTTTATATATAATTTCATTTGCCCACAAAAATCATTACTACAACAACAACAACTAGCACTATCAATTTCATTAACTTTTTAAGAGAATATACGTACAATAGTGGTCCCTCTAAACCAATTTATTACTTGTAAAATCTGTATATGCCATTATCAAACAATTTAACATAATACATGTCATCACAGTACACTTCAGTTTTATTACCATTTTTTTCTTTGTCATTTACTTCTTTTTAATCAATTTTTTTCAATCTCAATTTTATGTTCATGTGTCCTGTTCTCTCTTTTATCTTGTTTTCATACAAAATATATACAAGTTACTATAAAACCTAATCAAGCTCTCATTTTTGTGTCTATATAGACTTAAAAAAAAGCCGCATAGATAGGGATTTGTGTGCCTCTAGATTGTGAGTTCTATTTGAGCAATGAGCATCCAAAATTAGCATATTTTATTCTTGGAGTCAAATTTGTTTGTGTCGTATATGACACATACAGTATTCTTCCATGTTTCCTTCTCACCATGCTAAGACCCTCTCAAGGTCTCTGACTCTCTGTCCTTTAATTGGGTGCCAATTTCACTAAACATCAAGCTTCTTGAATATTGATTAACCCTAGAAGAACCTTTATTTTAATCAATCATTATTTTAACTTATATTTCAAGAAACACCTTGAATTACGCCATAATTTGGGGGCATTTTCTAGGTGAGTTTATGACTTCACTGTATAGCACACAATCTCTGAAATCAAGTTGTTAATTAATTATATACGTATTCTAACTAATATGATCCCTTTATCATGAATCATGGTTAAATTAAAATAGTGCTTGAGATTGATTTCCAAGAAACCGGAGAGAAAAAAAATAAAATAAAATAAACCATCAACATCAACCTAACCCGGTCATATCCTCTCTCTATTGGTGAAAAAGATGTTAGTCAAATACTTAAAAAGAAAACTTTAAAAGATAGAGAGAGAGCTATGCCTAATTAGTACCTTTAATCTTTTCTATTGGAAGACAAACCCTCATATAAGCTAATCACTTTATTTAAAGCTGTATAAAAGTCCACAACACAACAGGACACTAACAAATTTACAATAAAGAAGGATTATTAATTATTCTCTCCCCCCTTAAAAGCAAGAAATCTCGCCAACAACTCAATTTACATCGTTAATTGTTTGATTAAACAATAATTAAAGATTCTATAGTTAATCAAAAATCTTAACCATTACCATTAATTTATTATTAAACAAACAAACAAGTACTAAACGTGTATGGTCGACAAGTGAGTATATGTGGCTAACCATGCTCCTTACAATTCACCTCCATACTTTCTTGATAGTACTCGATCCACACTAATCTTTTTTACAGATTCCACAAGCTGTCCTTTATTTCTTCCTCCATCTTCTATAACATTTCTCTGTATAGCTTTATTAGCACATGCACACCACCTTCTCACTGGTTTGTTTATTATTTTTTTTTTTCTTTCAAGGTTTTGTTACATTTAATTTGGTCGTCGATCTTGATCAGTGACATGTGTTAAATATGGGTGCCGCAACGTGTCGGCATATTTAGGTACTGATGTATTCTTGCAAGCTTTTAAGGGTGTATAAGTTTAAGTCTAGATTGATCATGATCTCTCAGGTGTCTAAGATCCAAAAACATTGGTATATATATATATGACCACAATATATCATACCATGTTCAAGGATTGTGGTCCATGCTGGGTTCAGGATGCATATATTTATCTTTTTTCAAGCATTTTAAATGTAAAGATTTACCACACCACTATTTTTATTTCAAAACCATGCATTATATATATATATAAACATATGTCAAACAAGAAGATTATTTTTACCACTTTTCAGTTTTCGGCATCAGATCAAACTACCATTTAGAGCTCATGCATGTTTTATAAAATACAGATCAAACAACGTTAAGGGAAAGTTTGCTAAAATTTCCAAATACTATTTACTCTCAAATATTCCATAAGGAATTACGTAAATAAATCATGCATACCCTTTAATTATATGTAGGAAAAAAAAAAAACGTACAATCATGATGTCTTACAATAATAAATATAATTCTTCATTTAACTTTTTATATTTAAATTAAAGTGCCTTTACATAAGACTGCTGGATATTAATTAAACAGTCACTCCATCATATATGGTGTTGGTAGTTGGGGGTACTTGGTAGGGAGTGCAGGTTGCTTTTCAGCCTAATTAATCATTACCATTAGAATTAATTTGAGATTAATTTGGGCCTATCAGGTCCATTCGAGTGTTAAAGTCTTAAAGAGTTACAATGCCCTGACATGGGTATTTTTCTGCCCAAGTCTTCAAAATTCTTTCATTAACCATATACAATAAATTAATTAAGTTTTATATGAACACATCTTATGGTGAAATTTTGTTAATATACAATAGTTAATTATATCTATATGGTTCTCCAGTAGTCCTTTTCAAATTTACCACATTGTTATTATTATTTTTTAAAATTATTTTATAGATTCCGTGAATATTCCATCGTAGAACGGTGTATGGATATTAACTGGAAGCAATTATCAAATTGTTACTCGTTTCAAATTGATGAGCTTTAGCATGCAAAACACCTGTATCCGTACACTACAAATTGAGTTAACTCCATACTCGAACAGCCCAACCCAAATTGAAAATTCTTACTTCACTGGTAGGTTGGCCCAGTCCGATGAATTGGATTGAAAATGAACCTAACCTATCAAGTATACTATACAATGGACCAGACTTGGTTTCAAGGCTTTCAACTAATTTTGGATTCAAACTTACGGGTCATCGTTTTTATATTTTTATAGTTCCCAGTTACTGGGAGCCTGGGATTGTTAATTTTCTCATATATGACTACCGACTGCGGTATGACGACTCGAAATTGGGTATTGTTAGATTGAATAAACTTCTTTTTAACTCCAAAACACATATAGCGGTTCTATCTATACTCATTCTATATTTCTATACAACGCAGTAGTTAAATCTTGAATTTCACATTGCATTACATAATAGAATATTAATTAAAAAAAATAATGAATACATTATGAATCAGGGTTAAATAAAACTTCTCAAAGTTTTTCACAGGATATAAAATAGGATTTAACTATTTTTTTTAGACTAATGTGGTGTGACTCTCCAAAGTAAGACTCCATCACCACGGTTCAACGCTCAAGGCATGCGTGTATATATATTCATTGTTCCACCTTAAAGTGTGGTGGGTGCCCTCTCCCCATTTGTGGGAGTAGCAATTCGGACTGTATTAGTAGAGTCTAACTCTCACAAGGTCCTGACAATTGTTGTACATTAAAAAAAAATTTTAAAAAAAAAAACAATCTTTTTAGGGTTATCACCAGTCAAATTAGGGGTCCATCGGGACGTGGCAAAATCAAAATCAAATACTACAAAAATGATTTAGATAACAAATCCCATAATATAGAGGATGGTTCTCTCCACACATATCGATAATTATACAAGGTGAAACTTAATACCAAATGGGAGATGCACATGACTTATGAATAATATGAAACAATATTTTAAATTATTATTTTTTTTACATAAATATTTTCTGAGTAGACAAAAACGACACCGTTTAGAGCAGGCACGACGTCACACGTGTGATGTTTATGAGCTTCCAGAAACCTGCAGGATCAGTCCTAGTTGGAAGCATCCGAATCTTCTATTACACAGCAAAGGATCCACAAAGTCCAAAGTCCAAAGTCCAAACCTCAAAATTCAAAATCAAAATCAAAATCTCCTTTTAAAAAAAAAAATAAAAGAAAATAAATCATTTTCACTTCACTATCACCAACAACAAACACCATTTCTTCAAACACCACCCAATCCTCCTCCTCTTCCTCCTCCTATTCTTCGGTTGGATTGATCGCTATCCTCATTTAAGAATTACCTAATTCTTGATGGGGAAAGGGGGAGGCTGCGTTCCAAGCAAGAAAAAACAACCTCATTCCACCGCCGCCAATTCCCGACACCGCGACTCCAATGCTCCCGCTCCGATTCCCGTCCCTGAACAATCAACCGATATTCACGCCAACGACACCGCAACGACGGCGACGGTGTCTCAGCTCGAAGTCGCGAAATTGAAGGTGTTTATAGTGTTTTATTCGATGTACGGTCACGTGGAAGGGCTGGCGAGGAGGATCAAGAGAGGCGTGGACAGCGTGGACGGCGTGGAAGGGGTTTTGTTCCGGGTGCCGGAGACGCTGGACAAGGAGGCGTTGGATCACATGAAAGTGGCACCGAGAGACGAGGGGATTCCCGAGATTTCGGCTGCCGAATTGGTGGAGGCCGACGGTGTTTTGTTCGGGTTCCCGACGAGGTACGGGTCCATGGCTGCGCAAATGAAGGCGTTTTTCGACTCAACCGGTCAGCTGTGGCGGAACCGGGAACTAGTCGGAAAACCTGCCGGTTTTTTTGTCAGTACTGGTACTCAAGGAGGCGGCCAGGAAACCACTGCGTAAGCCTAGCTCCCTTATTAATAGTATTGTTATTAATGTAGAAATTTAGTAGTTTGTTGGTTGAATTGTAATAGCAGATTTTTAGAAGGAAGAAGAACAATTTAGATAGTCTTATTGTTAATCAATTATACAAATGTGATGTTAGGAAGCTCAAAATTTTAAGAAAAGTAGTATGATTTATATGTAGGATTTTGTAAGTTTGCGGTACATAGAGTAGAAAATGGAAATTAGAAACCTGGTTTGTAATTTGGAGGGGAGGTGACTTTGAAGTTTAACAGATTAGCTTGTTGATACACTGGTGATTGAAATCTGAGTTTGAATTGTTAGTGGTGTCTGATGTGTAATGAAGCAGAGATTTTGCTTGTTATTGACAGTGGCAGGGATTATAACTAAATTTAGTGGTAAGGTTTCCAGTGACTCAGTGAGTGCTGAAAGTTAAAAAAGAAAAAAAAAAAAAAAATGTAAGAAGTTGATTTGTTGGAATTAGATGTCTTGCGCCTTAGATGCATCTGGTAGTTTGAGAGAATCGATAATTTGTTGTGGTAAATTTTTTGTAGGATGTGACAGCAATGGTAATCAAGGAAAATATAATTTGTAATTATTACAAGTTTACAACATTCATTTATAAAGTAAATGTTGTTGTGATGTCTAGTCTTGTCTTAATTTGAAAATTTGCTCTACAGTACTATTGCTATTTATTTTGAATCTTCAAAGACATTCAACACTGATATCCAAATGTTAAGACATGTATTTCTTAAACTCTCAATGTGTGCTCCTGGAAGAATTGATGATAGTGAAAAGTTCATGGATCAAACCACTAAACCAGGTACTTGAGCACTAAGAAAAAATGAGAGAAATAAAGCAACGTCTGGTGTGTGGTACAAAAAAAATAAACCAATTTTGTACTATGCAA
This sequence comes from Acer negundo, assembly GCA_035582765.1. NCBI lineage: Eukaryota > Viridiplantae > Streptophyta > Magnoliopsida > Sapindales > Sapindaceae > Acer > Acer negundo. The sequence continues at coordinate 16,486,489 of CM069240.1, forward strand.
TTCATGGTCTTGAACCGGGAATTGCTTCAGCACTAGAGAGAAATGAGAGAACTAATACAATCTCTGGCATATTTATCTGCTGAAGATTTATTTCATCCATAGTATCCAATAATGCAAAGAATACCAAACTTAGAGATTGTTTATTCATTTTCCAGTTTACCCTTCCATGCTTTAACAACAAGACATAAGTAAAGGGACAGGCTAACTATTGTGTTGGACTGTTGGAGGTATCCCCGATGAACACAGTTTGAAATAATTGCTTTGACAGCAGTTTTGGAGAACTTTTGCAATTTCAGATGAAATTTTGGCAGTCAACTAAATTTGATGCCTTTTCTGTGCTAATATATGTTTAGATATAAAATGGGCACCTGGAGGATATACCTTTGACATGATTACCATTGATGAAATAGTATTTGATTGTACTGGACAGAGTGTGAATGCAGAACTGGAACTGTGGTTATTTGAGTGAGATGTGTACTTTCTGCACTGTGTCCATGGGATGCAGAAAGGTGGTCTTGAGTCTCGGATAATCTCATTATTATGTTTTCCATCTAAACTATTTTTTCATTAATTTGTTCATCCCATGTTTCAATATTAGCAAAGACTGAGGTTGATCTGCAAGCACTTTAATTTGAAGATGTTGGGGAGTATTTGGTTTTCTCTAATTCTAATGTTCTTTGGTTAGGGAGTTGCAGATGGTTGTCCCAATTTTTTTTTTCTGGTCTTGCATGAAGAATGGTTGAAACTTGATAGTGTTCTATCTTTTAAACATGTTAAGAATCCGCTAATAAAATTCATATTCAAGTAACCAAAATTGAAGGATTCAATGGGGGTTTTCTGTCCAATTTGCGATTACAGACTTCTTTGGTAACCAAATATCAGATTGCAGGATTTGATAGCTTGCTCAGGATGATAATTTTATGGAATATTTGTTTGTCCATTATCGGAATCAACCTAAATCAGTTCGTCTTGGTGCATGTTCCCTGCACTGGAATTCTGGTATATGTATATGCTTACACGTTTTGCTTTTGATCCTTATTTCTGATCATTTTCTTCAAAAATGCTAGTAATTTTAAAGATATATGTCAAGAAGTGCATTTTAATACATATCATCAACAAAAAATGTTTTTGTCTGTGCATATGAAGTGCATGTGTACTGTCAAATACAATAATAATACTTTACGTATTTGGTTTTACATTCAATCCATAATTCTTTCAAGTTACAGGGAATGCTAATTAGTTTCAATTTGTATGATTGGGTCGTGCATCTCTTGTGACTATGGATTAATTTATTTCTCAAGCAAAAAATAGATATTGACTCTGTTCATTTTAATCTGTTTGGTTCAGTTGGACCGCAATCACCCAGTTGGCTCACCATGGAATGCTATTTGTTCCTATTGGGTACACTTTTGGAGCTGGTATGTTCAAGATGGACTCCATTCGAGGAGGTTCTCCATATGGTGCTGGGGTTTTTGCTGGAGATGGCACGAGAGAGCCAAGTGAAACGGAGCTGGCACTTGCCGAACATCAGGGCAAGTATATGGCTGCGGTAGTCAAAAGGCTTTGCCAGGCTTGATCTTATGTTCCCATTCTTTAAAACCATGTCTTGTTTTTATTTTTCGATTCAAGTGTGTTTCTGCTGTGGTCGAATTCAGCATTTCGCCTCTTGCCGTTGCTGCTGTCTAATTTGTTGTCCGTACATTCTCGTTCCATTTTTTCGTTCATCGATTTGTGTTCTTTTTAGAAAGATGTAAATGGTTTGAAATCCTTCTGCATGATTTCCTCAAATAAGTGTTGTGAATCTTTTGGGAGTCTTCTTTTGTATATTTTATTTTCGTTACATGTAATTCAATAGGGTTTTATGTAATAAATTTCCTTTCCTTTTCTACTTCAAGCCACCAATGATTCATTTTTCTTTGTTAGCTGAATCATTATTTATTTATTTGGCGACAACAATATTCCCTGTTAATAGAGAGCAAATAATTGGATTTAATTGTATTGTCAAATAATTTAACTATAATTTATATTGATGGATATTATGTAACTCTCACTAGGAGACAGACATTCCAATTATGACGACGAAATACGCTAATATAGATATAGTGTATTACGAGTCTAGCAAGCAATGATTCGAGTGGTGAACCATTTGTTTTTCATGCCAATTAATGGATTCACCAAAACCTATAATTATAAGAATCACAACCTCTAAAATGCATATCAACAAAGATATTTTATTGGCCGGTTAGATCCTGACCCGGTTGTTTAGGGTCAAAATTTATTATAATATTTCTTGTAATACTTAACAAATTATCTACCGAATCTTTGAGTTTTATCCAAAAATATCATTTAGTTTGATTAATTTGTATAAAAAATTATATATATTGTTGGAATTATGAGATTCCCCTTTGATTATTTCCTTTCTTAATTAGCTTATTTTTTAAGTTATGTTAACCAATCTATTATTCTATTTTCATTCTTCATTATTAGAATTGATTTTATATTATTAGAATTGAGAATTGATTCTATATTATTATTAGAATTGATTCTGCGTTATTAGAATTGATTCTATATTATTACTAGGATTGATTCTATATTACAGTATTAGGATTGATTGTTTTCCTTTTTTTAGTTTGTACAGCTAGGGTTATTTATACTATGGCAATGTACATAAATACAATAAGTTTTTATTTTCAGAGATTCAATTTGGTATCAAAGCCATTATCAAACTCTTGCAAATTTTTTTTTTTTTTCATAGCCTTGCAACTTTTTGTTTCGGTCTTTCCAATATTCATATCCTTGCGACTGTCTTTATCACTACAGTCTATGTAACTCATACGGATCCTATGGCTTCTCATCCAAATTTATCTCATCCTCATCTCACACCGACTTAATGTATCACGAGCGTGTTGCTGAATGGGAAGAAATCAGATTACTATCAATTTCAGTCTCAGATTGCTCAGTTACAATCACACTTGGCCTTGACACCTTCTTCGGGCCCTATGACTACTATTGCTACATGTACTCTTACTGCCCTTCATGGTAAATTAGGTCATCCCACTTGGATTTTGGATCCTGATGCCAATAATCACATGACTGGAGAGTTATTTAATTTTACTTCTCCTATCACACCCATTGACCAAACGGTTCATATTACCGATGAGTCTTCCATTCCCATTCGTAGTCAGGGAGATGTTTGCTTGTCTTCAGACATCACCCTTCATTCGGTTTATCATGTTCCTAATTTTGCCTATAATCTCATGTCCGTTAGTCGTCTAGCGAAAAATCTTAATTGTGCTGTTGTTTTCTTACCCGACTGTTGTTTTTTGTAGGACCTGACTCTGAAGAAGATTTTTGGCCGGGGATATGAGCATGATGGACTGTACTACTTTGACAACACTCTACCTTTTAAAGTGTCTCCCTTTAGTCTATAAGTTTCTGGTATATCTGTTTTTAACTCTTCTGTTTTTTCTCCTTAAACTTTAGATTTGTGGCATGCAGGTTTAGGACATGCAAACTTTCAATATTTGTATTGGTTATTTCCATCTTTGAATAAAAATTGCAAGGATTCTCAATTTAAATGTGTGGTTTGTGAATTGTCAAAACATACTCGCACTACATATATTTCTTGTATACATCGTGTCCCTAATGCCTTTGACCTCATTCACTCTGATGTGTGGGGGCCTTCCTCTGATTTTTGGCCGGGGATATGAGCATGATGTACTCTACTACTTTGACAACACTCTACCTTATAAGGTGTCTCCTTTTAGTCCATAAGTTTCTGGTTTATTCGTTTTTAACTCTTCTATTTTTTCTCCTTAAACTTTATATTTGTGGCATGCACGTTTAGGACATACAAACTTTCAATATTTGTATTGGTTATTCCCATCTTTGAATAAAATTGCAAGAATTCTCAATTTAAATGCGTGGTTTGTGAATTATCAAAACATACTCACACTACATATATTCCTTGCATGCATCGTGTCCCTAATGCCTTTGACCTCTTTCACTCTGATGTGTAGGGGCCTTCCCCTGATTTTTGGCCAGGGATATAAGCATGATGGACTCTACTACTTTGACAACACTCTACCTTCTAAAGTGTCTCTCTTTAGTCAGTAAGTTTCTAGTTTATCTGTTTTTAACTCTTTTTTTTTTTTCTCCTTAGACTTTAGATTTGTGGCATGCACGTTTAGGACATGCAAACTTTCAATATTTATGTTGGTTATTTCCATCTTTGAATAAAACGTGTAAGGATTCTCAATTTAAATGTGTGGTTTGTGAATTGTCAAAACATACTCGCACTACATATATTACTTGTATGCATCGTGTCCCTAATGCCTTTGACCTCATTCACTCTAATGTGTGGGGGTCTTCCCCTATCACGGCTTTATCCCAACACTATTACTATGTCACATTTATTGATGATTACACTCACTGCACCTAGGTCTATCTAATGAAGAAATAGTCTGAAGTTTTCACTCATTTTACTAATTTTCTTCAAATGATAAGAACATAATATAACACTGTTGTACGCAATAATAAGTCTAATAATGGTTGAAAGTATTTATCGAATGAGTTTCGGTATGAACTTAACAAAAGAGGTATTCTCCAACAACTTACTTGTTCTTACACACTTGAGTAGAATGGTGTGGTGGAACGTAAAAATCGTCACATTATATCAATAGTCCGATACCTCTTATATGGTATGGGTGTTCCCAAACATTTTTGGCACATGACTGTCCTTATTACCATCTACCTTATAAATCGCACTCCTAGTCGGGTATTACAAGGTAAGACACCTCTTCACTTTCTCTAGCCTGATAGCACCATTTTTCCTCTCTTATCTCGTGTCTTTGGATGTACATGTTTTGTTCAAAACCATAGTCCTACCCATAACAAACTGGATAATAAAGATGTTAGGTGTGTCTTTTTAGGGTATTCTATAATGTTTAAAGGGAATAGGTGTTATGATCATGTCTCTCGTCAATTTTATCACTATTTGGGTGTTACTTTTCTAGAGACTGTTTCTTTTTTCTTAGGTATTTCTACCTTGTCAAGATCTATTGTGGTGACTTCAGTGGAAAATAGCTCTTTGCTTCTACGTATGATTCTTATATTTGAGCCATCTCCGCCATCCTCAACTTCTTCCTTCAGCCCCTCGTTTAGTTTTTGATGGTCATCTCTGTTATCCAACCAGTGAGTGTCACCCCTTTCTCGCTATCTTTTTTCTAGTATTACTAACCATCTCATTGCTACGTATATTTCTTATTAGTGGTTTTCAGATCATTACCAGTCTTTCCTTTGTTAGGTTAATTCAATTTCTATTCTATGCACTGTTCATGAGGCTCTCTTGAATCCTAAGTGGGTGGCTACTACACAAGCGAAAATGGATGTCCTTTAGCCAAATCAGACTCGGGAGCTTGTTACTTTACCTGCTGATGAGCTCACAATTGATTGTGAGTGGGTTTTTAATGTTAAATATATAGTAGATGACACTATTGACTGATATAAAGCCCGTCTTGTTGTCAAAGGATTCACTTAGGTTCCAAGTAAGGATTTTGGCGCCACATTTGCCCCAGTTGCTAAATTAACCACAGTTCGTCTTCTGGTCTCATTTTCTGCTTCTTATTCTTGGCCTCTCTATCAACTGGATGTTAAGAATATGTTTCTCAATGGTGATTTGTCTAAAACTATATACATGGATTTGCCACCTAGTTTTCGAGCTTATGAGAGTATTCAGGGAAAGTATGTCACCTTATTATTACCAGGGGTGGCAAAATGGGTTGGCGGGTTGTGTTAGGCCCAACACGAACATGACCCGTTTATTAAATAGGTCAAACCCCCTATACACGAACATGACACGATTAATCGGCTAATTATGCAAATCAAATCGTGTTGGGTCAAATGACTCGTTTAAACAACATTGAACCTGTTTAAAAAACATGACATGACACGACTAGGTTTTCTGTTCTGTTTCTATAGAAAGTTAAAATTACATTAATATCCTTATAAAATAGTGAAATTATATTTTTACCCCCATTAATCATGTCATACACGGTGGGTCAACATGTACACGACCCATTTAATATACGGGTTAGACAGGTTGACACGATTATTGACACGACTCGTTTATCCTCAACCTAAACCCGCAATAATAGTTTTCGTGTCGTGTCATGACCTATATTGCCACCCCTAATTATTACTTGAGATAATGCTCTTGGACAATTGGCATTTTCCAAGTAAAGTATGATCTCGGGCAAAATTTTAACATTAAGGATTTTAGTCATCTTCATTACTTTTTTGGCATCGAGGTTGCTTGGTCTAGCCAAGGCATATCCTTATCCCAACGAAAGTATTCTCTTGATTTTCTTCAGGATACATGTATGCTTGGGTGTAGGCCTGCCTCCATTCCTATAGACCTTAATCTTAAGCTGTCAGCAGAGTCGAGGGAATTATTACTAGATCCATCAGTGTATCAGCGTCTTGTGGGTTGTCTCATCTATCTAACGAACACAAAACCAGACCTTACATTTGTAGTCAGTCTATAAGCCAATTTATGTACACGTCTCATACCTTCCATATGGATGCCGTTTATCGCATTCTATAGTACCTCAAGGATTGTCATGGTCTTGGCCTTTTCAATGTGATAGGACCACAGTCAGACCTCTCATGCTTTACGAAATGTTGATTAGGTGGGGTCGAAGAGTGATAGGCGCTTTACTTCCGATTTATGCACTTTTCGTGTTAGTCATCTCATATCATAGAAAAGTAAAAAACCAGTAGTCATCTTACGGTCTTCAGCTGAGGCCGAGTACCATGCCATGACTTAAGGCACATGTGAGCTTCTTTGGCTTCGTTCTCTTTTGGCTAAGTTAGGCTTCTCAGTAAAGGACTCGTCTGTATTTTTTTGTGACAATAAGTCCGCTATTATGTTTTCCTCTGATTTAGTCCTTCATGAGAGAAAAAAACACATAGAAGTTGATATTCACTTTATTTGGGAAAAATGTACTCTCAAGAGTTATCATACCAAACTAAGCTATGTTTCATTGTCTTATTAGATGGCTGATATGTTCACTAAATTTGTTGGTCCATTATTGCTGCAGTTGTCTCTTGTCAAGCTAGGCTCGTCGTCATCTTTGCCCCAACTTGAGGTGGGAGTGTTTGAATTTTGAGATTCCCCCTTGATTATTTGTTTTCCTAGTTAGCTTATGTTTTGGGTCATATTGACCAATCTATTATTATTAATTTTTTTTTCTTCATTATTAGAATTGATTCTACATTATTAGGGTTGATTGTTTTCTCTTTTTAGTTTGTACAGCTAGGGCTATATATACGAAGGCAATGTATATGAATACAATAAGTTTTTGATCTATAGAAATTCAATTTATATATATATATATATATTAAAAGAAATTTAATATTTATCCTAAAATATAGTTATTTTTATTTTTATTTTTATTTTTATTTTTTTTTAATTATCTTAAAATATAGTTGATCAAATCATTTTGTTTGAATAAGGTCAATACCCAAAAAAAAAAAAAAAAGGGAATGCTATCTACCTTTCCTATTTGCCTATCCCACATATTGCTCGATATATATATACTTTTTCATTTACTAAAAAGTTTTCACTTTTTAATACAAAGTTTATTTATATCTTTTCCTTTCATTAATGAAATGATAGAAGCAATCGTCAAAGGTAAATATGTAAACAAATTTTGCTACGTGAGCTTTTTAATAAATGAAAATGTATATACATACCAAACAATGGATAAGAAAAATAAACGAGTAACGCAAATGGAAAAGATAGAAAACATTCTATCACCTTTACAGATTACCAAGTACCAACTAATATAATGTATATATAAATACGCATTCACGTGGCTTCACTCCAAAACTTCGCAGGAGATTCACTGTCTGTGCACAACCCAATCTCTTTCAATTTTGAAAACGCGATACTCATCGCCAAATTGACGAAAACATGGCGGCCACACTCTCTGCTTTGCGCTCTTTAATGTCCTCTCACAATCCTCCTCTCGATGCTCTTGTTGTTCCTTCTGAAGATTATCACCAGGTTTGTTTTCGATCATTTTTTCGATATATATATATATTTTTCTTTCTTCAAAGAAATGAATGATTTGCGAGTTTCTCTGATTTGATGTATTGATTGTTATGATTTGTTGTAGAGTGAATATGTTTCTGCACGAGACAAACGGCGTGAATTCGTCTCTGGCTTCACCGGGAGTGCAGGTAATTTCTTCAAATTCTTACTAGAGAAAAAAAAAATAAAATCATAATTTATTCAAAAATTTACTTTGATTTGTTGTTGTATCATTTGGTTTGCGTTATTTGATATCTAGTTACGTGGAATTGAATTTTCAATTGGTATAGAATCTCAGTTTTTGTATAGTTTTTAAGGAAATACAATGGAGTTACGGTTTTGATTTCTTTTGTAATTTTATTTTGAGTGTGCGTTATTTGAATGAGATTCAGGTGTGGCGCTGATCACAATGAATAAAGCACTTTTGTGGACGGATGGACGCTATTTTCTGCAGGCAACTCAACAGCTTAGTGGGGAGTGGAAACTCATGCGTATGGGAGAGGACCCTGCTCTAGATGTCTGGTTGGTCGATGTAAGGCTCCTGTAATTTTTGTAAATTATCCTTGAACTGAGAATTTCACGATAAGTCTAATAATTTGGTAAGAAACTGGTTTCATGTGATTTGTGTATTTTTCTGTGATTGTTGTTATTTTCTTTGAGACTATTATTTTTTCTTAGAATGTCATTGGGTTGCCTTCATTAATGATGTCCTGTGACCCCAATATGTTGGACCTATGTTAAGATTTTCAGTTCATTTAATTTACGGGAGTTGTTTTGCCCCCACTTTAACTCGGATGAAGTCTGGCTTTGTTTGCATAGGCTTGGACTAGCCAACCTCGTCCTTGAGAACACCAAAACTTGGAATTTTCAATACCTTAGCAAGTTTTTTTTTTGTGTGGACTATTACTCTTATGATTTTTAGTTATTTTTTATGTGGCTGTTTATCTATTAAATTTTAATTATGAACCAATTTTGATTGTATTTAGTGGATCTTGTGACTTGATTTTATTAGAATCTGCCGAGTGATGCAGCCATCGGTGTTGACCCTTGGTGTGTGTCAGTGGAAACTGCACAGAGGTGGGAGCGTGCTTTTGCCAAAAATCAACAGAAGCTGGTTCAAACCTCCACCAATTTGGTAGATGAGATCTGGAAAAATCGACCATCAGAAGAAGCAAATCCAGTTGTTGTTCATCCCATAGAATATTCCGGTCGATCAGTTACCGATAAGTTGAAGGATTTGAGGGAGAAGCTCACTCATGCGCGAGCTCATGGTATCATCTTCACAGCCCTTGATGAGGTGTGTTTTTTGTTGGCCTATTTCTTTTGCTGTTAATTTCATCTTGAGTTTGAGAATTCATCCTCACAACCCTTTGCCTTTTATTTTTATTTTTTCTTCTAGATTTTTTTTCTTGCAATATATATTAGCCGTTTTGCTTCTTGCAGGTTGCGTGGTTGTATAATATAAGGGGAAGTGATGTGTCCTACTGTCCAGTTGTTCATGCATTTGCAATAGTAACAATCAATTCAGCTTTTCTTTATGTGGATAAAAGGAAGGTCTCTTCTGAGGTCAGTAGTATGGCATAATTAAATTTTCTGTCTTCTCACAATCTCTATGTGTGGCGGTCACTTTTTAAGTTCCCAATTGGAGGAATTTTTTATCAAACCATATCAGCCTCCAATCTGTGATCTCTTTGTAAGAATTGACTCTTTTCTTGCATTGATGTTGAGAATTCTAATGTTCTTCTGCTTTTGAATTTAATATTGGTGCTCATGAATACTGTATCTGATATCAATAGCTGAAACCATGTGACAGAGTTATGCTGTCCTAATCTATGGATTCCAGTTTTTATAAGTTTGCTGGGAAACTATGAATTTAACAGTTCAAATGATTAAACCAGCAAAGAAATGCTTGTTATATGCAGGTAAATTCAGCATTGAAGGAGAATGGAATTGAAGTTCGGGATTATAGTGCAGTGAGCTCAGATGTGGTCTTGCTTGCATCTGCTGGTCAGCTGGACCTGTCACCTGCTGTCAAAGGAAATGGTACAAAAGAAGAGGAAAATAAAAATGATTTCATTTGGGTTGACTCTGGCTCTTGCTGCTATGCTTTGTATTCAAAGTTGAACTCTGATAAGGTCATTCTACAGCAGTCACCTGTGGCCCTTCCAAAAGCTTTAAAGGTAGTATATACAGTTATGCACAACAACAAATGAGGATTTCTTATGCCACATATAACCTTAGAACGTATTCTGGATTATATTTACGTCATAACTTATTTTCACATATGTTCCCTCTTCTTGCAATTACTATCTATAGGTCCAAAAAGAAGGCTATTAGTGAAGTTAAAATTTAGTATTTGTAATTTTTTGTTTTCCCTGTTATTTTTTATTTTTTATGTGTGATCTTTTGGGGGTTGCTTATTCATATTTGAATGCGAAAGACTCTAAGAACAATTAAAACCTAGCAGTCAAGATAGAGATAATACAGTTCATTTAGTTTTCCGTTACTGATAAAAAATTTATTGATTTATGAAATATCAGCTACTGAATTGTATACCAAAAAAAAGGCTCATTACCAATTTAGGTAATGTGAATACAGTTCTAATGCTCAGCATTTCTTCATGCGTTTGTGTATCTGTGTAATAAAAATTGAACTTACTTAGGTATTAGCTAATATCATCATTTTATTTTGTTGCTTTGTTTTACAACACACATCTCAAAAACTAATTTATGTTCACTAATTTTCATGATTTAGAACCCAGTTGAGATGGAAGGGTTAAAAAAGGCCCATATTCGGGATGGTGCAGCTGTTGTGCAATATCTTGTCTGGTTGGATAAGCAGGTATACTGGGAGTTCTATGTTCTCTGATTGTATTTTTCCAAGAACTTTAAGGAATGTATGATTGATTGTGTAAAGTATTTGTCGGCTTTCTGCAGATGCAGGAGATTTATGGTGCTGCTGGTTACTTCGTGGAAGGGGATGGAGCAAACAAGAAAAAGAAATCGTAAGTCTGTCATCATTTGTTTATTTTGTATTTTCTGGGCTCAAATCAAATTTCTAATTGTCGAGATGTATTATGTGAATATGTGATACATTAGTCTACAGCCTGATCAAGGAAGAGACAAAATGTCCTGCAAGACAACTCCAATCCAAGTTTTGTTCTCTATTCCTCAAGAGACACCATATTCGAACTAATTAGTTTCTTGCTAAGATGATTTGGTAAAACTTCAAGATTTGAGTCATCCTCTCTAGTTTATGGTGGAACATATGCTTCACTCTTCATATAATTTTTGATTTTTTCTTCATCTCTAGTGAATATCTGTCAGTGTATAATTGTAATTGTGATTGCCATCACCTTTACTGATTTAGTCACATTTTACATTGAAACGTTGAGATTGGTTCTGTAATTTTGTTTTGGGCTGATTACACAAAAGTTGCTGAACACGTGCTTGTTGTGAGCCTCATGTATTGCTCGTCCATATTTTGATTCTTACTTTAATGAATTTTGGCAGGGAAACCATGAAATTGACAGAGGTGACTGCAAGTGATAAGCTGGAGAGTTTTCGAGCATCTAAAGAGGTAATGCTAATTTTGTATTATTACTAAATATTCTTTATATAGATTAAAAAGGCTAAAATTTTAAACGTTATTCCCTATCAAACTTTGAAGGAGACGGTTTTATGGTTTACCTGTATTGTGCTTTTTTTCTAACTTGCATATCTAGGTGTTTGTTAACTTCAGAGTCAAAATGGAAGCTTAGAGAGAGGAAATAAAAATTAGATTATATATTGTGGAGATGTAAGATGAAAGCTTTTGTAGAAGTTTTTGTGTATTCCAATTGTAGTATGGAGAGTAAAAGAAAAACCTCAATATCTGTTTAAGTTGATTTAACATTTTTTGTTTACTCATAAGTTAAGGTTTCAAAAATGTTATCTTAAAGTGTTATGAAAATTCTAAAGGTTTGTTTTAAGGAAACATAACCTTAATAACATTTCTTTTAGGAACATCTAACATATTTGTTAAGTCAGAATGTGGCTTTCAAATGGTTAGAGTGATTAACCCAGATTGTCTTTGAGGTCCTATTCTAGAATCTTGGAGGCTTGGTTGAAAAATCTAATTGCTGAATTTAAGATATCAGTGAATACAAATCTGGTGGTTGAAAAATGTGATTTTGTTATCTTGTTGAACAGGTCTGACAGGCTTTATAGATGCTTTTTTGTACTCGTTAAAAACTTATAACTAGATTGCTTCTGATAGCCGATAGGTTTTGCTAACATTGTTGTAAGAATCTTGAAATTATTATACATCTTTAACTGCTTCAATTTCTATTTTATTATGTTTGATCTATGACTATTACCATTTAAACTTTTCATACCATATGTATATCGTATGCCTACAAATAGGTTCCTTATTCAATATAATAAATCTCTCTTTATCTCTATTCACAACTGTATTTGCAGATATTGCTGTAGTTATTTTCTTGTTTATAAATTGACTTGCAATGGACATTCCTCCGTCACAAGAATGTTCATCCTAGTCTGTTTTTTGGGTAGTCAATGTTGCCAACAATTTTCTTATGATTGAGTAAAGGTATTAATGCCTTATGGGTCTTGGGAATTTTTACTGATTTAAATTCCAAATGGAGTTTTTTATATCTCAATTTTGTTGAAACAGTGTTCCATTTGTCAAATATTTTATTTGTATAAAAGATTAAAAGCTAGCATTTTGTTTCATAGAATACCAATGTTGAGTATATATAGGGGTAAAAAAAAAAAAAAAAAGAGGATGCATGGAGTAGGCTTGGTTTGATTGGTCACCGAATTCTGATTTATGTACTGTAGCATTTTATTACTGTAGCATTTTATTAATATATTTGCTGTTGTTTTTGTTGACATGATGTGGATTGTTTTTCTGTGTTATGATTACAGCACTTTAGAGGCTTAAGCTTTCCTACCATTTCTTCAGTTGGTCCAAATGCGGCCGTAATCCATTATTCACCAGAGGCAGAAACATGTGCAGAGTTTGATCCAGAAAGCATCTACCTATTTGATTCAGGAGCACAGGTTTGTCAATAGTCATAAATAGTTTACCATGTGACAAGTTATTTATGCATATAATGAATACTGACTTCTACTGTTAAATATTTATCTCCTTACTGATATTGTTGGTGGTACCATTGAAGTATCTAGATGGAACAACTGACATAACTCGGACAGTTCATTTTGGAAAACCCTCAGAACACGTGAAAGCATGCTATACTGCGGTGGGTTTCTTCCTTTGCTCTCCTTTCGGAATTCCTTGTTCATTTAGTATTTGACTTGACTTCAGCCAAACTTCAATAGTATGGATTTTGAAACTTGGTTGCCTAGTTCTGTTTTAAAATACTTCCAATCAACCAGTTTTAAGGTGTGTATGTGGTTGTTCTGGAATGTGAATGTCTTAATAATGATTTTGAATGTGGTGGAAACCATATAATTGGAAATGATTCTCTGAATAAAACAATTTGCAGATTGGAAAGCAAACAATAATGTATTTATTTGTAATAATTTTCCTTATAAATGGTTGATTGCAATGAAGTTATATACTGCTGTAGATGAATCCAGTAAACACCATATTAAAGGTGTTTCATCCACAACGGAAATTTCAATTTGATGGTTGTGTGTGGATGATAATAGCTTCAGTGGCATAAAGTCCGACACTTAACTTGCAATGATTATATCTTTTATGGAACCTGGTTTTGAGATTTCACTCCTAAGAAAGATTGTCTGGTCCTTAATTAGCAATGCCCGCCAGTTCAGTTAGTTCGGTAACTAATGGTACTGTCAATATGGCCTCTATGATTAGTAGAAATCTGCTAGTGGTTTAAGCTATGCCTACTGAGTCCGCAAACAGTTTTCTGTTGTCACAGTCACTGGTTTTATTCTCATAGGCCATAGCACCTCTAATGACAATTGCTGTGACAACCGTGGTAACTTTACTACCATGTCTAGCCATTTAACACCACCATCACCACTGCTACTATTGCTGGCTCTCCACAAACATTACTACTGCCACCAACTGTTTTGGCCTTTGACTACCGCTGCCAAGACCACAACTTATATATCATCAATGTTGACACTAAATCACCACTCCCTAATTTGTTGTTATACAGCACATTTTTTATGTTTAACCACCATAATTATTCTGTTGTCTCCATCTAAAGAACATCAAACGATCGATTAATGTAATTGTTGGTCCTTTTGAATTTGAAGTCGGGAATTTTAGTATTCATTAAAATATATGTTCATTTTAAGGTTGAGTGGTTGAAATTGGAAATCAATAGATGTTATTTGATTATCTTATTTTTGTCATCTATGTATTGGAAATTAAACTCATGAAGCTTACATTTGATCTTTTTTCTTCCAAACCTAAGACAGAATAACTTTATTTTTCTTTATTTTCTTTTTTATTTGAACTCCCTCAAAGCTAATACTTAAAGAAGTTGCTTCATTTGCTGGATATCATGCAGGTTCTTAAGGGTCATATCGCTATGGACAATGCTCGATTTCCTAATGGAACCAATGGTAATATACTTTTTTTTTCTCCTTTATTCTGCATTTCATAATGAAATGTATTAGGTTGAAGTGATATGTGTAAATGTGTAATTTCATCCATTTTGAAGTTATATGAAAACATTGGATATTTGGATCTGCACGACTGCACTTAAAAATTCTTTGATCAATCGATCTTTTTACAGGCCATTCCCTTGACATTCTTGCTAGGATTCCTTTGTGGAAGGATGGTCTTGATTATCGACATGGTACTGGACATGGAATTGGGTCTTACCTAAATGTCCATGAAGGTAAGTGGTGAATTACAACTGCTTGTTGTACTTAATTTGATTAAGAAGCTAACTGGTTGATTGTATTATTGTTAATTATCTGAGCAGGACCTCATTTAATTAGTTTTAGACCTCGAAATGTACCTCTTCAAGCTTCCATGACTGTAACAGATGGTTAGTATTACAGCTATGTATTTTTTTTTCCCTAAACAATTATCTTCTGTTGTTGACCGATTCTCGTAGAGGTGCCCTGATGATGTAGCCTGATGTGTGCTCATGCTAAGAAAGGAATTGATATTTGTTTTACCTAGGCAATTTACTTGTCCTCATAGCAATTATTGCTATTATGCGGGTGCATACCATTCATCATCTCTTTGTTTGGGTTTGAAAGTGGAAGTGATTTTAATCGCCGTTCATCATCTCTTTCTCCCCATCCAGCTCTTTAGTTTTTCAATAATAAAACATGAGATAATTCTTGCACCATTTTGCTTTTATCCATTAATATTTATTTTTATTGGAATTTTCATTAATTAACATTGAAACTGCTTTGTCAGAGCCTGGTTACTATGAGGACGGGAGCTTTGGTATCAGATTGGAGAATGTGCTTATAATCAAAGAGGCTGATACAAAATTCAATTTCGGTGGCAAGGGTTACTTGTCTTTCGAGCACATAACATGGGTAAGTGAATGATTCATGTGCACTGATTCCTATTATCTTTCTACACTGTAAGGCTTGATCACTCTTAAACTGTCATCCTTCTTTCGTTATTCTTTAATTTGTTATTTGGTACGTAAAGACTGCAAATGAATTGAGAAAAAAATGGCACTATTTGACTTGGCTAGAGTTTCATCTCTGCATGAAAATGTAATGGTATCAGTGTTTCATTCTCATTGAACTTAGTATATTCATGTATTATAGCTATGATGCTTGGACCATGTAGTGGACTTTTAGTTCCTATCAGCTTATCTCTTCTTTCATCGACTTGTCTTTGTCGTGAAAAGTAAATTCTCACGCCAAATTAAATCAGACCCACAACCTCACTCTTAAGCCAATTTAAGGGAGAGGAGATGCCATTAGCAGTTCTTGTTATGATTCATGGCCTAGAATGCATTTTAGGACTCTCACTTTCTTTTTCGGACCACTCTGTGATATGTATAATTCGTGGACCTGTCGACTCCGCACACACACATTTGCTTAGTCAATAATAGTCCAATCTAATTTGATGGGCAGTCTATTAATGTTTGATGATTTCTTATGTCCAGGCACCATATCAGACAAAGTTGATCAACCTGAGTTTATTAGCACCTGATGAGATAGACTGGCTCAACACCTACCATTCGAAGTGTAGAGATATCTTAGCCTCTCACTTGGATCAGTCTGAATTGACATGGCTGAAGAAAGCCACTGAACCTGTAAGCGCATAACTGAGACAATGGATTTCGCCCTGCCTATTTTGTCTCTTCATTTCCATCGTCTTCTGCGGAAGAGATAGAAATCTTGAAAAAAAAAAAGCATGTAATTTAGGGTATGTTTAAAATAAATAAGCAAGAGACATGGCTCTGTCTTTAGGGAGTAATACAACATGATCCAACATTCAACTTGGTACAAATTATTCAACAATATATTCAGTTGCTGTTATTTTTTAACATTAGGCTCAATAATTTTCACTGATTAGGTGCTGGCTCATGGATTTTCTAAGCGCCTCGAGTCTTGACACATTGAAATCAGATTCGACAATCTTTGGCTACACTAGATAGTGAATGTAAATTGTATATTTTTATTGGGCGGTCTTACCACGTGGCAATAAGATCGTTTCATGCAAGGTTTTCTCGGGAATGTTGAATAAATCCTAATACTTTTGGTCTTAGGGTTCTGCAATTGAAAAACAAAAAAAAAAGGGACGTATTGCTCAAATTATTATATATGTTTTTGTCATTTTAAGTAATCACATTTTACGGTACGATAGTGGTAAGGGCGCTCGTTCATGTGGTATTTAAAAAAAATATACATATATAAAAGTAATATTTATAAAATACATTTCCAAAAACTTTTTAATAAGCTCGCTATTTATAAATTGATTTTAAAACATAGCTTAAAATTGTACATCACAATCCTAATGAAAACTAGACTTGTTTAATTCTACATGCGATTAGTTTTTGTGCTCTGCATGGCTGTTAAGTAAGAAAAGAGAAGTGATCACTGAAGAGTTTAGTTGAGATTTTGAGTAGTGACAACTGACAAGGTTTAAAATAATAAATGTTAATATGTGCATGTCATGCATGAGTTAGCTAAGGTTTTTATTTATTTATTTATTAAAGTATTACATAATTCAGTTTTTTTTAAGAGGATGATGATTCGAACCCGCAACCTCATGGTACAGGTGTGATGAGTTTACCATAAGATTAACCTCATATTGTTTAGCTGAAGTATTTATAAGCAAGAGTTTTTTAGATTAATTTTGGTAGGTATTGATATTTGAACCAACACATACACATGAAAAGAGGAAAATATAGGAACTAGGGGTGGGCACAAAAACTGGAACCGAACCGAACCGAACCGAACCGAAAAAGGGTGTTTGGTTCGGTTTTATACTTGAGTTCGGTTCAATTCGGTTCGAACTGAATGAACTGTATTAAATTCGGTCCCGATTCGGTTTTGAGTCTTCAAAACTGAACCGAACCAAACCGAACCGACATCTAAATAAAAAAACCTAGATATTTTTAACTCTCAGACCTAACATCTCTAATTCTCTATTCTCTTACAAACAGCTGCTTCTCTCTCTTTCTCTCTATCTCTCTATCTCAGTCACACGGTCCCTCTCTTACTTCCACCGCTTCATCAACTGGTCAGCCCACCGGAAATCTTTCTTCCGCGGTTCCTCCTGCACTCGTCAAGGTATTTCTTCTCTTCTTGCCGTATTCTAATCTTCTTTTTTTCTCTAACTCATTAAGACTCTGATCTTCTGTTTCTCATCAAGGTTTTCTTCTTTTGTAATTTGTCTTGTGTATTATGTTTTTCTTCTTCAGATCTTATTGTTATGTTTAGATGTTTTTGAGTTTATGTTAATTTTTTTTTTTTTTTTCGATTATTGGTGAAATGAGTTTAGTGTTTGGTTGCTGAAAAACAGGCAAAAATAGATGATCTGGTGTTGGCAATATGGTGTTGGTGTGAATGTGTGATGATGATGAATTGATGGTGGTGGTGGTGTTGGACTGATGGTGTTGGTTTGATGATGATGTTGGTGGTGGATCGGTGGTTGTGGTGTTGATGTTGGTGGTTGATTCTGGAATTCATTAATTGTAAATTTGTAGTTTGTTTAATTTTTTTAATTCATTAATTTATGTTTTAATAAATCATTAATGTTTATTTTTTATTTTTCTCTTTTTACCCCTGCAAATTAATTCCATTATGTTGTGAGATATGAAGCTCAATAGGCCCAATTACAATTACAATTACAATTGTTAAAAAGTTAAAAAGAAATGAAGAAATAAAAAAAAAAATTTGGAGGCCCAATAAGCCCAAAACCGAATTGAACCGACTCGAACCGAACCGAGAAAAGGGTGTTCGGTTCAATTCAATTTTGGCCTTCAATACGGTTCGAACCGAACCGAACCGAACCGAACAAGAGTAAAGGGTGTTCTGTTCAATACGGTTTTGGCCAAAACCGAACTGAATCGAACCGCGCCCACCCCTAATAGGAACCATAAAATGCCAATGTAAACTAATCTTGCAAGATATTGCGTGTATAATTTCGGAATATGGAGTTTTTATTTATTTATTTTTTTAAATCTTAGAGGGTTGCCGAGGGCCCGAGACCTACTAGCTTAAACAATACTACAACGCGATTCGCATGTCTATTTTGATAATTGGAAGAAATCGACTCCCAAATCCCAAATCTAGAAGAGGTTTTCCCACATTTATTACGATTGTATGGATAATAATGGACAATATGTACGTGTTGATGAAGATTGTGAAGTTTCCATCCACCAAGGCAGTGGCCCTTTAACATGAGAGAATTATTTTTCGGTCCTCAACTTTGGTGTTTTTTGTCAACATGGTCTTTCTTTTTCATATTATCTATCTTCTAAAAAATAAAATGTAGTACTGCCGAGATAATGTCGGTCTGATGGTAAACTCCTCACACATGCACTATGGGATTGCGGGTTCGAGTCACCCCCTCCTAAAAAAACCACGAATTAATATAATACTTCAAAAAATAAAATGAAGTGCTCACTCAATATAAGGAGTGCAATAAATATGGGGTAATTATCCTAGTGGCCATCAACTTTTGCCACTACTATCAAGATGACCACCAAATGGGGAATTGATTTTAAAGTGGCCATTTTTGTCAAATATTGTTACACTAGTGACCATTCCATCCATTTCCACCCAATTCCATCTAATGAGTAGCATTTTGGTAAATAAGGAGATAACATTAATTTATTTTAGATGGTTTTTGGAAATCAATTTTTTTTTTTTTTTGAAACAAATTATTACATTTAGTGTGTATATACGTATAACATATCTCATATATATATATATATATATATATATACATATATATTAGAAGATTAAGGCTACAAAATTTAAAAATTCTAAAAAATATATTTGAGATAAGTTGAAAAGAAATACATTTATATATATATATATATATATATATATTTTTTTTTTTTTTCTTTTTTTGAGAAGATTAATGCTATAAAATCTAAAAATTCTATAAAACATATTTGAAATAAGTTGAAAAGAAATATATATATATATATATATATATATTTATATATATATAATTTTTTGAAAAGATTAAGTCTACAAAATCTAAAAGTTCTAAAAAACATATTTGAGGTAAATTGAAAATAAATATATATACATATATATGTTTGAGATATGTTATATGTATATACACACTAAATATAATTATTTGTTTTAAAAAACAAAAAAAAAAAATTGATTTCCAAAATATATATAAAATAAATTAATGACATCGTCATATTTACAAAAAATGCCACTCATTGGATGGAATTGGATGAAAATGGATGGAATGGCCACTAGTGTAACAATGTTTGTCAAAAATGGCCACTTTAAGACTAATTTTCCATTTGATGGCCATTTTGATAGTGGTGGCAAAAGTTGATGGCCACTAGGGTAATCACCCCTAAACATTAATAATGGGCTCAAAATTTTTTTGTCACTATTTGGGCCTGACTTTGTAAGAAAGTCACCGGTTTAATAACTTAAGTTTAAAAGACACATATTATGGTGAACGGACAAAAATGCCCCCCACAGTAACCTTCTTCACCATTTTGTCTTTTTTTTTTCTTTCAAAATCCTCCATCAATGGACGATGGTGGACCACGACCAAACACAATAGCGATTTTTTTATGTCCTAGCCTTTGTTAGTTACTTCTGAGATACAGACCATCTTGTTAGTTGCTTTTTTTCTTTTTCTTTTTCTTTTTTCAATTTAAAACACTCTTTTGTAAACCTTAAATAGATTGTGCGAAGAATAAAAAAAGATTATTAAAAAGGCTCGAACAAAGCTTAGAAAGGCTTGGACAGTTTATTAAAAGTTTCGGAGAAGAAATGAAAAGGCTCGGATAATTCATTAAAATGCTCGGATAAGAAATGAAAAGGCTCGGAGATTCAAAATTAACAAAAAAAAAATATATTGTTGAAAAGTCTCGGAGAAGAAATGAAAAGGCCCGGAGAAGTAATGAAAAGACTCAGATAGTTCATTAAAAGGCTCGGAGAAGTAATGAAATTAATAAAAAAAAAATTGTTGAAAAGTCTCGGAGAAGAAATGAAAAGGCTCGGAGAAGTAATGAAAACACTCGGATAGTTCATTAAAAGGCTCGGAGAAGTAATGAAAATGCTCGAACAATTCATTAAAAGGCTCAGAGAAGAAATAAAAAGGCTCGGAGAAGAAATAAAAAGGCTCGGAAAAGTAATGAAAAAGCTCGGATAGTTCATTAAAAGGCTCGAATATTCAAAATTAAAAAAAAAATGATTGTCGAAAAGTCTCGGAGAAGAAATGAAAAGGCTCGGGGAACAATTGAAAAAGCTCGACCCTTTTCATTTAGTCTCCAATACTTTTCAATTAGTCTCCGAGACTTTTCATTTCTTCTCCGAGCGTTTTCAACAATCATTTTTTTTTTTAATTTTGAATATCCGAACCTTTTTATTTCTTCTCCGAGCCTTTTAATGAACTGTTCGAGCCTTTTCATTTCTTTTCCGAGACTTTTCAACAATTTTTTTTTTTTTGTTAATTTTATTACTTCTCCGAGCCTTTTAATGAACTATCTGAGCCTTTTCATTACTTCTCCGAGCCTTTTCATTTCTTCTCCGAGACTTTTCAATTAGATTCAAAATTCATATAGCCAGATAAAAACTTACAAAAGACTCAGATAACGTTACAAAAGAGCTCGATCCCCGAATGCGTCTGCGTAGCGCTACAAAATTAATTATCCAAAGGAGATGAATTGATAATGTTATGGTGTTCAACCTCCATCCTCCATTGAAGGTTTGTTATAGAGGAAGATGAAAGAAAAAATCTCAGAAAGCTTTAAAGTAAGAAAGAGAATGTGTAAAATAAGGGCATTTTTGGAAATCACTTACTTTAGTGTCTTTTAAACTTAAGTTATTAAACCGGTCACTTTGTCACCAAGTGAGTTGGAAAATGTGACATTTTCCATCATTTCCACCATTAATAAATGATTTTTACATTTTTTATTTACCATAAAATTTATGGTACCAGTGTTTGAACCCCATGGTGACGCCTTCGAATTGAAGTTCCAACCGCAAAAGCAATAGAACCAGATAAACTATATGTTAATTAAGTAAAAACAAACTTATCTTTCGCAATGTAGCATTATTATTATTATTATAAAGATGAGAAACTGCTTATTAATATTTAAAACAAGCCAACAGAGGCGTAGCTCAACTGGTAGATGGACGTGCCCGAGGTTTGGGTAAATGACTCTTAAATCAACGGCTCAAATCCTATCAATAACATAAGTTTTCAAAAAAATACTTGGTCATAAATTAATAGATATTGTTAAAAAAAATAAAAATTAAAACAAACATCTTGTCAAACATTTTTATCTATTTAACTGATACACTATATAAACTATATGTTAATTGATTAAAAACAAACTTATCTTTCACAATGTAGCATGATTATGATTATTATTATTATTATTATTTTATGATATCTATTAATTCGGAATCATGTATTTTTTTTGAAAGCTTTCGCCATTGGTATAATTCGAGCTGTTGACCTAAGAGTCATTTGTCTAAACCCCAAACCTCAAACTTGTTTATCTACTAACTGAGCTACGCCTTTGTTGACGTATGATTATGATTTATTAAAGGATGAGAAACTGCTTGATTAATATTTAAAACAAACATCTTGTCAAACATCTTAATTTGTCTATTTAACTGATACACTAGATAAACTATTTATTAATTGAGTATTAGTGTCAGACTTTTCGTCAAAAATGGTCATTTTGAAACGAAATCATTATCTAATAGCTATTTTGATAGTGTGAAAACAAATGGGTGACCACCGAGGTAATTATTCCAAAATAAAATGAAGTACTCATTCAATATAAGAAGTGCAATAAACATTAATAAATGATTTTTACATTTTCTATTTACCATAAAATTTATGGTACCAGTGTTTGAACCTCATGGTGAAGCCTTCAAATTGAAGTTCCAACCACCAAAGCAATAAACCTATGTCATCTTGTCAAACATCTTTGTTATTTAACTGATACACTAGATAACTAGATGTTAATCGAGTAAAAACAAACCTATACTTTCACAATGTAGCATGCATGATTATGATTTATTAAAGGATGAGAAAATGCTTGATTAATATTTAAAACATGGAGCCTTTAATTACAATCAGATCTAGACCCTGCATAGCTTGATCTCACATTCTTCCACAACTTGTGACAGTGAATTATAAGAGGAACCATTTCTACTAAGCGCCTTTTCTGCACTGCATTTCACTTCCTTCACTTTACTTCTCATTGCATGCCCTTCTTTGTCCACCATTATCCTTCTCACCATCTTCTTGATCTCTTTACTCCCTACTAATATTCCATTCAGGGCCGGCCTTTACATCTCAGGGGCCTAGGGCGATTTTTTTTTTCTATTATAATTGGGCCTATAAAAAAATTGGGCCTATTTATGCATTTATCAAACTAATTTAAACTAAAAAAATGTGCCTATTTATACATCTTATCAAGCCAATTATGGGCATTTTCTTTATGGGCCCAGGGTGGTTGCACCTCTTGCACCAGCCCAGGGCCGGCTCTGATTTCATCCAACGATGACGATGCCTTTGATCGGACGGCCACCCCTATCTCTTCCGTTAGCATTGTAGCGTTCATCTTTTGCTCAGCATACAATGGCCACCCGATCATCAGTACCCCGCTTACTATACTCTCCAATGTTGAATTCCATCCACAATGTGATAGAAATCCACCCACTGATGGATGTCCTAAGATCTCCGCTTGTGGGGCCCACATAGGGACCACTAGGCCTACATTATGGGTCTGACTCAAGAATCTGTCTGGCAAGTATTCACAGACGCCATGATCATCAAAATCATCTCCAGCCATCAGATAAGACTCGGATACATCGTTCTCTATGGGAGGGCGCACCACCCAAACAAAACTCTTCTGACTCAACTATAAACCCTAAACCAGCTCGATCATTTGTTTAGCTGACAGGGACTCACCACTCCCAAATGACACATTTTTCATTGACTCACTCGGTTTCGTATCGAGCCAATCCAGCATTTGGCTCCTCTGAACCAAATTCCCGACCAGTCTAGCCAGTGGACCAATTGGATAAACCAGCGCCTTCGCAACACGTCCTAACAACTCGGCGTCTTTTTGAGCTACAAATGTTTTTGATTCCAAATCCTCCCAAGTGTTCACTAGAATTCCGTTAGCCGTTGAAATCGGCATCACTGAAAATAAATACTTTTGAAACATCGGACCCTTCACGTCGAGAAAAAATTCAAGTGTGTCCTCAAACCGAACCGGCTTGCAACTTGGGATTTTCAGTGGTAGTTTTTTGTTAGAGTGTTGGCCTACCCCTATTTCGTCCATTTCAGAACCATAAATTATGGTTGCAAAAAATCATGCATTGGAAGGTATAAACATGTACTTCAACATCCCAAACTCATCGGCCATGGCCATCGCTTCAGTTCCAAACATGTCAACAATCATAGCCGTTAGACGAGGCTTCATTGCAGAGATTGCAGATCGTAGGGCTGGTAATGACTTGTGCATTATCTCAACCATTTTTGTTTCTACAGGTGCATCATTGTCAACAAGGACAGAAATGTCCACGGATGGAAGAGAGACAATGTTAAAGAGATTCATAGCGTACTTCGGTGAGCTGTGGAGGTGGAACTGGATTGTCGAGGCATCATTTGCCACGACAAAGACAGTGACTTGAGAGTTATGCTGAGTGACAAAGTGTTTGCCAAGTTTGAGAATTGGGATAAGGTGTCCCATTTCAGGGCTCGGGAATAGGAATATATGTGGTTTTGGGATTTTCATGGCTTAATTATGATTTATGATCAGGAATTGGAAGCAAGGATGGATACTTAGAGTGAATAATTAGAAGAAGCAAGATTTGAATTGCTTGTGTTGGATTATGCACAAAGAGAAGAGATTTATAAGCATAAGTTGCCAACAGTGGCATAACTGAACTAGTAGATGGACGAGCTTGAGGCTTGGGCAAATGACTCCCAGGTCAACCGCTAGAATCCTATCAATAACAAAAGCTTTCAAAAAAATAATTGGTCCATGATTTATAGATATTGTCAAAAAAAAATAAAATCTAATTATCTAAAGCCCTAGCTCTAACACACTCTTCTCATTTTGTAATTTATTATATATATATATATATATATTTATAATTAATTTTTGGGATAATTACCCTGGTGACTATCAATTTGATGACACATTATCAAAATGGTCACTAGATTGAGAATTGGTTTGAAGGTGATCATCAATTTGACGATAAACTATCAAAACGGTTATTAGAACGGGAATTGGTTTCAAAATGATCATTTTTGACGAAAAGAGTGACACTAATGGTCATTACATCCAATGAGTGACATTTTGGTAAATACGAGGATGTCATTAATTTATTTTATATATTTTTTGGAAATCGATTTTTTATTTTATTTTTTGAAACAAATAATTATATTTAGTGTGTGTATAAACGTATAACATATCTTAAACACACACACACACACACACACACACACACACATATATATATAGTGAGTCTCTTATGAGATATCCCTAATTTTAATTTCGGTAAGGATCTTGATGAAAATATATCAATTTTAATGAATTTTGATCTTTTTTTTTTTTTTTGGATAATGAGTTCATTGAGAATTTTTCAAATACTATAACTAATCTATTAGCCATCCATTTGATTAATTAGTATCAAAATGATCATATATATGTTTGTGTGTGTTTGAGATATGTTATATGTATATACACACACAAAATATAATTATTCATTTTAAAAAACAAAAGAAAAAATTATTTCTAAAAAACATCTAAAATAAATTAATGACATCCCCTTATTTACCTAAATATCAATCATTGGATGAAATGACCATTAATGTCACATTTTTCGTCAAAAATAATCATTTTAAAACCAATTTTTATTCTAATGACCATTTTGATAGTTTATCATTAAATTGTTAATCACTTTCAAACTAATTCTCATTGCGGTGCTTCTCCGCTTCGTTGGCTTCTTATGTTGATTATGTCCGACACATATAATATCCTATAATAAGAGTGTCTTAAGGGTACAATCAAATGCGAATCACGGCAAGAATAGTAAATAATTGGAGGGATTGTCAACTGTATTGCCTACTTATCAAATAAAATTGTTTAAATATTCATGGGCTACAATCTCAAATTCGCTTTCAAAATCTTTTTTTAGTTGGTTTAAAAAGAAAATTTAAAAAAGAAGAAGTTGTAGTATAGTTTTTGGGAATATCTTTCGTAGTTTTAGAAACACTTCTATATGATTATAAATAAATAAATAAATAAAATTTAATTGTAGTAGTATAATTTTCGGGAAGATCTTTCATAGTTTTAGAAACACTTATAGATGATTAAAAAAAGGGATATAATCATTTTTCCCCCTTTAGTTTGATATATTAGACACTTTAACCCCTCTAGTTTCAGTAATAGTTATTTCCCCCCTGAAAACTAAAATATTAGACATTTTACCCCCTCTAGTTTAGTAATGGCCATTATGCCCCCTAAAAACCAAAATATTAGACATTTTAGCCCCTGACCATTACAAAGTCCGTTAGTCAACATCTTTGACCGTCAAAAAAACAATTAAAAGACATTATTACCCTTAAATACATTAGTTATATCCCTTAATGACACCACTAATTGTTTTTAAAGAAAAAAATCAGAAAAAAAAAATAAAACTAACAAAAGTATTTTCTTAAAAAATAATTGAAAATAAACATTATAAAATTTAATTAAACTTTAATAAAAAAATTATTTAAACAAAAATAAATATAAAGAATTAAATGTACAAATAAAAATTTATTTAAAAAACATTAATATAAAGAATAAAAATTTCATTTAAAAAAATTAATATAAAGAATGAAATGAATTTAATTAATGTAAAAATAATGTAAAAACATTAATATATATTTTTGAAATATTTAATAATTTATTTTTAAAACATTAATATAAAGAATGAAATGAAAAAAATAAAAATTTCATTTACAAAACATTAATATAAAGAGTGAAATGTAAAAATAATTAAAAATTTTAATTAATGTAAAAATAATGCAAAAAACATTAATATTTTTTTTATTGAAATACCAAATTTTTTTTATTCAAGTTTAATTAAATTTATAATTTTTTATTTTCAATTATGTTTTTTTAAAATACTTTTATTAGTTTAATTTTTTTATTTCTAATTTTTTTTTTACTTTAAAATTAATTAGTGATGTCATTAGGGGGCATAACTAATGTATTTAAGGATAATAATGTCTTTAAATTGATTTTTTGACGGTCAAAGATGTTGACTAACGGACTTTCTAATGGTCAAGGGGTAAAATGTCTAATATTTTGGTTTTTAGGGGGGAAAATGGCCATTACTGAAACTAAAGGGGGTAAAATTCTAATATTTTAGTTTTCAAGGGGAAAATAACCATTACTGAAACTAGATGAGACAAAATGTCTAATATATCAAACTTCAGAGGGGAAAATGATTATATCCCTAAAAAAAATAATCACTTTCTTGTTACAATAACACCTTTTAGTTACTATTAGCCTAGTTGGTGATCACTGTATTGTGCTTTTGTCGGCATTGGTTAGTTTGGCATTGTATGCTTGTTTTCGTGGGTTGGTTTTTTGGCTGTGGGCTTGGTTGTGCGTTTTGGGTTTTTTGTTATTGTCTTGGTAGTTTGTTTTGTAGTTTGTTTTCTTGGCCTGGTTGGGCCTTTTCAATAATATTTTTTCGTTTAAAAAAAAATAAAAAGAACCCACACTTTTCAATCTAAATACAAATGAGTAACAATATTTTCACTTTTGAAAAATTGTATGTACATCTATTTTTATATTTACACACCATTAAATTTTTAGAATAATTATATTATGTAAACACACCCATATATTATAAAATATGTCTTTTATTTTGATTTTGAAATATATATCGAAATAATCCTCTACTTCATAAAAATAAAAAAATAATAATAACTAACTGTTCATCAAGCCAGATCCGATCCTCCATAGAGGAAGACGTGCACCGATACTACAGAAATACCGTTTAACAGCTGCATCATTGTGAAGCTTCAAATCCCAATTAGCTTGGATTAATTTAAAAATATTAGAAAAAAATAAATTATATAATAAATATGGGAGTAGCAGTGGTTTTCTCCTCCATTTTAATTTAATGGAAGCTCCATCTTTTCGACCTAGAAGAACGCAGTAGCTACAGTAGCCTCCTCCCAATTTTAGTTTTAGATATTGCTCATTATTTTTTGTCTTTTATTTTAATTTAATTTAATCAATAATATTTTGAAAATTAAAATAGTTAAAATATATTTTTAATTAAAATATTAATAATTAAATTTAAGGATAATATTAAAAATTTTAAAATATATAAATTTGGGATGTATATAAGGTTTTAGAGGATATTAATCCTACTCATCAAAAATTTAATTTCTCTACAAAGTAGTTCGTTACTTCGTTATATAATTGTAACTTTAATTTATTTGTAATGACTTTTGTGTATATATATACGGTCTCGTTCCTATCAGGGCATCCTTATATAACTTTATTAGGATATTGAATGTGAGCTACTCATTTCTAAAAATGATTATATACCAAGTCAAAGTATGTAAAATGAGTGGTTCACATTCAATGTCCTTATATAATTCTATCAGAACATCCTCATATGAAAATTTCCGTATATATTTATACTTATTATGAGATTTCCCAAAAGATGAGTTTTTTTTTTTTTTTTTTTTGAAAGGCCGTAAAATTCATTATGGAACCCATAGCCATAATAATGATTTCCTTATATTTTGAGCCATAGTGATTTAATTTATTCCATTTTGGACAGCATGTTATGGTATTAAACTATTAATTAACAATATAAAGTTGGTGGTTGATGGGTGAATGAGTGAATCTCAACACTTCGATGTTACTTTTAAGGCATCGTATTTAGAGTTGACCAAGGTTCAGTTCGAACTGAAACCGTAGCTTTTAGAATAAGAACTGAAATCGGATATTTTTTGGTTTTGTTTCTTTAAATTACTGAACCGGTGGTTCCAAATCAATTCCTTTAAAGAAAAAAAAAATTTAATTAAAAGGAAATTCAAATGATTTAATTGCTACAATTAAAAGAGAATAATTCTCTTATTATTGTTAATTGATTTCCATTTTTGTATTTAAGGATATCAATCACCCAGGATTATTTCCATTTTAGTTTTATTTCAAAATTAAAAGGAAACTTAAATATTTTATTCAAATGATTTAACTGCTATAATTAAAAGAGAATAATTCTCTCGTTATTGCCAATTGATTTCCATTTCCGTTTTGTCCCCTTATTTCAATTGTTAAATTGTCTAACGTCTTTCATTCGAAAACAACACACGTGACAATCAAAGCAAAAGGCAAACACAACCCTTCCTTTTCTACGAACCAAAAAAAGTGTTCTTCTTGTTTATTTTGTTATTGGATTTCAAGTGTACTTAATTTTCTTCTATCAAGTGGTAAGTTCAGACTGAATTATCGGTGTAGTCATGTTGTAAACACGTATTAAATTTTTTATTTCAAACCCTTTTCTTATAAAATATAAATACCCCCTCCCATTTCATTTCTCCTCACTCCAATTCTCTCTCAATTCTCCAATTCTCTCTCAACTACTCAATTCTGTAATAATTATTTTTATAATTTATTATTATTATTATTGTTTAAAAAAGTTTCATAATCGGTCTAGAGCTGCCTGTTCGAAACCAGAACCGAACCAGAATTAGTGTAATAGTCTTCGGCCCACAATTGTAATAAAATAACAATATGAGGTTGGCTAAGTGGTAAAGCTCTTCACACCCACACCTGACACCACTAGGTTGTGAGTTCAAGTCTCACCCCATCCCCCATAAAACCATAAATTACTGTGATATTTCAACAACAACAACAACAAAATAAAAAAAAATTAAAAAAAAAATATATATATATATATATATATATATCAATATCAAAATAGGAACAATATCCTATTTTAGTTGGGGTTAATTTGTTAGCATATATATATATATATATATATGGAACAATATCTTATCTATGGCTCTATTTTAATCGGGTTAATTACCTTTTGTTGTCTGTTAATTTACATTCCAAATCTAGTCGTTATCTTCAATAAACATTGCCGGATCACGATAAACTTCACCACATTTATCTATTTTTATGTTTGCATATACACATATGTGCTTAAATGAAACAATCACAAATTGCCATGAGATTAAGAAAATTAGTATTCTACCCGGAAGGAATAACCGAGATATATATATGTATATAAACGGAAATTTTCCTATAAGGATGCCTCGATAGAATTATATAAGGACATTGAATGTGAGTCACTCGTTTTACATACTTTGACTTGGTATGTATGCACTTATCAAATTACTTTTATAAATGAGTGGCTCACATTCAATGTTCTGATAAAGTTATATAAGGATACCCTGATAGGAACGGGACCGTATATATATATATATATATATATATATTCGGGAATGATCAGCAACATGATATTTAACACAAGATTTGAAACAATTTTATAGTTATATTATATCAGATTGAAACATGTACCTTCTTCAAATATTTAACCAAATACACACCTTGATAACTATATGTTAATTAATTCAATAAAAACAAACTTATACCTTCACAAAGTTACCTAATAATTAAAAACAATCAAATTAATGCAGTGGCATGCATGATCAAGCATGGTTAGCTAGCTACCTAGGCACCTAGCTCATGAACCTCGAGCCTTTGCAATCAGTCCCTGCAATCGGATCTCGCATTCTTCTGCAACTTGTAACAGTGAATTATAAGAGGAACCACCTTTATTATTCAAAGCTTTTTCTGCACTACATTTCACTTCCTTCACTCTACTTCTCATTTCATGCCCTTCTTTGTCCACCATTATTCTTCTGATCATCTTCTTGATCTCTTCTCTCCCTACAATTCCATCCAATGATGACGCCTTCGATCGTACCGCCACCCCGATCTCTTCCGTCAGCATTGTAGCGTTCATCTTTTGCTCGGCAAACAGCGGCCATCCGATCATCGGTACCCCGTTTACTATACTCTCCAACGTTGAATTCCATCCACAATGTGATAAAAATCCTCCCATGGATGGATGCCCTAATATCTCTGCTTGTGGGGCCCACATAGGGATCACCAAGCCTACACTGTGGGTCCGACTCAAGAACCCATCTGGCAAGTATTCACAGACGCCATGAACATCAGAATCATCTCCAGCTGTCAGATAAGACTCAGATACATCATTCTCTATAGGAGGGCGCACCACCCAAACAAAACTCTGCTGACTCAGCTCAAGACCCCAAGCCAGCTCCATCATTTGTTTAGCTGATAGGGATCCACCACTCCCAAACGACACATATATCACTGACTCACTCGGTTTAGTATCGAGCCAGTCCAGCATTTGGTTCCTCTGAACCGATGGCCTGACCGGTCTAGCCAGTGGACCAATTGGATAAACCGGAGCCTTTGCGACTCGTCCCAACAACTTGGCGTCTCTAAGAGCTGCAAGTGTTTTGGGCTCCAAATCCTCCCAAGTGTTCACCAGATATCCGTCAGCAGTTGAAATCGCCATCCCAGCACCTAAAAACCCTTGAAACATCGGACCCTTTACGTCGAGAAACGGTTCGAGTGTGTCCTCGAACTGGACCGCCGTGCAACCTGGGATTTTCAGCGGTAGTTTCTTGTTAGCATGCTCGTCTAAACCTATTTCATCAATTGCAGGACCATAAATCATGGTTGCAAGTAACCATGCGTTGGAAGGCATGAACATGTACTTCAACATCCCAAACTCATCGGCCACCGTTATCATAGCTTCGGTTCCAAAGAAATCGACAATCATAGCCGTTGGACGAGGCTTCATAGCCGAGATTGCAGATCGGAGGGCTGGTAATGACTCATGCATCATCACAACAATTTTTGCTGTTAATGATGCATCCGTATCAACAAGGGCAGATATATCGACGGATGGAAGAGAGACGACGTTAAAGAGATTCGTAGTGTACTCCGGTGAGTTGCGGAGGTGGGACTCGACTGTCGAGGCATCAGTTGCCACGACAAAGACAGTGACTTGAAATTCATGTTGAGAGACGAAGCGTTTGGCTAGTTCGATAACTGGGATGATGTGTCCCATGCCAGGACTTGCGAGTAGGACTGCATGTGGTTTTGGGATTTTCATGTTTGATGATCAGGAAGACTTGGAAGCTTTGGAGAACTTGACAAGGATGGATTCTTAGATTGAATAAGAAGAAGCAAGGTTTGTATTGATTGTGTTGGATGCAAAAACTGGACTAGACATTTATAAGCATAAGTTGTGGGATTTGGCTCGTGAGAGGAGAGGATTAAAGTATTAAAAAGGGCAAATTGGTCAAATTTAAACCGGATTGTGTTTTTCACAAAATGACTGTTTACTTGACCTTGATTAAACGGTTGACTGTTTGAGTTAATCGGTTGTTAGGTACGTTAGAATAGTAATAAGGTCATTTTGACTCTTAAAAGAAACAAAAATTCTTAGATTATTTAAGAATTAAAAAAAAAAAAAGAAAAAAAAAAAGGCAAAAACAATTAAGGGAAAAATTATCAGGAGATCTGAGACCATTTATGGAAGAGATATGGGAAACAATATCTAACTTAATGGAGATCTTGAGCGAATGGAGCAGATTTGGTCTATATCTCCTTCAATATATATATTTATATATATAGAAAGAATTTTTTTTTTTTTTTTAACATTTAATTAAAGAAATAAAACACTAATGCTAGTCAATCTAAAAATTTAGTTCAAAAAACAACCCAAATAATATGACAAGTGATTACACCTAAAGTCAGAGCGCTCTATCGATATCATTTGGATTGAATTTTTAATTAATTTTTTAAGTCGTATAATATTACTCTAAATTTGACATTTCATTATATTTGAAGGTCAATCGACAACCATTAACAGATTCAACCCTATCGGTCAATTGTTTGGTCAAATATTATATAACATGTCATTTAAAAAAAAAAAAGTGTAATCTAATTGTAATTACACTATCGCAATTTGATCTATTAAAAATAAAATACAAAGGATAATTCATAATTATCTATTTATCTCTGTATAATTCCAAATGAGTTTTGAAAAAAATTATAATTTTACCACTAAAATTTATCACTTTTCAGGTGTGGTGCTCTATAATTTTTTATTTTATTTTAATATAATGGCCCATGCAGACAACTGGTCCAGCCTCTATCTAAAGAATTACAAAATTATTTATTACATCCGATAAATAAAAATCTTGCACAAAAAATATGTAGCAATAATGTACCCTTAAATTATAATCTAATCGATATTATATTTATTATTAACGGATTTAGTTAAGATACCAGATTAAAAGTTATTATATAAGAGAGGGTTAGGTTTTTTATTTTTAAATTTCTATAATTTTTAAATCATTAATTTATATATACTATTGCATTGAAATTTAAAAACTAGATTAACCCTAAATGTAATAACAACACACATGTCGCAAATGTTTAGTCAACGATGACGTCCATTCATTTATTTTCACGACATTTAGATTTGCCGGTGGAAGGACGGACATAGGGTTAATGTCAGCGTTTCGAATCCTACACAGGTGGAGGCGAGTTCTGATTTACCTGGTCGGGGTTTCCTATTTGCCCTACTTTACAATCCAATATGCAGGCCACGATGAGTCACGCAATTAGGAAGGACAAATTGATGGATGTCTGGACGAAATTCGAGATCGTCGAAAAAGGAAAAAAAGAAAAAAGAAAAAAGAAAAAAAAAAAGGGACGTCCATTCATTTCGTGAAACATACACATGGAAAGTGCAAATAGGCGGCAACGTCTTCCATTCATTTCATGGAACACACATATCAATGTTTCAGCTATATATGAACAATTCTAGAACAGTCAATGGCATCGAATTTAGGTATGTTAACAATCAATTATTTCCCTCTAAAAATAAATCAATTATTTTTTTTTATTAAAAATAAAATAAAGGATTTGCAAATCCCAAATCCCAAACCGCAAAACACATCAACATCTAATAATAATACAACATAGAGGTCTCTGGTTCTATCACATTTCTTGAGAATACAGTCCAAATCATTGATAATGAAGTATGAACAATTAAAAACAAAAACAAAAAAACCTAATCTTTAATCTATCTTCTCATAAAGTCCTTAGCTCAACTAAGCGAAACCTAATTGAGAGGCCTTTAACTATTCTCTTTAATTTTTTGCATAAATTCGATTCAATGCCGGCAATTGGACGGCTAGGCCTCTATGCTTTTTCATATTTATAGTGACGGCAAAACATGAAAAGTTGGTCAATCATCGATTATTATTGTCCTCGCCAACGACAAGCTTCTTTTTTTTTTTTTTTTGGTTAAGTGATTCAACTCAACAACATGGTTGTGTTTTCTTTTTTGTTTTTGTTGGTATGTTTTTTTCACTTTTGGACACACCCTATCCATATTAATTTGTATCTCCAAAGTTTGATTAAGAAGATATTCATTTTTAGACTTCTTAATTAGATCTAACCGTGTTGAGTTTCGCTAGAGACACTGCATGCAACAAATTTGAAGGAATAATAATGTTTGGTGTGGTCTTAATCCTTAAATTAACAAAACTTTGGTTGGATTATAATTTATTTTACGCGTCAAATCTAGTCCCATTCCAGCAAATGTTGTCAACCTGTACGTGAAAGTATAGTCGTTTATTTATTTTATCCAGTGACACCGTGACAATATTGTCATCGTTGAATTCTTCATATATATTTTTTTTCTTTTTAAATTTTTACCAAAACCATGTAAAATAAGTTATCACAATATTCTTAATTAATCTATAATCTATGTATTTCTATACACTTCTATCCGGGCCATCCGGCCAAACACCGGCCTACATGCATGCTTTACGTACTAACAAAATTAGCTGCAATATAAATAATTATTACTGGTTATTTCTCAATACGTAGGGATGGGCACAGTTTACGGTTCGAGATAAAACAAACCGAACCGATTTGAAAATACAAATTCAAGTTAAGGCACTCTATTAAGCTTTAAAGTCCCATATAATTAAAAACATAAATAAAATGTTTATTAAACCTAAGCCCGTATTAAAACGGACCGAATCCAATTGAGTCAACATATATTTAAAAGTCAATCTGATTTAAAAAAAATAAATAAAAACCGATAGACGAGTCATGAACAATTTCGATTCACGTCCACCGCTATCTATATGAGCATTTTAATTAATCTCTAATTCTGCTGCCTACAAATATATATATATATATATATATTTTTTTTTTTCATAAAATACAGAAGCCTTAAATGTATAAATAATCCATTCTTGACTAAATTTATAGGCTGGGATGAGAAAACCTAACTAAAGGCAGTGTACAGTGCCATTTGGAACTGTTTCCGAGTCTAGACAGTTTGATAATTGATGCAAGTGACCTAGCTCAGATTTTACTTTCTTGTCCAAATTGACTAGAAAATTTAATAAAGCACATTGACTCTCACGTTTACGGTTTATGGATCCTTAAATGGGATGGAGACGCCACACAACCCCATCCACCATGTCAGCTGTCCTGCCGGGGAGAAAATCTTCTACGGGTCTGTCTCAAATGTGATATTGGTGAGATGGACCCAATAAAAAGGTGACATTTGGCACAACAATTAAAAGCAACTGTTTATTTTTTCTTCACCAATAATATATGGACACATGGCAAGGTTATTGAAACAAAATTTTACTTTTTCTTTCTCTCTTTAAATGTCTTTACCTCTTCGTCACCAAAAAGGGAAAATTTTAAAAAAAATTTATTTTTTAGAAGGAGGAAAATTAATTAATTTTTCTTTTTAGAAAGAAGTAAGAATTCTGTATAAATTTTTTTGAGATCCGAACAAAAAGAAAAAACTTAGATACAAACAAATTTTATATAGCAAAAACATAAACTCATATTACACTCTCTAAATAATTTAAGTTCCTGTAAAATAAACCTTAAACTTCATCGGTGGTTTCTCAAATCAACTCTTTTTCTTACACTTTATTAATTTATAATGTAAATTTTTTTGAGATATGAACAAAAAGAAAAAACTTACATACAAACACATTTTATATAGCAAAAACATAAACGCATATTACACTCTCTAGATAATTCAAGTTCCTGTAAAATAAACCTTAAACTTCATTGGTGGTTTCTCAAATCAGCTCCTTTTCTTACACTATAATAATTTATAATGTAAATTGAATTTTTTTTTTGCTTTTAGAAGGAAACCCAGAAACCAAAATCAAAATTTCCCACTTCCCAACTCTAAAATAAACTAGCAAAAAATAACTTTTTGTTTAAAGAACTATGAAATCTAGGGTTTAAGTCTGATGGGAAACAAGCTGATTTAGGGAGATTGTTAATGTAGGCCGCCGACTTTGGCTTGGTTTCTAGGTGTTCTCCTTCGATGAGGTTCTTGTCTTGTGTTGCTGCGAGAGAGAGAAGGAGAAAACTCAAACCGTTTGGAGGAGAGAGAGAGAGAGAGAGAGAGAGGAATCAAATGAAGATGAGAGAAAAAAAACTCATAAGCCGTTTGGAGGAGAGAGAGTGCAAGTGAAGTCTGATGTGTCCTAATATAATTGAACAAAAAAATTGTAATCAAAGTTTTGTGCACGTGGCACCTTTTTATTAGGTCCTTCTCACCAACGTCATATATGAGACGGACCCATGGAAGATTTTCCCCCCGTTGGGACCCTTCAATCGGTCGAAGTCTAGCAGTTATGCCGCCCAAGAAAAACAAACAAATAACATGACATAAACCTCGATAAATGAATGTTCGATAAATTAATAACCTCGTTTAAATAATAAAATCTTTCGGTCTCGACTCGAACCAATGGACTAAAATAATCTCGCTAAATGCATAAGATAATAAATTTTAAAAAAATCCTTTAAAGCCCGACGAATATATAAATTAATAATTGGTTAATTATATAAAATAAATAGCACATAAAAAATCATAATTTTTTATGAGTCAAGAATAATAGATGAACAAAAAATTAAAGAAGAGATGAAATAAATAATAAATAATAAACATGATAAACATCAGATGAGAGATGCGAAAGAACAACAATAATATGAGATAAGTGAAAAAGAATTACTCTTTCCTTATATTGATGATTCAAGATTACCCTTTGCTTATCAACAAAGTAAGCTTATTTATAGGCAAACACATACAATAAAATGAAGACACAAAATGAAGACACATAAAAGGGGTGCATGTCACAAAAATGAAGCCCACATGTTTTCTTCACATGCAAAGTGTGTTGTGGAAGATTTGGGAATCGGTGGAAAGCCATCTATTAATTACAACACTTCCCCTTGGACTTCCACTATTTATATTTCAGTTTGCTAGGAAAAACCTAGTGGGACAAAAACCTTAGTAAAAATATATAAAATGATCTTCTGGATCAAGTGGTGTAGATGTGTTCAGAACTACCTCATTAAAACCTTTCCAATAAAACCCAATGGGACAAAATCCGATAGAAGGAAAAAGAGTACAATACATATATGTCCATTCAAAATTTTGCTCCCTCTGATTGAACGCTCCCCCTGAACAAAACTTCAACATCAATCCTATAATTTACAAAGCCGACGCATGCCAATTCCATATGCCAATTAAACTTCAACATCAATCCTGTAATTTACAAAGTCGACGCATGCCAATTCCATATACCAATTTCTCAAAAGTTGATGTAGGCAATGTTTTGATAAACAGATTTGCCAGATTATCTGTAGACTGTATTTGTTTAACATCAATTTGTCGACTCTGTTGAAGTTCATGAGTATAGAAGAATTTAGGAGAGATATATTTGGTTCTATCTCCTTTGATATAGCCTCCTCTAATTTTAGCAATACAATCCGCAATATCTTTAAATATTGGTGTCAGCATTCCTGTAGATAATGAAAATCCACAAGTATTTTGAATATGATAAATAACTGACCTTAGACACACACATTCTCAACTTGTTTCATGAAGTGCAAGGATTTCAGAATGATTAGAAGATGTAACAACAAAAGTTTGCTTTGTGGAGTGCTAGGAGATTGCTGTGTCATTATAGTTAAAAATATATCCCGTATGTGAACAAACTTTATAGGGATCAGATAGATACCTGACATCAGCATAACCATGTAAACTTGAAAAGTTGTTAGATTTTGAATAATATAATCATAAATCTCTCGTTCCACGAAGATAACGAAAAAAATGTTTAATCTCATTCCAATGTCTATGAGTTGGTGTCGAACTGAATCTAACAAGTAAATTTACCAAAATGCAATATCTGGTCTAATACATTGTGCCAGATATAATAAAGCACCAATTGCACTAAAATATAGTACTTCAGGACCAAATATCTTTTCATTATCTTCTGTTGGTTGGTATGGATGATTCTTAGAATCAAGAGTTCTAATAAGCACATGAGTATTTAATTGATTACCATTATCCATATGGAATCTTTTCAGAATATTTTCAACATATGATGATTGATGGATAAATATTTCGTTTGTTTTATGCTCAATCTCCAGGCCGAGAAAATACCTTATCTTTCTCGTTTCTTTATGAAGACACATGAGTATAATATGATTATTATATCTTTATCTTATCGGATATTTACTGAGATGGTTATACAATATCAGTCCAGATTGTTTTTAATCCATATAAGGATTTCTGTAGGTTCATCAAATATAGATTACGAGATCTCGAATTATATGCTTCTTCAAGCCTTTTAAAGGCAGCCAAATTTATCAAAACTTCGAAACGTGTCGTATTCATCACTTATTGAATACCAAGTTTCTATGAGAAACCTTATATTACGAGTTGTGCCTTATATCTTACGATCTCGTTTTTCTCATTACGTTTTCCTATAAAGACCTTTTAATATCTAACGAGTTTGACATCTTCAAGTGTCTAGAGAACTATTGATCTAAATACTTTATGTTTGGCTTATGAAGTCAATTCTTTTTGAATTGCTTGTTTTCATTTAGGCCAATCATGCCTTTGTCTACAATCATCGATATTATGAGTTTCGTAATCATCATTTCAATAGCTATTGTATTTGAAAATGTATCACTGATGATTGTTTCTTCACTATTCCACATTTCTCATGTATGATTTATAAAAATTTATTAATTCTTATATTCTTGTATCTCTGTAAAGATTTCTTCCATTTCAATGGATTTAGTCATTTCATAAACTCGTGTCTCTTTAGATATATCAGACTCTTATTGAGTTGATTTACAGAAAGCGGATTTATTTATAACTCGAGCTTTGTTTACATTAGGATCCATATAACAATATCTTTCAAAGGTTCATAAGCTTATGATATGCATCAGATGATTTATTTGTTGCATTTTACTCAAATTGTTCTTCAGGAACAATCACTCGGCCGAAGTTTATAAGATAGCAACTTATAAAATTTTTGTTACTTTTAATATATCAAGTGACCGATTAATAATTATCTAATGATCAACTATTTTTTGTATTTGAGTGATATGAAGATTGAAATGAGACACATTTATATATATATATATATATATATAATCGAACCGGTATCTCTATTTTGTATAAGAGTGACTTTTCATTTACTCCTCTCTTCTAGAGAAAATTCTAGATATGCAATAAAGACATACACAATGTAATCAAATATCTTAAAAATGAGCATGTCTATGACCAATTACAAGTTGTAATGGTAAATAATGATGATAAGCAGTGGGTCATAGATGAATTGAATGTCTCCATATAGAAATTGATAATTGTATCAAAATAATAAAATTCTCGCAATTACTTGGAGACGCTTGATAAGTGACTTTGCTAATTCATTATGAATATGAACATGCAGAACTGGATGTTCAACATCAATCCCAACTGATCTGCAATATTCATCAAATGTCTTGGAAGTAAATTCACCAGCATTATCAAGGCGTATTCACTTAATTGGATGAACGGGAAAATGTGCCCGAAGCCTGATAATTTGTGTAAGTAATTTTACAAAAGCAACATTATGTGTTGATAATAAGGAAACGTGTGACCATTTAATTGATGCATCAACTAGAACCATAAAATAGCAAAATGATCCACTTGGTTGATGAATATGTCCACATATGTCCTCTTGAATCCTTTGTAGGAATGATGAGGATTCAAAACCAACCTTAGAATAAGTTAGTTTTATTACTAATTTCCCTTTTGAACATGTAGTACATAAATTTTCATGGGATAAAAGAATCTTCTGGTTCTTTAATGAACGTCCATGAGAATTTTCAATAATTCTACGCATCATTGTAGTTCTTGGGTGACCAAGACGGTTATGCCAAAGCATAAATATTTTTGGGTCTGAGAACTTCTGGTTCATAACTGCATAAACTTCTACACCTCTTATAAGAGTGTAATATAATCCAGATGATAAAGCACAAAACCTTTCCATAATGAGCTTCTGGCCTGAATCATGAGAAGTAATGCACAGATACTCAATATTCTCATCATTTATAGTTTCTATGTGATATCCATATTTTAGTATTGTTTGGTAACAATATCATGGTTCTACCGAAACCTTCTATCAGATCTGCTGGACCTGATATTATATTAGCATTTGCCTTAAATAAGGTTAAATTCAGAAAGTATTTATGATTCCTTAGAATCGTATATGTTGTTGCACCATCAACTAGATATATATCTCTTGTGTCTTGCTTTTCAATATCACTCAATTTACTGTTTAAAGACATATTTATTCACAAAGAAAAATAAAGTTCATATTAAATAAAGTGATCAAAAGTATAAACATATAGATATGAAAATATATCATTTCATAAAACAAAATCATGAATCATATTGATTTTTCGAACTTCCGATTCGACCATGAACTGCATGTTCATAAAATTCAAAAAACTTCAGGTTCTAAACGGGAATGACAAATTGACTTTCTGGATGAAAGAATCGTAACTTGATTCAATTCAGAATTTCCAGTTCTAATAAACTTTGACACAAAAGTTTTAATATCACAATTTAAATTGAATTCAGAGTTTCAAATCTAATTAGAACTTAATGTTCAAAACTTAAAAACTTTAAGTTCAGATTCAATACTTCGTATTCAAAATTAGAACTTCAGGTCTATATAGAATTCGAATTTTGGAATTTCAGATCGCAAATATGACATTCATGTACATAGTAATGAATCCAGAACTCCATATTTTTACTGAAATTTAAAATTTAGAACTTCAGATTTTGATCGGTTTGTAAAACCGCGCCAACTTAAATATTATAATGATAAATCCAAAAAATTCAGAATTTGGTTAGTCGGTCTAGCCTAGATTGGTTTAAATTCCAAAAACTTAATGATTAGCCTAGTTAGGCTCAACACATAATTTATATAAATCCAGAAACTTCAGGTTCAGGTTAGTTGGTATACCCAGACACATAAATTGCATAAAATTAAATAGATGCGTAAAATTAAAATAACAGATAATATAGCAAAAATAAGATGAAGAAGAAAGAGAGAATAACAGTATGAGATAAAGTGAAAAGGGGAGAAAAATTACTTTTATTGATGATTTTAGATTACATCCTGACCACACCATTTCAACTGTGTAGTGATTTTGAATAAAACAGAATTATACTCAGAGACTGATCTAAAGTCTTGAAAATGTAAATGTTGCCACTAATACCTGGCATTTGGTAATGCAACATCAGATTGGTTATTAAATCGGTCCTTTAGTTCTTGCCATAGAACTTCTGGTCTGTGACAATTAGTTATTGGGCTTTTAGATCCTCATGCAGACGGTGACAGATAATAATCATGGCGGTAGATTTATCTTGTTCATATGCCTTGGCCTCATTTTCAATAGTGTAATACAGGCCTTCTGATTTTAGGAGTAATCTGGCATCAATAACCCAGGACATGTAATTGTCCCCAGATACTTCTAGTACATCAAATTTCAAACTTGCAAGCTTTGACATTATTACAGCATCTAGTTATCTGAAAATCACAATCGGAGTCAGAACTTCTGGTCTAACAAAAATCCAAGGAATTTAAACCTTCAGATATATAAAGGAATATTTGTAAGTAAATAAATCCAGAAGCTTCAGGTTCCGGCAATGATAAATAAATCCATAAACTTCAGGTTCTGGATGGATGACCAAAATGTTTAAATAAAAATCGCGAAATAAAATGCGTAATAATAAATGCAAAAAAGGTAAATCCATAACTGTAGGTTTTGGTAGGTTGGCTATCCAATCTCATAAAAGTGTATAAATAAATAAATGCGAGAAAGTAAATTGCGTAAAAGTAAATAAAATGCGAGAAAGTAAATTCAGAACCGTAGGTTATGGTATTAATAAATAAAAATCTGGAAGCTTCAGGTTCTAGTAATAATAAATTCAGAAGCTTTAGGTTCTGGTAATACATCTAGAAACTTCAGGTTCTAGTGATAATAAATTCAAAACTTCAGGTTTTAGAAATAACAGCAAAACTTCAGGTTTTAGAAATAACAGCATCATGCTGATAACGTGTTATGAGTAGAGAATAATAGATGAACAAAAAATAATTGAAGAAGAGATGAAATAAATAATAAATAATAAACATGATAGACATCAGATGAGTGATGCGAGAGAACAACAATAATATGAGATAAGTGAAAAAGAATTACTGCTTCATTACATTGATGATTCAAGATTAGTAGATTACCCTTTGCTTATCAACAAAGTAAGCTTATTTATAGGCAAACACATACAACAAAATGAAGACACATAAAAGGGGTGCGTGTCACATAAATAAAGCCCACATGTTTTCTTCACATGCAAAGTGTGTTGTGGAAGATTTGAGAATCGGTGGAAGCCACCTAATAATTACAACATAATTAATATATGTTAATTAATTTTTTGTTTATAACTTATTTTTTCTCAATTCAACCAATCTCAACAAATGTATTTAAAGTCATTTGTCTTTTCTCCATACCTAAACAAACATCATCCTTAATATTTTGCAATATTTACACCACATTTGATTTTTTTTTTCTTCATGTTGTAACAAGTAGTTATTTATGGTTACTACTGCATGCAAAACTTCTTTTGAAGAAACCATTGGTAAAACACAACTGTCACTTAGATCACGATCATCATCGTTTGACGTATTCATTATCTCTTAATCAATAGGTCATTTTCACTGGGATAATTCAAAATGTGCACAACATCTAACAAATTTTATAGTTCGACATCATGATCCACTGTTTAGTATTATTATTATTATTATTGGCCAGCCACCACAACAAGTACGTCACACTCAAAGTAGACGAGAGTCGTGTTATAAACTTCCAGTTGCACCT
This sequence comes from Acer negundo, assembly GCA_035582765.1. Classification (NCBI taxonomy): domain Eukaryota; kingdom Viridiplantae; phylum Streptophyta; class Magnoliopsida; order Sapindales; family Sapindaceae; genus Acer; species Acer negundo. The sequence continues at coordinate 16,529,601 of CM069240.1, forward strand.
CCATTGTACAAATCATCAGGTGCAAAGCAAAAGAATATTAAAGATATGTTCAATGGGTGTAACATTAGAGAAAAAATGGAGAGGCTGGTATCGAAACTTTTTATTTATGATAATGTGCCCCCATATAAAGCCGATTCTCATCATTTTAAGAGCATGATTATTGGTGCTCAAGAATCATGTATTATTTTTATCTTAAATAATAATGTTTTTGAAATTTTTGATTTGCTTTTATTTTTTATTTCACAATTAAATTTAACATGCATGATAATATAGGTGTCGGAGTTCAACCACCATTAGCACATGAAATTAGGCATAAATACTTAGATATCGAGTACAAGGAAATGAAAGAGTATGTTAATAACTTCAAAAATAAATGGGAGAAATATGGCTGCACCATAATGTGTGATGGGTAGACTAGACCGACAAGATTGTCGATAATTAATTTTATGGTGTATTGTAAGGGTCACACAATTTTCTTAAAATCTGTTGATGCATCCAACAAAATTAAAGATCATCAGTGTATTTATGGATTGCTCAAAGATGTGGTGAAAGAGGTCGGTGAGAAGAACGTTGTGCAAATTTTCACAGACAATGCCTCTGCATTTGTGAAAGTATGTAAAAAATTGATGAAAAAATATTCCTTATTTTAGAATCCTTGTGCAGCACATTGTATAGATTTGATTTGTGAGGATATTGGAAAGAAGGACACTGTTGCAAGTGTCATTCATGATGTTAAGATTGTAACAAACTTTATATATAATCATGGATGGTTACTATCGCAAATGTGGAAGGTTTGTAAAGGGGAGATAGTGCAGCTTGTGGCAACTCAATTTAAGACTAATCATATTGCCCTTGATAGTCTTTTGAAAAAAAAAAAAAAAAGAGACAAATTTGAAACAATTATTTACCAGTGATGCCTTTGCTACAAATCGATTGAGTCGAACAGCAAATGAAAAGAGAATAGAACGGCATATTTTAGATTTAGAGTTTTGGGATAATTTGACTTTTGTAGTTAAAATATATGAGCCACTATACCAAGTTCTAAGATTAGTTGATACAAAAATTGTATCCTCTATGTACATATAAATATACGGTCCAAACAACTATTCTTCTGCTTGTAAAATGTAAATGCATTGTGGGATTTGGACATTCTGCGGAAGAAAAGATATTGTGCCAACTAATGTACGAGGTGATAAGCAAAATTCTATGTTGCATATAATTTATTGCTTGTAATATAAAACAGTTGAGTCCACTATGGGCGACATTTGTTTTACTGATATCAATCCCAGTGGGCATCACCAAGGATTTTTTTTTTTTTTATTAATTTAACAAAAAAAAAAACTATTCTAGATATTAATAATATTAGTCAAATTAATTTAGAATTTTGTTTTTTATTATATATTTTTATATTTTAAAATAATTATATAAATATCGAGTCAATCAAGACAGGTCATGAGATAATGGTTTAACATATATCTAACCAGGTTACATGGATCGAAACCATGTAATTGGATAGATCCTGAATATTACGTGTTCAAATGGGTGTCCTACTTCAAGGTTTCCATCAAAGACCAATCAACAAAGAAGCTTTACAAGAGGGTAATTGGTTATATGCATTAATTGATAATAATGCTATATGAATGTATTAATACATAAGATACATAAGATAAATCTTTCGGTATAAAATAATAAAATCTTTCGGTCTCAACTCGTACCAATGGACTAAAATGATAAATTCGTTAAATGCAAAAGATAATAAATTTTAAAAAAAAATCCTTTAAAGCCAGACGAATATATAAATTAATAATTGGTTAATTACATAAAATAAATAGCACATAAAAATTCATAATTAATATATATTAATTAATTTTTTGTTTACAATTTATCTTTTCTCAATTTAGCTCATCTTAAAAAATGTATTTAAAGTCATTTGCCTTTTCTCTCTAGGAAATGTTATCTATCTTTCTCATTTGCCTTTTCCACTTATTGTTTGACACATATACATTTTTTCATTTAATAAAAAGCTCTAACTTTTTATTGCAAAACTTGTTTACATCTTTACCCCTTTTTAATGAAATGATATAAGCAACCATCATGGGTAAAGACGTAAACAAGTTTTGAAGCAAAAAGTTAGAGTTTTTTATTAAATAAATGAAAAATTGTATATTTATCAAGCAATGAGTGAGAAAGGTAAATGAGAAAAGCAAATGTAAAAAGTAGATAGCATTCCCCTTTCTCTATACCTAAACTAAACTAAACATGATCCTTAATTTTTTGCAATGCTTACACCACATTTGATTTTTATTTTTTATTTTATTTTATTTTATTTTATTTTATTTTATTTTATTTTATTTTATTTTATTTTATTTTTTTTTCATTTTGTAGCAAGTAAATTTATGGTTACTATTGCGTGAAATACTTTTTTTGAAGAAACCGTTGATAAAACACAATTATCATTTAGATCACGATCATCATTGTTTGACGTATTCATTATCTCTTAAAAATCTTTTAATCAGTATGTCATTTTCACTAGGATAATTCAAAAAGTGTTCAACATCCAACAAATTTTATAGTTTGACATCATGATCCATCGTTTTGTATTATTATTATTATTATTTATAAGTCATACATGCATCTTGACAAAATAATAATAATAATAATAATAATAATAATAATAATAAGAGCATTCTATTGTACACAAATTACTATTTACATATGATTGTATGTAATCATGTTAAAACCAAGACAAAATTTTAATGTGATTGTGTCATTTTTTGACACGATCATAATGGGAGAACTCTTTTTAAATTAATAAATTTTAATTTATCGATAAATTAATAAATTATTCATTTATCAATAAATAAATAACCCCTCTAAAATAATAATTTTCCTCAATTCCAACAATATTATTTTATAGGGGTTCTACTGTATGTAGAATCAGAAAATACTACGGTCAAAATTCGGTTAAAATCATAGTATTTGGGGCACTGGCAATCTATGAATAGTTCTTTATCGAATGCTTTTGATTCCCTGTCGAACAAAGCTAAAGGAAGGAGTGTCTTGTAGGAGTCTACTTGACACCCAAGTTAGACAATTTATGAACAAATTGATAATTCAAATGAAGAAATAAACCATGTAGATTCTAAAGCAAACCGTAGATAAGGCTTGTCGAACCCTTGGTGGTGTTGTTCATATAGCATTATTTTCACTTAGGTGAGCATGGAGATTATTTGGGATGAGGTTCCAGTTTCCAGAATAATGAGAAGAATTCCCCTCTTTATCTTGGAGAGAAGGGTGCTATTTATAGTGTTCTAGTCTAAACCCTCAAGTAGGGTCTCTCTAGTCGGTCACGTGCAATTAGTCTCCATGATTCTTTCCTGATTTTATGGGATTTCATAAATATCGTTTAAAGTCAATTTGAATTGGCAGTTACAATTGTTTTGTAATTGAAAGACTTGGTCAATTAGAAATCAAGTCAGTTGGTGACTTGAGTTTGGGTCATGGGTTGGACCCTTGGGCTTGGGCTTTCGTATTGGGCATAGAGCCTATTTTTCATTGTCCTATTTTTTGCTACCACGGTTAGCCCCTCACTCTCTGATATGAGTTGAAGTCTTCAAGTTAGAGAGTTGAATGTTTCGATACTCTTACGTTGAACGGTCTACAAGAGAGTTATAGGTAGAAACGTTAGCTGAATCGAAAAATCATAGGTTGGCTTATTTTAAATAGCCTCATTCTTTGTAGAGCTCGACATAGAGCTAAATTTAAGGAGCTCGTCTCGACGTGGAGCGAAATTTGTAGAACAATTGATGTAGAGCGAAACTTGTAGAACGAAATTTATTTATTTATAGTTGGTATTCGTAGCTCGACGTAGACTGCTACGTATAGCTCTTGGTAGAACACTTGTGTGCAGCTTCCTAGAGTCCCTTTGTAACTTGCTATAGAGCACTATTTTATGGCTCGTCATAAAGCGCTTTTTGAGGAGAGATCGACATAAATCAAATTTGGAGAGCTCGGTATAGAGTGAAGTTTGTAGAATAAATTTTATAAGGATCGTAACTTGATCCAATTTTGTACGGAGAGCTCGACGTAGAGCGAAGTTTGTAGAACGCTCGATGTAGAGCAACATTTGTAGAAAGCTCGTTGTAGGGCGACATTTATAGAACGCTTGTTGTAGAGCGACATTTGTACATCTTTATAATTCTAATTTGGCGGTAGTATGCTAACTCAACAAACAGTGATATATTCATAGCTTTAGTTTTTCATTCATTTTTTGTTACAATTTGTCGTTCGACTTGGAGTTGTAGAATGTGCCCAAAATTCTGGCCTTACCCAAAGCAAGCAATGTAGCACGAGGGAGAGAGCTCGACAATCGACATGTAGCTCGACGTAGAGCAAAGTTTGTAAAACGCTTGATGTAGGGTGGCATTTGTAGAACACTCGTTGTAGATCGACATTTGTACATCCTTGTAATTCCAATTTGGTGGTAGTATGCTAACTCGACAATCAGTGATATATTCATAGCTTTAGTTTTTTGTTCATTCAATTTGGAGTTGTAGAATGTGCCCAAAATTTTGGCCTCACCCAGAGCAAGCAATGTAGCACGACGAAGAGAGCTCAACAGTCGACATATAGCTTGACAGAGAGAGTTCGACAGTCGACATGTAGCTCCACGGAGAGAGTTCGATAGAATTCGATAGTCAACATGTAGCTCGACAAAGAGTTCGACAGTCGACATGTAGCTTGACAGAGAGAGTTCGACAGTTGACATGTAGCTCCACGGAGAGAGTTCGAGAAAGTTTGATAGTCGACATGTAGCTCCATGGAGAGAATTTGAGAGAATTCGAAATTCGACATGTAACTCCACGGAGAGAGTTCGAGAGAATTCAATAGTCGACGTGTAGCTTGATGGAGAGAGCTCGACAGTCGACATGTAGCTCGACGGAGAGAGTTCGTCATTGAGAGAATTTTTGGAGCTTTTTTTTTTTTTTTTTGGTGGAGAGCTTGACTCGGAACACCTTTGATTTGTATAGCTCAACATAGAGTGCTGCTCATAACTCGTTGTAGAGCGATATTCCTGACTACGTGGAGCACTTTTGTAGTAAAGAAAATGATTGTTCTACCATGACAATGGTCCAACAAAAAATAAAAATCAAAAGACATTATTGCACGGAACAACTGCAACATTCATGATAAACACATGTGTGTAAAATAAATTATCTATAAATTACTAGCAAAACAATTATTCTCTTTTTAAAGTAAATAAATAAAGAAAAAAACTTATAATAGTGTATGTAAACCATAACAACGTGACATTTTCAGGGAAAGATTGGTGGAGTCTGTAGAACTGCTTGAATGGCGATTGTACGAGGAATTTTGCAGAAGGTGATTGTTGTGCCCCATGGTGGGCGCCAAACTGTAGAACTAGAAAATCCTACGGTCAAAATTCGGTCAAAATCGTAGTGTTCAGGGCACCAGTAATCTATGAATGATGTTTTGTCGAATGCTTTGGATTCCCTGTCAAACAAAGGTAAAGGAAGGGGTCTCTTGTATGAGTCTACTCGACACCCAAGTTAGACAATTTATGAACAAATCGATAATTCAAATGAAGAAATAAACCGTGTAGATTCTAAAGCAAACCGTAGATAAGGTTTGTCGAACCCTTAGTGGTGTTGTTCATATAACCTTATTTTTGCTTGAGCTGAGCGTGGAGATTATTTGGGATGAGGTTCCGGTGGCCAAAATAATGGGAAGAATTCCCCTCCTTCTCTTGGAGAGAAGTGTGCTATTTATAGTGTTCTAGTCTAAACCCTCAAGTGGGTTCTCTTTAGTCAGTTACGTGCATTTAGTCTCCATGATTCTTTCCTGATTTTATGGGATTCCATAAATATCGTTTAAAGCCAATTTAAATTGGCAGTTACAATTGTTTTGTAACTGAAAGACTTGATCAATTAGAAATCAAGTCAACTTGTGACTTGAGTTTGGGTTATGGGTTGGACCCTTGGGCTTTCGTATTGGACCTAGAACCTATTTTTTATTATGCTATTTTTTACTGTCACGCTTTACAAGGTTTTTAGGGTTTAGTTAGTATACAGTTTGTAACTTTGCAGGGTTTTTATTTATTAAAAATGGTTCATTTTTAATAAACAATTTTTATTTAAAAAAGGATAATATATATAAAAAAATCAGCAATATAAGGTTGGTCCCGAATAAAGACCAGTACCTGGCTCTTAAATCAAAGGCCAACCCTGCATCCAAGGCGTATGATTGGTGGTGGGTCGGCCTTGACTTTCAAGGCTCGTGAGCTTCAGAGCAACGCAGGTTTCCAATTAGTTAGGACACGGATCTACTGCTGAGCTACTACTGTGTTGAATTATGCTGTCATTTTAAGGATCCAGTAACATGTGTCTTTTAAAAAAAAAGTGTTGTTAGGATTTATTCTTTTATTTGTCTCTCATAACTTAAATTAAAACTATACCGTTTTATAAATACAGATCCACCTAAATTCTGATAACTTGAATTTACGGGTTTAATTTAATTTTTTAACTAAATAATCTTTAATTAGTGAAATATTTCTTTTCCTCTGACTTCAAATCCAAAACAACCGAACAAACTCTCTCTAACAATTTTAATCGGTGCTTCACTACTTTCGTTCCAAATTGTTGTTTTTGTTTTCCATTTTCTTTTCCGTAAAAGATTATATCATAGAAATCTCTATTTCTCTTTCTCTTCACAACTTTGGCTCCAAACTGTTGTTTTCAGTAATTCTTTAAGGTTCTGAGTTTATATATAAATTCTTTTTTCTATAAAATGAATGAGCCGTAGAAATCAAATAGGAGTTTGATGCACATATGTTAATGGTGTGAAATTTTTTTCTAGTTTTTAAATTTTGAAAAGCAAGAAAGCAACAAGGAAGGTTCTGGAAATATAAGTTTTTTCAATTTAATTCTTAGTGCACTGCTTGGGAGTATTTTCTTCTCTTTTATTTAGATCTTTGAGTCGATTGAGCTAAGTTTCTTCTAGGTTTTCATTTTTCTGTGTTTAGGTTCTGAGGTTTTGGGTCTATTGTGTATGGTGGGTGAATCGGTTGGGGTATTTGTGTTTCAAGTGGGTTTGTGTGTGAATCGTTTGGAGATTTTTGTGAATTGACTGGATTTGTGTGAATCTTTTAGGGTTTTTTTTGGTGAATCGAGTGGGTTTCTTTGGAAATGTATGAAGAGTGGTGTAAATCGAGAAGTTTTTGTAGAACTCTTGTTTTGGTGTCTGATCTAAGTTTGCTAATGGTAGAAACAGAGGAGATTATTAGTAGATGATGAGCCTTTACTCCATCTGAGAGAGTGAACCAATGGTCTGTATTGTCTCTCAAAAGGATATCATTTAGGTTAATAGTGTGAAAAAAAAATAACAAAACGGTGTAGTTTTAGTTTAAGTTGAAGAGAGACGAATGAAAAAATAAATCCTGACCACACTTTTTTCTAAAGACACATGTCGTTCGATCTTTTAAAGGACAGTATAATTCAACATGGTGATAGCTCAGCAGAGGATCATTGTCCTGAAAATTAATGGTACAAGTGAATGAAATGACCTCAACGTCAAATTTGCAAAAACAGCTATAGTTTGGTGTGTGAGCTACTTCACTTGCAACGAATTACAATTTTTACGTCAAATACTTTTGACACTGGTGAACAATAGGCAAATTACAAAATTAGAGATTTTAAATAAAAGAGTCAACATAATTTTATTAGTAATTAACATAACAAGTAAAACTTGGTAATACATAAAAACTGGTGTAGGACAATTATAGATCACTATAAGCTTGCAATCTTATCTGGCAGTCTTTGGCAACTTGTGACAATGAACAATAAGAGGTACCACCCTCACTCAAAGCCTTGTGTGCACTGTGTTTTAGTTCTTCGACTCTACTTCTTATTGAATGCCCTTCCTCGTCCACCATAATACTTCTCACCATCATTTTGACCTCTTCCCTCCCCACTACACCATTTGATGACGATGACACCTTCAATCGGACTGCTACACCGAACTCCTCCGTCAGCATTGTCGCAGTCAACTTATGGTCAGCGTAAAATGGCCACGCAACCATTGGCACCCCATTAACTATACTCTCTATCGAAGAATTCCATCCGCAATGTGATAAAAATCCACCGACGGATGGATGTCCCAAGATCTCCGTTTGAGGAGCCCACGTAGGGACGACCAGTCCCACATTGTGGGTTCGACTCAAGAACCTATCTGGCAAGTAATCTGAGATGATATTGCCAGCACGATCATCATTTCCTATAGTTAGATAAGTCCCGGATGCATCATTCTCCACCGGAGCGCGTAGCACCCAAACAAATCTTTGCTGACTAAGCTCCAACCCGTAAGCAAGCTCGATCGTTTGTTTGGCTGATAATGTTCCCCCACTTCCAAACGACACATAAATCACCGATTCAGTGGGTTGCAAGTCTAGCCAATCAAGTACATGGCTCCTCCATGAAACCGGCTGTGGCGGTGGTGTTGGTCCGACCGGTATTGCCATTGGACCGACCGGATAAACCGGCCCTCTAATGATTGATCCCAACAACTTGGTGTCTCTCAAGGCTTTTAATGTTTTAGGCTCCAGATCCTCCCACGTGTTCACCAAAATTCCATCAGCCGTTGATGCTTCCTTCCCTCTACATAGAAATCTAGAACGCGCTGGACAATTCGGGTCTTCAAAGACATCAAGGGTATCCTCGAATCGGAGCGTAGTGCAACCCGGGATTTTGATTGGCAATTTCATGTTAGCGTGTTCATCTAACACTTTAACATCAAGGGTTGGAGCGTACAACATAGTTGCTATATACCATGCACTAGATACATCGAAAACGTACTTTGGAATTTTGAATTCTTCAGCAATCGCCAAAGCTTCAGTTCCAAATATATCCACGATTAGAGCCGTTATTGGAGGAAGATCACTACTAGTACTAGTACTAGTCATTTCAGAGACTGCAGATCGAAGAGCTGGTAACGATTGATGCATCATCATGGCTATTTTTGTTCCTATAAATGGCGTGTCGACCAAACCAGATATGTCGACAGGAGGGAGTGAGACAATATTAAAGAGATTAGATGCAGAGTGGAGAAACTGATGAGACCGTATCGTTGAAGCGTCTGTAATTGACAACACAAAGATGGTGACTTGGAAATCAAGTTGGGTGACAAAGCGCTTGGCTAGCTCGAAGAAGGGCACCAGGTGACCCATTCCTGGGCTACAAAACATAGCTGCATGAGGTTTTGTGATTGGCGTGGCCATTTATGGACTTAGTTAGAGGTCGTCGGAGCTTCAAATTCACAACAAGTGAGGAATTGATCATTTATATTGAAGAGGAAGCAAGATTTGAATGGACTGCGTTTGATTATATGATATATCTAATCAAAATAATAAAGAGAAAGCAATGTACACATTGGATGCTTAATTAGTGGTATGTGATCACGTCAACTCTATGGATTCTGTATCTATGGAGGGGAAAAGTCTTGGGTGGAACAGGATGCACCATTCATCTCTATTTCAACCACGCGGTAGGATAGTAGTGGAGAAATAGGATGCACGGTGGATCTGCTGCCCCCAAATTTCTCTCCTGAAGATGTACCATGAATTGCGATGCACCTGAATTTCGCTCGTATTCTTCTACCGTCGGTGCTGCTATTATTTTAATTAATCGCACAAATAATGTAATAACATGTTGTTGATCAAAAGTCAAATTGGAACCTCTACCACCGGGTTCAATACTCATGACATGCACATATTATGTGTATATATATATATATGCAATTCTTGTCCCTCGGTTTAACACCTTGGTTTAACACCAAGTAAGGGTGCTCTCTCCCCATTTCAGTGGGAGTAACCTTCTCCCCTCGTGGAAGCAGATTTTTGGATTGTGTTCATAGTTGAGTCTAATTCTCACTGGGTCCCAGCTTTCCAAAAAAAAGGGAAAAATGAACCTAGAATCCCGCATCTGGTCGGCATTTTTGGAAAATAACAGCAATGCTTTTCGTTATTCTTAAATCTTAATAGGGTAAATTACACTCACACCCTTAATGTTTGAGGTAAAGACACTGAGATGAAAAAATTTAATTATTCTACACTCACACACTTATTTGACCATGGTAAGGTCCAAAATTCCCTTGAGTGTTAGTGTAAAAAACTTTTATTTTTTATTATTATACAAGGGCATTTTCGACAATACAGAGGTGTGAGGCTAGAATAACTAAATTTTTCCATTTAAGTGTCTTTGCCTCAAACCTTAAGGGTGTGAGTGTAATTTACACTTCTTAATATAATGATGCTTTATAACCAAACGGGCCTAGCAGAACTCTAGGTCATATTGGGTTTCCACCAGGCTCATTGCTATTTTGGCCCGAATTTGTTTGCATACATATTTATAATTTTATTAAGTACCTCATATTTAGTGCAGTTTCCTATTGTTTTGATACTCAAAATGATTATGTTTTAAATTCATATTTATTCTCTTCTTTTTTTTTGGAAATAATTCATATTTATTTGTTCTTATTTTGTTAATTTGTCTTGTATTGATATTCCAAGAGATTCGTATTGTTTTTCATATGAAACATTTTAGTAGTTGCGTGCTCATATTTTTTTATAGCTATATATATGAGTCCTTTTAGTAAATGTAGTCGAAATAAAATTTGCAAATTAAAAAAAAAAAAAAAATGTCATAATTGACTTAGACTGACTTAAAATGTAAATCAATTTCTCTATTGGCATGTGGCATGTGTTAAGCAACCACATAACTTGAAACACCATCTCTTTAATTTGCTTTATTTAATGATTGTGTTTGTCACCTAAATCAAACACAAATACATAATATACACTAAATTTATAGGGATGCAAGAGCTCAAAATAGAATTGAGTTCTAATCAATTAACCATGCATATTCATTCTACCACACACAAAAAAGAACCAAATCTTGGCCTTTAAAGAACCCATCGTCACTTGATTTATTTATTATATATGTTATAAGAATCATATAAGTGGTGAAAATTGTTGTTTGTTCATTTTGAGAGTACTGACAGATATATTATATATACACAAATACAAATTCATATGACTTTGCTGATCAATAATTATTCGTTTAATTTGGTAAGTTCTTCTCTATAAAGTGTATTTCTTTTGGAACAAGGTAGGAAAATCAATTCCAACCGTGCACTGATTCTGCTCTACAATACACAGTAATAGTGCTTTAATGTGATATCTTATCCTTACCAATCTGGGTATTTTTGGCCTAGTATTTCCTGACAGTTGGATAATTGACACAAGTTGCTCCATTTGCTGTCAGCTTTACCTGAGAATCTGAGATTTGTCTCGGTTGTCAAACACTTACAAGTTATTGTAATTGAAGAATAGAGACAAAGAGTCAAGGGTGGTGACGTTGACTGATCAATAGCTCAACTTTCAAATTAAAATAGTTGTGTACTTAATTTTATGACAAAATGTCTTTAAAATGGATAAGTAAATCAGGGAAGAAAAGACCGAGTCTGTGAGTGTCACAGTTTTTTTTTTAAAGGCAAAACAATTTCGTTACTCAAAATCAACCGGAAGGGAGCAATCGCTCCTAACAATTTCACAGTTGTGCCGTTCAATAAGAGTTTTTTTTTTATTTTTTTTTAATGAAATTCAGAATATGCAGGGTTGTCTATGATTAGGAAAAAAAAAATACAAATACCAATGATTTATCAAATATTTTAGGGAGTAGTAAAGAAACTTGTCCACTGTAAATTTTTTTTTTTTTTTTAACTATTCTTTTCACACTCATTATTGACTAATAAACGTGCCTTTCAAATCTACAGAAAGTTCCAAATTATAAGATAATAATAGTCTAATCAAGTCTTTGTAGAAAGTTACAAATAATAGGGTAATTCTCTGATGAACTTTAATAGAATTTTTTTATTTTATTTATAGGGATATATTTTAATAATTGAATGAAGGTTAATATTTGGAATTATAATAATAGTAATAAATTATCCTTTTGAAAAACATAATATAATAAAATTATCATTGTTATTTCTCGATATTTATATGGCCGAGCATTTAATTTTTCATTCAACCAACTACAAATATATATATTTTTTATATAAATATTAAAAGAATCCTTAGATGCATGTACATATAACCAGTACTCTTGACTATAAATTTAATAAATCTATAAATCCTAACTAAATGCAATGTAGTAGTACCATTTGGAATAGATAAGATGAGGTTGACCACTTGATCCAACGGTATGGTCCTCACATATACATCAAGAGATTATGAGTTTATAATATTGACATCGAATTTTTTTTTCTTGTCAAATTGATATCGGATTTTTTTTTATTGAACTTCGAGTCTTCAACAGAGAGTCTTACAAGGAATTTTTTTTTTTTTTTTAATGGAATAAAGAGTTTTATAAGGATTTTAAAAAATTGCCACCTCTAACATTCCAATGTGTTCTATAAATGTGTATGAAAAGTTTTTCTCTAAATATTGTAATCTGAACCGCGGGTATATCCTTAACATAACTATTTGATACCAAAATTTATTGTAATACTTTAAAGAGAGAAAAATATATATATATATATATATATATATATATCCTTAACATAACTATTTGGTACCAAAATTTATTGTAATACTTAAATAAAAATAAAAAAAAAACAAAAAAAAAAAACACCTAAGTCTCTAAAAAGTTACAAATCATGGGATATTATTATCATTATTATTATTATCATTTTACGGATTTCATCAAAGATTTTCATAGGGATTTTTGAAATTGAAAGTGAAAGTTATTTTTTAACTATCGAAGCCTATGCAAATACTTTCAAATTATAGAATATATATGTATTATTATTATTATTATTTTTACGTAATTCAACAAAGATTTAATTTTTGGAACCATCCAAAATCTTTGTACAATAACTTCTTCTTTCTTTTTCCTTTTTTTTTTTTCGGGATTTAGCAGTCTCTCCTGTTAGTGGCTATATAGAAGATTGTTTCTGTCCACCAGGTTTTCGGCAAAAACTTGGGTGCAGCGGGCAATAACTTCTCCAGGTTTTCGGTTTCTCTTACAGACTTATAGTACATTTCTTGTCTTCTCTGCATGTGATGAATCCAAATGTCAATAATTGATTATAACAAGTTTTATATACATATATATATATATATATATATATTTGAAATTCAAGTTATTTACTATTTAATTTTACTTTGTGCGGTGACTTCTGTCTCCTTATTTATTTATTTATTTATTTTTCGGTGCACACAATTATTATTCGAATCTTGATTGTTAAAAAATATGTTGATATGATTAAGGCTGGAATTATTGACCCATTGAAAGTAATCAGAACTGCTCTGGTTGATGCTGCGAGTGTGTCCTCTTTGACGACAACAACTGAGGCTGTTGTAGTTGAACTTCCAAAGGACGAGAAGGAAGGTCAGGCAATGCCTGGTGGTGGCATGGGAGGCATGGGCGGCATGGATTATTGAAGTGTACCACCTCCACATTTGAGGGACACACACATACAAACTGAACATTAGGGTTAATGGCTTGTTAAAAGAGTTAAAATTTGTTTCAATCATAAGGCATCCATGTAATCATATTGGAGAGGGAGAGAGATGAGCGTGTTAGGTATTTTCATAATTCAGGAAAAATTTGATTTATGTTGCTAGGAAGAATCGGTTTTTGACTGAAATTTTGTTTCAAAATAAAACATTGCCTTCCTTGCAAAAAAAAATAAATAAATAAAAAATACTCAATGTATGTTGACTTCCACACACAAACCAAACTAGAGGAAATGGTGAAAAATATCACCTTTTCCAACTCACTTGGTGACAAAGTGACCGGTTTAATAACTTAAGTTTAAAAGGCACTAAAGTAAGTGATTTCCCAAAATGCCCTTATTTTACACATTCTCTTTCTTACTTTAAAGTTTTCTGAGATTTTTTTTTTTTCATATTCCTCTGTAACAAACCTTCAATGGAGGATGAAGGTTGAACACCATAACATTATCAATTCATCTCCTTAGGATAATTAATTTTATAGTGCTACGCAGACGCATTCGGGGTCGAGCCTTTTAATGAACTGTCCGAGCCTTTTCATTTCTTCTCCAAGACTTTTCAACAATTTTTTTTTTTGTTAATTTCATTACTTCTCCGAGCCTTTTAATGAACTGTCCGAGCCTTTTCATTACTTCTCCGAGCCTTTTCATTACTTCTCCGAGCCTTTTCATTTCTTCTCCGAGACTTTTCAAAAAATTTTTTTTGTTAATTTCATTACTTCTCCGAGCCTTTTAATGAACTGTCCGAGCCTTTTCATTACTTCTCCGAGCTTTTTCATTTCTTCTCCGAGCCTTTTCAACAATTTTTTTTTTTGTTAATTTCATTACTTCTTCGAGCCTTTTAATGAACTATCCGAGTCTTTTCATTACTTCTCCGAGCCTTTTCATTTCTTTTCCGAGACTTTTCAACAATTTTTTTTTGTTAATTTTGAATCTTCGAGCCTTTTCATTTCTTATCCGAGCCTTTTAATGAACTATCCGAGCCTTTTCATTACTTCTCGAAGCCTTTTCATTTCTTCTCCGAAACTTTTAATGAACTGTCCGAGCCTTTCTAAGCTTTTTCCGAGACTTTTTCGAGCCTTTTTAATAATTTATTTTTTCTTTGTACAATCTGTTTAAGGTTTAGAAAAGAGTGTTTTAAATTGAAAAAAAGAAAAAGAAAAAAGCAACTAACAAGACGGTTTGTATCTCAGATGTAACTAACAAAGGCTGGGACATAAAAAAAATCGCTATTGTGTTTGGTCGTGGTCCACCGTCGTCTATTGATGGAGGATTTTGAAAGAAAAAAAAAAACAAAATGGTGAAGAAGGTTACTGTGGGGGGTATTTTTGTCCGTTCACCATAATAGGTGCCTTTTAAACTTAAGTTATTAAACCGGTGACTTTCTTACAAAGTCAGGCCCAAATAGTGACAAAAAAATTTTGAACCCAACCAAACTATATATACCAAAGGTATCAATACAACTTATACATTTGATTACTGACCTTCGAAAGGTTAATATTAATAGATACTAGATTGCATCCCACACGATGTGTGGGAATTATAAAATGTAACACAACAGTAATTTAAATAGTCATGATTTAAATTATTGGTCTAAGATATTGGATGCATTGGTGATGAAAAACAATCACGGGGTATTTCTCTCGATTTATTTCTTTGACATCTCCAACATAAAATTAACTAACGGTCAGGTCAAGCCTTCTCATGTAGTATGTCGAGACTCTATAATAATTTATTATTCATCAAGCATTAAAGAAAAAATATATGATCTAATAATAGTAATAATTCTCATTTAATTAGATACTGTCAAAAAAATTCTCATTGAATTTAGATAATCAACCGTTAATTGAAAAAAAAAAATGAAGAGTTGAAAAATATAAAATTGAAAGGTTGAATATAATTTTTTTTTAAAAAAAAACTAATTAATGGTTAAACCTTCTCGTACCGACACGTGGCATGTTAAGGTTCCAAAATAAAATAAAATAATTAACAGTATAGAAAAATCAAGAGTCAATCTCATAATTAATGAGACAATGAATAGAATGAAAGTCAATTCCATAACTAATGAGATAATTAACAAATTTTCTTAATGAACCAAAAATAAAATAACTTACCAAATGTTATATAAATATATATATATACGAAAATTTTCCTATGAGGATGTCCTGATAAAATTATATAAGGACATTGAATGTGAGTCACTTGTTTTACATACTTTGACTTGGTATATATGCACTTGTCAAGTCACTTTTATAAATGAGTGGCTCACATTTAATATCTTGATAAAGCTATATAAGGATGTCTGATAGAAACATGACCATATATATATTATATAGTTAAATAATTAACAATAATTTAAAAAAAAAAAAAAACAAAAACAAAACTAATTAATACAAATTTATGGCTTGTTGGTAAAAAAACAATTATGGCTTGTCTTTTAATCTTACCAAATAATAGAATACTTCAATATATATATATACATAATATTTAAAAATCAATTTATTCACTATCCCATTAATTATGAGATAGTTGTTTGGTTACCTACATATATGTGATTTATGGAAAAAGGTTATAATATTAAAATTTATTACACTTAATAACTACTTAATAGCTTTGGTAAAAAAAAATATTAAAAAAAAAAGTATGACTCGTCTTTTAAACTTACCAAATAATGTAATACTTCAAATAATAATAATACTCGATAATTAAAAATCAATTATGATATTGGTTTAGAGAATTTATTCATTATTCTATTAATTACGGGATTGCCTCTTGATTATCTATTGATGTGTGATTTATGAAAAAAAAAAATTATTAAATTTTATTTACAATTATTAATAACTACTTAATAGCAAAAGCTTTATTGCTCTTTGAGACTTCATTATACTAAATTTTCTAAACATATATATAATAATATATTATTTAATTTAATAATAGTAACAATTGTCATTAAATCTGGAAAATCAACTATGAATTGAAAAAAATAAAGGGTTGAATATAATTTTAAAAATATTAATTAATAGTCAAACCTTCTCATATTAACACGTGGCATATCGAGGCTCTATGGTAATATATTATTCATCAAGCATTATAGGAAATAGAAAGAAGTCCAAATGTTGTTCATAAAATTCAAATTATAAGACAAATAGAACTGAAACTTTATTTTCATTTTTTAACTTTATCTACAAATGTTTTTTTTTTTTTTTTTTTGATTTCTTTATTTGTTTCTTTTGCAATTTCTATGCTTTATCGATTCCAATTAATACTAAGAAAATATTATACAATATAAGTAAATATATATATATATATATATATATAAATCTAAACACTGATTCATAACTTAAAAAAAAAAAAAAAAAAAAAAATCTATTCATATTATTCTTTTTTAAAGTATAAATCTATTCTATACTTATAATATGGTTGCATGCAACACTACATCATATTTATACTTATTCAAAAAAAAAAAATATCTAGAAACAATTATACAAAAGAAAATATAATAAAAGAAGTCCAAATGATGTTCATAAAATCCAAACTACTGAAACTTTATTATTTTTTTTTTCTTATCTTTATCTACAATTTTTATTTCTTTATTTATTTATTTTTTTAACTTTATTTGGTTTCAGTTTTTCTTTTTTCTGAATCACTTTGTTTTCTAGGCTTAATATTTAATTTTAATATAATAAAAGAAGATATAATTAATAACGAATTAGTCATGTTCATAACATCCAAATTATAAAACAAATAGAAATCAACAGCTGATACTTTATTTTCATTTTTGTATCTTTATCTATAATTTTTTTTTTTTTTGTGATTTCTTTATTTGTTTCTTTTGTAATTTCTATGTTTTATCGATTCCAATTAATACTAATAAAATATTAGTAAATATTAGTAAATATAAAAAACACAAGCACTGATCCATAACCTTTTTATTTATTTATTTATTTATTTATATTATTCTTTTTTATAAGCAGAAATCTATTCTTTACTTATAATAAGACCGCATACAACACTACATAATATTAGTTCATATTAAAAAAAAAAAATTAAACAATTTAATAAAAGAAGAGCAAATTCTATTCGTAAAATCCAAATTATAAGACAAATAAAAATCAACGGCGAAAACATTATCTTTATCTTCGATTTCCTTTTTTGTGATTTCTTTATTTTTATTTTTTTTATCTTTATCTACAATTTCTAGTTTCAGTAATTTTTTTTTTTTTTTTTGAATTAGTTTGTTTTCTATGCTCAATCTAAATTATAAGATAAGTAGAAAAAAAATGATAAATTGATGTCCATAAAATTTAAATTATAAGATAAGTAGAAATCAATGCTTAAACTTTATTTTTTATTTTTTATCCTTGTCTATAAATTTTTTTTTTTTTTTTTTTGTGATTTCTTTATTTGTTTATTTTGTAATTTCTATGTTTTATCTATTCCAATAATATCAAGAAAATATTAGAAAATATTAGTAAATATTAGTAAATATTAAAAAAAAAACGGTAAACAATGATCTCAAGCTTTTTTTTTTTTATAATTATTTTTTGTTTATATCATTTCTTTAAGTAGAAATCTATTCTATATTTATAATAGGGCCGCATATAACACTACATAATATTAGTTCATACTCAAAATAATTTAAAAAACAATTATATAAAAGAAGATATAATAAAAGAAGATCAAATGTTGTTCATAAAATCCAAATCAACAGCTGAAAAATTAGTAAGTATTTAAAAAAAAAAAAAAACCATAAAATGGATCTCTAACTTTTTTTTTTCTGTTTAAATTATTTTCTTTTAGGAAAAAAAAACGTAAAACTAATCTTTGACAATTATATAGGTAAAAAAATTAAGGGTTAATATTAAAGACCTCTCTTCACCTTTGAGCTATTATTGGATGTCTTGCTGAAAATGCTTTTATTTCAGAAACATTCCCTGTGGACTAACAAACAATGATTCAATTGATCGATTTTTGATGTTAAAAAGTCTATAATGTTCGTATTTAAGCTTCAATTATATTAGTTGAACATTATACCCTCTGAATCTTACCAAATAAAGCATTGTTTGTTGGTCCATAAGGGGTATTTCTGAAATAAAAGCATTTTTATCTAGACATCCAATAATAGTTCAAAGGTGAGGGGATGTTTTTAATATTAAACCAAAAATTAAAATAAAAATAAAAGAAAAAAAAATGAATGTACCTTTCTATGAATGGTCGTAGGAACGGTATCAATCTACATAAAATTGAAAAACAATTATACAATTATGAACATGTTAAGGAATAAAAACAAAACAAAATCAAAAGAATATTTACCTTTACACAAAAGAATGTATCATTTTATTCTAACATTGACACATGTAATGGCTCTTTATAGAAAATGGTGGACATTGAAAAGTTATTAGTTGAATTTAAAATTTTAGAAAGCAAGGGTAAATGAAGAGTTATTAGTGGAATATGATCTATATCTACATAATCAATTGAATATGTACATTGATCACATTAAGTGATATTAGAAAATTAATATTAGTTAATAATAGAAAATTAGTGGATATTAGAACATTACCGGACGTATGAGGAATAAGGGTTTGTCTAATTAATAATTTATTAAAACCGTTGAATTTATTCAAAATGGTGGAAATGGAGAGTTTAAAACATTTGAATCTATTAGTAATGGTGGAAATAGAGGATTTAAAACCATTGAATCATGTTAATAACGTTAAAAATAGAGAGTCAAATAATGGAATTATACGGTTAAAAATTTCTTAAACTGACTCAAATAATAAATATCATTATATCTATATAAATTAATGAGATAATTGGACAGCTAAAAATTTCTTAAACTGACTCAAATAATAACTATTATTATATCTATGTAAATCAATGCAATAATTAGAACAATAATTCTTATCAGTATTTGGCCATAATAACGGTGAAAATAGAGAGTCAAATAATCGAAATGAAAAGATAAAAATTTCTTAAACTGACTTAAATAATAACTATCATTATATCTATGTAAATTAATGCGATAATTGGACAACTAAAAATTTCTTAAACTGGCGGCCATAATAACAGTGAAAATAGAGAGTCAAATAATGGAATTGTACAGATAAAATTTTTTTAAACCGACTCAAGTAATAACTATCATTATATCTATGTAAATTAATGCGATAATTGGATAACTAAAAATTTCTTAAACCGGCTAAAATAACAATAATTCTTCGGTATTTGATATGGCCAAATCTCCTCTTATTGACACTACTAATTAATAAAAATTAAATGATAAAGCCTCCACATGACGACACGTGTCAATGTGAGGTTTCATTTAATTATATTATATAGATATCTGCACATCACCTCTTATCAGATCTGGTAGTGCACCTTCCTTCCACATAAGTGGTGAGAGGTTTAAATCCCACAGTATGCATTTTACAAGCATGTGTTGGGAGTTTTCTTCTCGGGTTGTGGGGAATAATTATCTCCCGTTATGAGAGTATATATCTGGACCGCACATGTGTTGTTTGATCTTGACAGGTTCTGACAGTCCTATTGTAATAATTCTTGTAATATTTCAAAAAAAAAAAATTAATAGATATATCAAAACTAAAATAATAATTCAATATGTACAGTAAATATATATATTTCACAATTCTTTAAAAGAAAATTTGTTCATATAATATAGATCCCAATTGTAGTAGATTAATATCCATGTGTTACGCATATAATTCAACAAAACACATCAATAAAAGTTAACTTAATCGTTTTTATAATATAATTTATATTCTCATCAATAAATAACACAATACAAACTTGTTTTGATTATTGAAGATGGTGTAATTTGGTATATATATATATATATATATATATAGAGAGAGAGAGAGAGAGAGAGAGAGAGAGAGAGAGAGAGAGAGAGAGAGAGAGAGAGATTGGATATCTAGCTTATTATGGTTTCAAGCACCACGAGCCTTTGACAATTGGCCTTGAAAGCTTGCCTCGCAGTTTTTGGCAACTTTCGACAATGAATTATATGATGAACCGACGATGCTCAAAGCCTTGTGTGCATTGTATTTTAGTTCCTTCACTCTACTTCTAATTCCAAGAGAGAGAGATTGGATATCTAGCTTATTATGGTTTCAAGCACCACGAGCCTTTGACAATTGGCCTTGAAAGCTTGCCTCGCAGTTTTTGGCAACTTTCGACAATGAATTATATGATGAACCGACGATGCTCAAAGCCTTGTGTGCATTGTATTTTAGTTCCTTCACTCTACTTCTAATTCCATCACCTTCTTTGTCCACCATGATTTTTCTCACCATCCTCTCTATCTCCTCCCTCTCCACGATCGGGGTCATCGAAAACTCTTTCGATCGGACGGCTACGCCGAGCTCCTCTGTCAACATGGTTGCGTTCATCTTTTGCTCGGCGTATAAAGGCCATGCAATCATAGGCACACCGTTCACTACACTTTCCATGGTCGAATTCCACCCACAGTGTGATAAAAATCCACCTATTGATGGGTGGGACAATATCTCAGCTTGTGGAGCCCACATTGGGACAACCAATCCCTTATCAGAGTTACGTGTCAAGAATCCATCGGGCAAGTAATTTGGGGTGCCATCAGAGCCGTTGTTATCTACTTTGAAAAACGCCCCAGATGCATCATCGTCCATGGGTGGACGTACCACCCAAACAAATCTATGCTGACTCAGCTCCAGTCCCCATGCCAGCTCGATCATTTGATTGGACGATAAAGTCCCTCCACTTCCAAATGACACGTACATCACAGATTCACTGGGTTGCTTCTCTAGCCAACCCATCACAGAATCCTCCTGAACCGGCGACGGTCTGGCCTGCCTCACCAGTGGACCGATTGGATAAACCGATACCTTAGTCACCCTCCCTAACGACGTCGCATCTCTCATGGCTGCAAGCGTTGTGGGCTCCAAATCCTCCCACGTATTAATCAAAATACCATCAGCGGTTGGTATTTCAACACCCAAACGCAAGTACTCAACATATACTTGATCTTTTGGGTCCAAAAAAGCCTCCAGTGTATCCTCGAACCGGACCGGTTTGCAACCCGGAATCATCAGCGGTTTTTTCTCGTTGATGTGCTCTTCTTCAAGCCTCTTATTAATGGTGGGAAAATAAGCAGTGGCTGAAAGAAACCAAGCGTTGGAAGCAATGAACACGTACTTCAACATTTCGAACTCGTCAGCAATCGCCATAGCTTCACTGCCAAATAAGTCCACGACCAAAGCCGTAGGACGAAGCTGCCTCGTTATTGAGATTATTGCTGATCGTAGGGCTGGCAAGGTCTCGCGCATCATCACGATTATTTTGGTAACTATCGACGCGTCCGGGTCAACTAGACCGGATACGTCGACCGGTGGGAGTGACACAACGTTGAGGAGTTTGGGGTTTGGTAAGTTTCGAAGCTGGGACTCAACCGTTGCGGTATCGGTAGCCACAACGAAGATGGTGACATGGAACTCATGTTGAAGGACAAGTCGTTTGCCGAGCTCAAGGACTGGGATCAAGTGTCCCATTCCAGGGCTAGCGAGGAGTGCAACATGAGGTTTTGTGCTTTTCATGGCTATGGACTTCAAAAATGGAGTGTGATTAATTGATGAAAGAGAAGAGGAGGCAACTCAAGCAAGTGTTTCGAAATGGTTTGTGTTCGATGCATAAACTTGACAAGATATTTATAGATAGACAAAGTTGTAGTAGCGTTGGGACTGAAAATGATTTGTCAGTAAAAACAAAAACCCTAAAATTAGTAAATACAGGATCTGTAGCTATTCATGCAGTTATGGGTTAGTATGCTAGCAATGACCCGTTTGTAATCTATTGCTTGTAAAATGTAAAACGGTGGAGTCGACTTGGAGACATTTGTATTAGTCATATACTCATATCAATCCGGTGTAATATAATGGAAGTCAACTCAGTCTATTGATATGTAAAGGGACAATTTAATAGAGTGTCTACAATATGGGATCCACCATGCAACTTTTAGGGCCTGCGAAGATGCATGCATGGTTTATTCCACTGCAACCAAATTTATTTTGTGTAGATTTGACAAGATAGAGTTGGCTGTACCTCACATTTAGGTTTACATCTAGGTTTATGAGTTGTCGGTAATGGTTAAAAAAAAACACTGTGTATAATGATTTATATTTTTTTATATTTTCTTTCGGTTAACGGTTATCACTCAACTATATTTGTATTAA
This sequence comes from Acer negundo, assembly GCA_035582765.1. NCBI lineage: Eukaryota > Viridiplantae > Streptophyta > Magnoliopsida > Sapindales > Sapindaceae > Acer > Acer negundo. The sequence goes on from CM069240.1 coordinate 16,552,418, forward strand.
TAAATGTGCTGAAGGTACGTCACAAGGTTATAGGTTCGAGTCCTTCCCATCCTAAAAAAAACCTTGAATTTATGTAATATTTTTAATAAAAAAAATATGCTGAAGTAGAAGTTATGCAAATTCAATTTGAATATTAGTTTAATATAATGTAAAACCATAAACATGAGATCCTTTAGTTTTGAATTTAGAAAGAAATTCCCTACGCAAGGGGATTTTGGTATACAATCATTTAACTAAATTTGAAAACACATTGTGTTGTGTTTCGGTATACAATGAGTAGATTTTCATTTAAATTTAAAACTATATAGTTATTTTTGAAAAATGATCAAACTTTTCGGAAACTTTTGCAATTCTTGTATTACAAGAAGTAATATAATAGGTTTATTGTAACCTGTCAAAATCAAACCATACATATACAGTACGGCTCATATCTCTATTACTCATCCCATTATATACATGTTTGTTAAATACGTATGGCAGAACTTGAACGCTCTACCACTAACGTGATACAGAGATGCACTTCCAACTGTTCTAAGAGATGACACCCACAATTCTCTCTTTATGCGTATAATTTATTGTTTGTAATATAAAACAGTTGAGTCCACTGTGCCGGCGACATTTGTATTACATATATCAATCCCAGTGGGCATGGCCGCACGGCCATGGATTTTTATTTTTTAAACTATTCTAGAGGTCAAATTAATGTCTGGAACTATTTGACACATTAAGATATGAATACATGTAGCATTATTATAATGAATTAATGTAACCATTTGACTTCTTGTAAATTAAAGCTTCTCCGTCTATTGGTCTTGGATGGAAACCTTGCATAGTAGGACACCCATTTGAACACGTAAAAATATTCCGGATCTGTCCAGTTCCGTGGTTTCGATTCAAGACCTAGAAGCTTTGCAAGAAGTCAAATAGTAATTACGACTTACATACATGATACATTAATTAGTAATCATAATGTTGTATGTATATGGCACTTGGCAACTTGTTGCATGTAATTAATATGATATAACCCTTGTCGATACAATAATACACCGCCTAATATGGTTGGTGATAAATGACACATTCACCTTAAGGATGACAAAAATCTCGACCGTTCCCAAACCGATGGGGATATCCGATCCATTTGAGGCAGATTTGGAGTACTTAAAATAAGGATTGGGTTGGAGTCGGGCCAAACGTTGTTACCTGCTGGTTTGTAACTGAGTCGGGTCAACCTTAAACATAATTATGGAGTTAATATAACTCTGTTGTTATATTGATTTGATGAAATATATTTTTTGTTTTATTTTTTACATCAAACTGGCTTTGAATATGATATTTTGTACATCATGAATACATTAATATTTGTATATACCCCATGCGGACAATTCGAACCTAGGAAATTGTTATACTGAATGAATGCTCTTAATTACTATTAAATCACATTGGGCGATGGTAAGAAAATTATGTCATGGACAGTAGAAATCATTAAATCTAATAAAGGGATATATGAATTATTTTTTGGCACAGATATGGCAACACCCTGTCACTTCTGTCTCCAATGTAGTTTTCTTCGCACTTTCCTTGATACGACGCAACTACTGGGATACTTGACCTTTTATATTCAAGGCAGTGAAATATCAAATTCGTTTTGATCGATTTAACAGGCTTGAGAAGTTCAAGTCTCTGCGGGACTCCTAGCAAATGGATGTTTGAATCTTCTCTGCTCTTTTTCTTACGTATTGACTACACAAAGACTATTGAGAGAATGACTTATCGGAAGTCGATAGAAAACCTGGAAAACTCTTCAGAATAAACGAGTTTGGTTTTGTTGAACTAAAACTTGAGGGAAATCTATTGATTCAAAAGTCGTAGAATTTAACAAAGTTATTATGAATTGTGATTTGTGTAGGACGGAAAATAGATGCAAATTAGAAATTACTTCGACTCGCATTACTAGGGATGCCAAAAATCTCTATGGGTACAGGGCCTGTGAGGACCCATCCCGTTTGTGACAAGTTTGGCATATGTTAATTGGGGTATGGGGCGGGAATAAGATTTGATTTTAAAATCCAATTAATTTTGGGGTGGGGAATGATACTGTCTATAAAATTCTTATAATTAAATTATTACTTTATATATATAATTAAATAATAAATTAATTATTAAATAAGTTTGTTGTCACCCCAAATTAATAAGGAAATTAATCAGAGAATAATAATAAGCTTGATGTCACCCATAAACAGGAAATATTATCCATAAAAATAATAAATTAATCAAATCATTAATTTTTATATATAATCAAATAATCAAAATACATAAAATATTATACATAAAATTCTTTATTGGTGCCATGTCACAGATAATGGTAGTTTTCTGTTAGATTTTAACAGAATGGTTGTCAATGAACAATGTTTTGTCAAAATGGTAATTTTGGAACAACATTTTGTTAAAATGGTGATTTTGGAACAATTTAAACAATCAATTACGTTTCTGAGACTCCACTCACCAATTAATGATGTCTAATGTTATTTTCTCTAAAAATAATTCAGTGTGAAGTAGAGAGATTAAATAATGTATAAAACTATAAAAAGAACAAAGAAAAATATAAGAGAGGAGGAGAAGGAAAAAAAAAAAAGCCTAGTGTAGCCATGGGATTTGGGAATAAAGTGCACAGCAAGTACGCAACTCAAGAGTCCACATGGTGGGTTATGGGTGAAAATTTGATAATTTAAATTAACATGACTTTGACTATTGAATATATTTGTCAACTATTTTTTTTTTTTTTTTTTTTAATATATTTGTCAACTATAATCGGTATTGACAGTTTGTATTTGGCTTGTGTAAATTTGAACGTAACAATAAAAATTTAATTTTTTTTTTTTTAAAGTTCAAGGTGGGGCTGCAGCCCCTACAACCATTCGTCCCTGCTGATATCAATCCCAGTGGGCAACGCCACGGATTTTTTTTAATTGTTTTTTTTTTTATAAAAAAAAAAGCTATTCTAGATATTAAAAATATATGAGTCAAATTAATTTAGAATTTTGTTTTTTCTTATATAGTTTTATATTTTAAAAATAATTATATTAATATCAGATCAATCGAAACAGATCATGAAATAATGATTTAACATATATCTGACCAGGTTATATGGAGCGAAACCATGTAATTGGATAGATCATGAATATTACGTGTTCAAATGGGTGTCCCACTACATGGTTTCCATCCAAGAGACTAATCGGCAGAAAAGGTTGCATTAATTGATAATCATGCTATATGTATTAATTGATATATGTACTTCTTTTTTTTAGCAGCAAAAGATATGTATATAAAGAAGGCAAAAAGCCAACAAGGGGAATAAAATCGACCAGACCCAACAGCTGGGCGAAGAAAGCCAAGAAAAACACACCGGTCAGAACTGCCTAAAACAGAGAACAAACAGGGCAGTAACAAAACTCTAGACATACAGCCCAGAGAAACATCAAAAACAAAAACAGAGAATCGAAGGTCACTGATTAGCTCAGACTCCAATCGAGCTTGTCACCAGTCTAGTTTGAACCCATCTTTGCCAAATGCTATATGTACATATTAGTATTAATAATGCTATATGTATGTATAATAATCCAACAATTTGACACATTAATTTATTAATACATATATGTATAGCATTATTATCAATTAATGGATATAACCAATTGCCTTCTTGTAAAGCTTCTCCGCTGATTGGTCTTGGATGGAAACCATGTATTATGACACCCATTTGAACACGTAATATTCAGGATCTATCCAATTACATGGTTTCCATCCAAGATCAAACGCCCTAGAAGCTAGCTTAATTTGCACGACGTCAACTAATTATGTATATACATTAATCAGTAATAATGTTGCATGTAGTAATATGATATAGCCCTTGTCAATACATTGTAATATTCAATTCATTTCTTATCACTTTCCTTGACACACGCAACTACGACTGGAATAGACCTTTTATAATATTCAAGGCAGAGTAAAATAAAATTCGTTTTGATTTGACAGCATTCACAACTCACAAGTTAAGGTCCTCTGGACCCTTAGCAAATGGATGTTACACGTTTGAATCTTCTTTGTTCTTTTTCTCACGTATTGACTACACGAAGACTATTCAGTATATATATATATTGATCAACGCAATAAACATCTCCGTTCTCATTGTTCTTATCTAAATCAATGGTTTGAATTAATTCTCTTTTTTTTATAAGTAAAGATATAAAAATTATTTAAAATAATCTAGACTATTGATTTATTATATTAAACATGCGTCAATATATTATAAAGATGAGGACAAGATGAGGAGGGGAAATGTGAAGAGATGATCCAGATCCGTATAATAATATATATCATGATAAGTTATCATTAATATATGGTTGAGATATGATATTATATAATATATTATTAAAAAAAAAATTGAATCAATTTATATAATTATTAGTCTATGTTTATTCAAGAAAAAACTATAAATTGGAAAAGAAGCTTTCTCGTTCAAGATTTTTATAATTTTATCATATAATAATAATAATAAATTAATGAAACAAAAAAAAAAAAAAAAAAAAAATTGTAAAATTGTATCATAATTAATGCTTCAATTTCTTGTTCAATAATGTTTAATAGCCTTCTTCAATAATCGTCAGAGCTGCGTCCCTCAACTATGTACATTTGTGCAGTCACGACAAAAGAAAATGCAAGTACAATTCTATCTTTGCATACAGTGCCGACTAATCTAAGGGGGTGTATTTTAAAAGTTATACGTTTTATTTTATTTATAAAATTTATTAAAAATGAGTGTGTTTTTATTTGAATATAGAACATATGTTTGGTGGTTAATGTTTTTCAACGAGTTTTAATGTTTTTCTTCTTAAGTGAAATTCTTTCTTAAAAAAAAAAAAAGTCATTCATAGTCTTTAGTAGGAATGGTTTATAAATTGTGAGATTTATTATAACTAAAAATACTCATTAAAAGTCATTGATATTTTAAAATCATTAAAAGTCAATGAGATGTTGAATACCTCCAAACTTTCATAGACTAGTAAAAAGTCTTGATTGAATTCCACATGACTTTTCACATGACTTTTAAAGACTCTATAAAAGTCTGTATTGAATAATACCTCTAGAGTCATTAAAAGTTTACATTGAATATACCTAAACTTTTTAATTTCATAAAAGTCATTAAAAGTCTTTTAAAATCATAATTGAATACACCCTCCTAATAGGTGATACGCAAAATTCTATGTTGCATATAATTTATTGCTTGTAATATAAAACAGTTGAGTCCACTATGGGCGACATTTTTTTTTATTTTTTTTGAAGTATTACATTTATGACTGTTACAATATGGTTGGCGAGACCTGCCAAGATGAAACAATTCATGTACGGTCTGAATAACTATTCTCATAAACTAAAAGAAAACTCCTCACACATGCTTGTAAAATACGCGTGATGAGACTTGAGCCCTTGACCACCGGGTGTGGAAGGAGTGCACTACCATCTCTGCTAAGAGATGATATATTACTGATATCAATCCCAGTGGGTATCGCCATGGATTTTTTTTATTTTTTATTTTTTATTTAAAAATAATAATAAATAAATAAAAAAACCTATTCTATAAGTCAAATTAATGCAATTAATTCCTAAAACAATTTGACACATTTAAATATTAATGCATACAATATAACATTATTATCGATTAATGCATGTAGCCAATTGCCCTCTTGTAAAGCTTCTCCACCGATGGTCTTGGATGGAAACCATGTAGTAGGACACCCATTTGAACACGTAATATTCAGGATCTATCAAATTACATGGTTTCGATCCAAGAACAAACGCCCTAGAAGCTTTGTAAGAGGTCATCTAGTAATGTATATACATTAATCGGTAATTGAAAATTTTCCTATGATGATGTCTTATAGAATTATATAAGGGCATTGAATGTGAGCCACTCGTTTTACATACTTTAACTTGGTATGTATGTATTTGTCAAATCACTTTTATAAATGAGTGACTCGCATTCAATATCCTGATAAAGTTATATAAGGATGCCCTGATAGGAACGGGACCGAATCAGTAAGAATCAGTAATAATGTTGTATGTATATGGCACTTGGCAACTTGTTGCATGTATTAATATATGATACAGCCCTTTTTCAATACATTTTTATTATTATCGTGCTCAATATAGTTTAACGTTAAAGAATGCTAGTTCAGTTTAAAGATGATAAAAATCTTAGATCTTCTCCAAACTGATGGGGATTTGATATGTTTGAAGCATTTAAAATGGATATCAGGTCAGGGCCGGGTCAAACTTTTTTACTCGGGTTGTAACCTGTTCAGATATATGTTAAACCATTATTTCATGACCTGTCTCGATCGATCCGATATTTTATAATTATTTTTTGAAATATAAAAATATATAATAAAAAACAAAATTTCTAAATTTTTTCTTTAAAAAAATTATTTATGCAAAATCATAACTAAATAATGATATATAAGCCGTCAAAATCCTATAATTTATAAGATTATTTCGTAAGCGATGTAAACTTAACAACCAAATCACTATTTGAACATGATTTTAGATAAAAGAAATAATTAAATCTTATACAGTGATGAATTATTGTTTGTTTGCGGCTGGCACGTACACTCTGCGTACACACGTGAAACACACAATCACTTCTGTCTCCTTGTACTTTTCTTCGCACGTTCAGTGACGTACTCAACACAACGCAACTACTGGGATAATTGACCTTTTATAATTTTTTTATTTTTTATTTTTTTTATTTTTTATTTTTTTAATAACACCTTCTATAATATTCAATGCACAGAAAAGGACGACAATTGGCTGCTGACCAGCAACTTAGGTGTTTGGCTGCTCACTATCCAAGTATTATTCCAGAGAAAAATTAAATTTGTTTTGATTTAACAGGTTTTACAACACCTTCTATAATATTCAATGCACAGAAAAGGACGACAATTGGCTGCTGACCAGCAACTTGGGTGCTTGACTGGTCATCACCAAGTATTATTCTAGAAAAAAATTACATTTGTTTTGATTTAACAGGTTTTACAGGTCAAGGTCTCCAAACCTCTAGCAAGTGGATGATGATGATGATTATTTTATTTATTTTATTTATTTATTATTATTATTATTTTTTTTACGATACCTATTAATCTGAGATAAGGTATTTTTTAAAA